>OX421320.1:28224079-28641667 GCA_949125395.1 Diaphora mendica
TATTTTTGGAGCTTCTTAGTTTAAAGTCTCAAGGATGAACTTAACATCGATATTTTAAAAGCATCTACATATATTAAAACCATGTGAAACAATAAATTACTAAAGTAATATCTCTACATACATAATAATAAAAATACTAATCTTGTCTATCATATTTCTGACACCTCTTTGGACAATATAATGCCAAATTAAGTGGTGAAATCCGCAGCAAAATAATCGTATCGTACCTGAATATTCGTTATGTATGTGCAGAATTATATACCTATCACGTAATGAGAAACTGCATTTGATGTTATGATCACAAAATGAATTCATCGATAAGGATATTTAATAACTAAAATAACCTGTACTTTTGTGTATTGACTGGTTCATAGGCCTTTTTTCCTTATATTATCATATTGTTTTCAAAACTATCACAAATTATAAAGTACCTCTGTCGTCTAATTCTCGGATAATGTTACCTCGCTACAACTTCTTATTTCTATAACATTAAACTAAATTTCATTCAATCACCAAGTAGATACCGGTACTTAAAACTAACCTTCCTCGTCCCAATAATCAAATAATGAATATTTTCTTTTACTATGAATAAATAATGCTAAGAGAAATTCAACGTTCGGTAGTAACAACATCGATCAGCGTATCACCACTCCCATCCTGGGTCGCCCTCTTTGTAGTGCAACCAGTTCAGCAATTCACTTTTCAAGATCTCTAATTCATTTGATTCTACCTATTCTGCAAAGGACTGGCAGCCTATGTTTGAATCAACAATTGGTATTAAGAATAATATAATACAAATTGTTCAATACAAAGCTATTTTCAGTGAGGCCTGGATCTGGTACAGTTTCAGCTATCTATTACGAGTGTGATCAGATTAGCACTAGAAAACTTCATCCACAGTATTGACTTCTGTTAAATTAGCGACCACTTAATAACATCAATCACGAAATTTATCTCAATCTTTTTTCATGTTATGCTTCCACTTCATGTACTAGAATAATTCTTGTCATACCTTCGCGTTATATCGGTCGAAAAGCATTTTACATTAGACATATTTCTATGTTTACTCCGTTGTTTCTAGCTAAATGGTAACTATTAAATTTACCAGTGCATAGCAATTCTTATCAAATCTATCTTCTATATATATGAAAGAGTAAGGTGACTGACTGACTGACATACCCAGAGATCAACGTACAGATCAAACCGCTGAACCTAGACTCCTGAATTTTTGCATGTAGGTTCCTTATTATATCGTAAGTAAGCACTAAGAAAGGACTTTTTGAATTCCACCCCTAAGGGGGTAAATCAGGGGATGAAAGTCTGCGTGAGCGAAACCGCGTGCAACAGCTAGTAACGTATATGAGGCAAGGACTCATCGTAAATGTTCATCATTTCTACCAACTTCGGTTACTAATAATATTCTACTTTATTGTACATTCTCAGTTTTGTTAAGTTCACCTGCAGGAAAATGTTATCAAACGTACATAGGTAGAACTCACTTCCTCTATTACATCTATTACACATGTAAATAGTTTATGATATATACGTTTCCTTCCTTATAAATACTAATAACATGTATTAAATTGGTAGGTGTATTTAAATTGAGTTAAAAAAATAAAGTTTTTTAAGCGTAGCTACATCAACTGAATCTTTGATAGCTCTACTGATAAATTATACCATTATATTCCAAGTTTTGGAACTAAGTTCCTTATCGGGCGTTGCGGAGGGGTCCCTAGCCGGCAAAAAACGTCCGTAACGTTAAAAAAAACCGCAATTTTTTATGTATGGTCTATGTATGATGGCTATACAGTGTCTTATGTATAGTCTACATAATGACTGTTATTATTATTGCTTTTTGTGATATATTTTTATATATCATTGTACATAAAATAAAGGTGTTAAGATAATTTTGTAAAGCACTTTTTTTTATCGATAAAAAATCATAATAAAAAATGTATCATAGTAACCAGACTGCTGATTTCTAAGTGCATACATATTACACATAACTTATGCCCAGTCACAGAAAAAATCGTCGTGTTAATTTCACAAATATTTGTCATGGTTGAGATTCAAACCCACGAAATCTGTCTTGGTAGTCAGGATCACTAACTACTAGCCGTAGAGGCAAATAAGTACAATTTCATCAGTAAATACCTGGGGATATGTTATTTTATATCGTCGTTAAGATAACCCCATGTTACGTCAATGAGGCCAAATCATACTCGGCTATACTTTTAATTCGACTCTGCCTGGTCCTTCGAGCTTACAATTGTGTGTTCTGTAGCAAATTTAAATCCTTGTTATAGATGTGTGGATCTAATACGAGCATCGTCATTGCGAGGGTGACCGCGAGGCACTTTATAATTAATTAACAAATAATAACAATAGTGTTGGGGAGAGTTTTTACGAGTTTCTCCCATAAACAATAGCCGTGAAGTTTGTCATTGTGCCTTGATGTGAGAATTATGTCGTATTGAGCAAAAATAGCGCCACCCTTAGGGGCCTGCTTACTTACAGGAGCGTTCTTAATGTAAAACAATAATTATGGTCCCTGTCTATTAAATTTATTAATTAATATTCCGACTCGTTCTTTAAGGGTTTTATTTACTGCAAGTGTATACGGTCTGCTAGAGTACTTTGTTTCATTTGGTGAGTACACTTTTTGTTATTTTCGTTGTTTACTTTTAACTTACTTGTTCCGTGATGGCGTTTTTTAAAGACAACTGCCGCATTAGTAATATACATTCGTGATATACATATTGTGTCGCGGGGGACTTTGCAAACATACATGAAATGGACAAAAAGTATTCCCAGACTCAGAACAACAATTTGTAGCTCACACAAAGTGTTGTCACATGTAGGATTTGAACCCACAACACTTAACGCAGTAGAAAGCGACGTGACGACCCCTTAAACCACTAGGCCAATCGCGCAGTCAATGCAACCTGGTATTAAGCAATAACTTTAGTCAATTTATATATAGGTACGTAGTTTACATGCTCTCATTAATGTATATGTATACATATAATACTTTATTATTTGCAAGCAAAGCAAGCCAAGCAAAAACCGAAATTATCTTTTTTCAGCCAATCTTTTGAACGTCGTTTGACTTGACAAACTAATTTTTAGTTTGATTTCTGGTGTTGTTTAGAGAGATTTTAGACCAACAGAGTTAACACCAACGAATAATGTAAAATCTGGTCTTGGTTGCCGCGACCCAAGCCTCGAGCTTAGTGCGGATACCGTCGTTCCTGTAATTTGTTTATGTACGAATTAATAAATAAATAAATTTGACTATACTATTGAGTACTCTAGTTTTGACTCATAAAGTACTCATGAAGGAGTATAACCTCGTCAATAAACATTTGGTACACAATACTCATTCATGAACAACACTGGTATAAATCAATGATGAGTTGAACACACATGTGTAGAACAATAAACTAAGATAACCAGTAGGAAAACATATTGTATTGCCTTTACCAAGGTAATTGAGACATATTGCATTGAATGGTATATTGACTGTAATGGTAGGCCATTTATCATAAGTTACTTCTGAATAAACCATGCACACAATTCTCGTTTTCAAATTATAAATAGGTACTTAGGTCTTGAAAAAACTTTCATTCACAAATGAGATTTGTTATTTTAAATTCAAAAATAAGTATATTTTAAAAAATAAGTTATTTTAAATCGTCTTTCAGTCTCTAAAGTCGCACATAAGGTATACACAATAGCAACGAAATTGGCCGTTCGTGTTGAAATCAGCGTGCCTCCACTACCTGGAAAAGTACTTTGACAGATATCTGTAGATAAGAGATAAAAATGACTCGCTTATACCTGCGGCTCCACTCGCGTGTGTCGGTTATCGCTGTAAAAAGTAGTCCGTCTTTCATCAAGAAACAAAATATCTCCATGCCGAATTTCATTGAAATTAGTGCAGCTTACTCATGAAAGCGTGACAGACAGATAGAGTTACTTAGTCATTTATAATATTAGTATCGAAATGCCTACACAATCTAGTGATACAATTCGCTTACATAACCATAGTTATGTATAAAAATGCAGTAGATGTTGTTGTGGAATAATTTCAATAAATACCGTTGGTAAAGGTGAGGAGGCGAGAATGAACGGGTGACGTTTGACACGGTGCCAAGCGCGAGCGCACCGACAACAATTCCATGATCGAGCCCCGTTTACACCGAGACATCTACTGGCATGACACATTTACAATTCTTTCTTATAATCATTTGTTTATTGTACAAGACGCAAACAAACAGACAGGTCATCTGGTAAGTGATTACTGTAGCCTATGCTTACTACTCTAGAGTGGTAATTAAATGAATAGTCCCCTTTTGAAGAGCTCTTTAATTCAAATACAAATAAGTGTAATATTGAGTATCTCAATGGTACACTTATTTGAATTTGAATTACATCATTACACAATACACCATTCAATGAAAAGTAGAGTAGAGTCATTTTGGCAACCATATATAAGTATAAAAACTAGTTGTTGCTCGCGGCTCCGCCCGCGTGTATGTCAGTTATTGCGGCAAATGGTAGCCTATGTGTTATTCTGATGTATAAGCTATATAACTGTACAGTTTCATCCAAATCCGTTCAGTAGTTTTGGCGTAAAAGAGTAACAAACATCCATCCTTACAAACTTTCGCGTTTATAATATTAGTATGGATATACACACAAAAAACCAGTAAATCTGAGTACCTCCTGGGTTTGACGTCGGCGTCGGTTAAAAGCTAATTGCTTTTCTAACTAGAGAAGTAGCAGTCTAAAGGCCTGTATTCACTTTGCTTAGTGCGAGTGCAGGTGCGTGGTGCAGGTGATCAATGATTGGTAGAAAATACATGTAGACCGCGAATTCGCTATCCACACGTACTTTCCACCAACCACCGATCACCGCACTAGGCACCTGCACTCGCACTAAGCAAAGTGAATACAGGCCTTTAGGTTAAGTCAAATGTGCAATTGTGCTTGGGAGTTTCAAAACACAGAAATGAGTACCTATTGACTAGTAATACAATTATTTTGCCGCTTGATAATTTACGTAATATCTTATTGTAACCGATAAAAGAGGCAAAGAATATATATATATAAAAGCGAAATACCACTCACTTATTAATCACGAAATCTCAGAAACTATAACACCTACAAACTTGAAATTTAGCAGGTAGGTTCCTTATAGGGTGTAGACATTCGCTAAGAACGGATTTTACGAAACTCCACCCCTAAGGGGGTAAAACGGAGGTCGGACGTTTGTATGAAAGTCCTATGTTTTTGAAGTAAGTGACTTGAAATTTAAAATGTATGCTCTATAGATGGTGTGGAGGTGTACTAAAATTGTATCTTTAGAAATCAACTTCCTTTTGGGTTTAAAACGGGGGATGGTAGTTTGGACGCAAACGAGGTTGCGTGGGTCAGCTAGTATGTAATAAAATACGATTATTAACATTGACACTATCCAGAACAATATCCCACATCAAGCCCATACATCATGCTCGTGCTATTATTGTTTACAATACTTATAAGAATTTATATAGGAATATCTGATTATTACGCACCCACGTTTTGGCTACAAAACCAATAAGTATATCTCATTCGTCCGCGTAAGGTCTTCACAAATCTACGAACACTGTTAAATGTGTCAACACGAGCGTACGGCGCTCATAGATTCCTCTCTAGTCGCGCTAAATCTATTAAAGCACAATTAAATTATTTAAATCAAGAAATAATTTACTCACAATGATTTTCGCGGCTATATATCTGTATTTCTGGACGGTTCTCAACATAAGATAACATTAACAAAGAATTAAAGCTTGAGTGATGAAAACAGAGTATATTAGTATTATAGTAAATAGGATTTTTGTTATAGCACTGCGAACTCTTTACACAACTAGTTGGATTAATATAAAAATTATGGATATTATATACAAAGAGTTGCTGACTTGAAAACTTCTCGATTCACGGACGGATTAATTTACTTTTAATTGGATTTATAGGTAGAGTATAATATTACCTGTACTAAAGAACTAACATACTAGTATCTAATACCATGTGGTCATGGGAGAGTTGGGCGACACACGCTTAGATACAATGCGCCGGTTTGATCGGAGTTTTTTTGTTACTTTTCAACCAGTAAGTGATGTCACCAGAGCCCAAACCAACCTCTCCTTGATTCTGGAGGGAGAAAGTCAAAAGGTTGGCAACGATCTTGGGACTCTTGAGTTATACGTACCCATGGACTGCGGTAGTGACTAACCATGAGGTGACCAATCTGCTCGTTAGCTCGCTATAATCATTTATTTCAGACAAATTAGTTTAGAGCATGCATACAAATACATAAACTTAAGGTACATCATTGCAAACTAAAATTAATTTAAATGGTATTTAAACACATCAAATAAAATTAACATTAAAATGAAAGGTTTATATATTACTAATGGTTGCCCTCGGCTCCGACCGCGTATATGTCGGTTATCGTGGTAAATAGTAGCCTATGTGTTAGTCTGATGTATAAGCTATATTACTGTAAAGTTTCATCCAAATCCGTTCATTAGTTTTTGCGTGAAAGAGTAAAAAACATCCATCCATCCATACTTACAAACTTTCGCGTTTATAATATTAGTATAGATTAATTACTTACATTATTCTAAACTTAGGTACACCGTATAAAGGTTGTCTGGAAGAGATCGCCGTGAGCGATAAGACAGCTTATTGTTATACCAAATGTAGATTTCCATGTATATCTGTACAATTTTTTATACTTCAGTGGTGTGCAATAAAGTTGTATAAATAAATAAAATTTGTTGCGGTAGGTATCCTTTAATTACTTTTTATTTCATCATGAGAATATCAAATAACAGTAAGTTTTTTAAACATTACCTGCTTATGATATAGACAATAAGTACCTACATACTTAAATTAAATAGGAACCCGAAAAGTATAATAGCCATATCCATATACCTGTGTATTAGTGTGTATCCAAACAAATTGAACATCAATAACCATTGTACTCCAAAGTCTTAAACACCTTAAAGGTATCATCACTAATCCGATTACAGCGGAGAACTGCCACGTGTCACTGCCATTATCTCATCAACTTTTTCACAATTACATCCAAACAAGAGATTTATCTGTTCTCATTATCGCTCAAGTACAAAAGCTATTACTTTGACACTTCTAACAAAACACGACACATCCTGTCAGACCATCTGGCGACATCTTACCAAAAACCCACTTCTTACACAACTTCCAACTGTAATTACAACTCTATTGGTATGAGAATAAGGGTGATGTTGATGGTAAGTGTAAGTTTGTTATTGTTTAGGACAAAGCAGGCAATAGTTGTGACAATTAGCGTTTGTTGTAGGTCCGAGACGTGACCGGCGCAGGTCGGTCTGGCCGCCATATGCCACCGCCACACAAAGGACATAGCGGCATGAAGTTACACGTGTAGAAACCAATATCGCACTTATATCTTATGACTACTGCAAAAAATGTAGGTATCAAAAGAGGCTGAGAATTTTAAAAAGCTTTGTCGTGGCAAATGACTATTATTTTTTTAATATTTTCATCACAGAAGCGATATACGTTGCTGAACAAGCGGTCAAGTCTAATGATTCACAGAGATTTCCTTTCTAGAATACACTTAAAGCCGCCGTATGAAGCCTTAGACGCATTAAACTATAGTCGATTTGAGTTCTACATACCACCTTACCTTATTAAACGGACATTATTCATTAAGAGACATCATCTTAAATGAATTGCATATATAATTGCATATGCATAAGAATTACAAATACTTTTATTTTGGTCGAAATGAAAGTGACTAGCATAAGTAACAAGACTACACTGAAGCAACACACGCAACATTACAACTACAGTGATAAAAAATATCTATCTGGAACCGAAGCTACGATCTAAGGCTTAGCATTCACAATCAGTAACTGCTTGACCAATAGGCCAATGAGTACCTACATGCAGCGTTACTGTAATACTGTTGACCTAACGCATTATCAAACATATATTGTTAAACTAATTTTAGTTACTTAAGTTGCAGTCTATTGTAGGATGAGTGGTTATTCAGAGCTTTGCGTTCTACGTCTCTAATACAAAGGTCCGTAGGTATTGTGACAATTTGCTCTGTACTCCGGCTTTGATTATTTAACTCAGTACATTGTTGTAGAATGTAACTAATTTTTACAAAAGTAAGTATAGTTGACTGCAATGTTGTTGTTGTTCATCATGGATTGTTATACAACGTACCTATTGCTCATTAGGTACTCATTTTTACCCTTTTTCTTTAAATTTGAATGATACCAAACGGTAGGTAAACATTTTAATATTTTTTCCAAAAAAGACGGTTTACAAATGACGAAGATCTGATAAAATATCTATAACATAATCACAAATTTTAACAAAAAAAGAACCGACTTCAAGAACTGGACCAAATTGAATTGAGACCATATGGGAAGCACCAGCTTTCAAATAAAAAAGAATCATGAAAATCGGTTCACCCAGTCCAAAATCATGAGGTAAGAAACTAAAAAAATACAGTCGAATTGATAACCTCCTTAATTGAAGTCGGTTAAAAATGTATTAATATTTTTTGTACACCTCTCTTAATTAGATTACATAAAAAGTATAAGTATGAAAGAAGTTTGCATTCTTGCTATTTCTGGTAATGAACAAAGAGGATTATAAATAGGAGAAACGATGAGTCAAGAGACATCTAGACAAAAAACAGAACCGGTTTTAAGACAATTACTTTTCTGTTACATTTTTCACCCATCAATGTTGAATACAACAGTTGATCTAATTGACAAAGTAATAATTGCATTCGGTTTTTTATTGGCCCGCTTAAAATACCCCTTATACAATGCAGATGTATTTCTCAGTCGGCTGGAAACAGTTAAACACATACCAATCAATAAAATATCGTGAACAGTTGGTCACCCTACTCATTAAAAAAAAATCACTACACACGTCCGCTAGGTATATATCCTGTGTGGCGGGGGACTTTATAAACAAAGAACAACCAGACACAAAACAACAATTGCTGTCCCATGATGGTATCGAACCCACAATGAAGGAAGCCGCGAGATGATCGTATAAACAACCACACCATCCGTGCTGTCTAAACTGTTGGCTATTAAGGATCGAGGTAAGCGCTTTTCCCATAGTTTCTACTAGAAAGGAGAGAACGTGGTACTCACACACAAGGAGGCTATCTACAAGCCGGGGCCGTTAGAGACCACAGGGATATCATAGATTTCATTTCTACAAACCTGGTTCACTGGCTACAGTTGCCCGAGACGGCGTACCTACGGTTTTTAGTCGGTTTGAGCCCGGTATAATCACTCCATCGCTACCGATTGTCCTGAAGGTGGTATTCGAGGGTTACGATTACTAGACACCCATTTGTACCTAATCCTAGCTCTATATTATGATTTCATTTTGCATTCCTAACCATTAATTGTCCTAATTTGTTATGAGAAACCATGTGACAGTATAACTTTCAAATTCATATATTTATAACCCTCGAATGGTTATCTATGAGTTCGAAACTTTATTATCGATGCCCCGTTTATCCCTTCCATGTGTCAGAGTTTTTTCACGTCGCTGTCGCCGGCGATAACCTCGGCCCGTGAGCTGATTACGCATTGTTTTGTTTTCCGTTATATTGCCCGTGTTTATCTCTTCTCTAACGTTGATAGTTTTAAAGGGATATTATATGTTATGCTGTTACAGATAACGTTTGATTGACGTGTGAAAGAATAGACTTCGATTTGTGTAGGTTATCTGTATGTGCTCGTATTTTCTTCTCGTTCACCTATTATTTATTTGTATATTTACTCACCACGATAATCAGGGTTGAGAATCCTCGTGTGTACTTGTGAATTAAATGGTAACGAGGTCTGACTCAGGATATACTGTGCGATCTTTGGAAATGTCATTAGGTGCTAACTTTATTAATTTTTCCAGATTATTAACCGTCACTGTTTAGATTTAGACATGTCGGCGTATCTGTATCATACTGGATATGTATAGATTTATTACCTGTTATTCCATTATGTTAGTTGAATAAAATATGTTGTAACATAGTACACTTGAAAACGGATGCAAATAATCTCTTCTCCTACTAATACATATACATAGATAGGTAGGTATACCTACATATTTAGATGGGAACACGGGAAATTGAAAATAATTATTAAAGGCCCAATTTGTTAAGATATTTGTATACTTGAAATATTCATAACATGTAATAATATATTTATTCTGAATACTAACAATAAGAGATTGCTCTTGCCCTTGATTAGTTTACAATCTATTATATACTTTACTACCCATAGTAATTTTTTCAATGCAAAATGTCACAAATATCCGTTAAACATATTTAACATTGTGTCAAACAAAACCAAACCCAACAAAACTTCGGTAACACAATAACATACACTATCAGTGTCCCGATCGATATGAGCGAACTAATCAATGAAAGTAACCTACAATTTTTATTTTGCTTCCCACATGGGCAAACAGGAGTCCCTCATCTTCTAGAAATTCGTTACGTCACAAACAATCGGTATTAAGCCCGCTAATAAAAAGGTGAACACATGCGGGCGCGGGTCTTACCCACGTAAAACTATTAAATGCCGCTAAAGCAAGATTTTTTAATATTGATCAAATAGCTGTTGGTCCCGGCTTAGTTTGTGGTAATAATTATATTGGGTTTACGGATTTCTTTTCCAGGATAAAATATAAGTTTGGGCCTTTCATTCTTTCCTTAACTCCTAACAAAGTTTTTTTAGGGAATAACTAACACTATCCGTGGCAACTCGAGAAAGAGATAAGTGCATTACCGCCCTTGAAGAGCTTACAATGATTAGTAAGGGGTAGTTATGATAATAAATTCTATAGTGATTCGTCCACGGTCATTGTGTGTCTATCATGGAGTTACATTAATAGAATACATTCTCTCGTTATACACGACTAGCTTTGACCCGCGGCGTTACCCGCGTGTGTTGTTGTACCGTAGGTAACACCACGGGGCTCAGCTAGTATTTATATATGATAACTAGCTTTTGTACGCGGCTTCGCTTACGCAGACTTTCAACCCCTGTTTTACACCCTTAAGGGTGGATTTTCATAAAATCGGTTCTTAGCGGATGTCTACCTCTACACCGTTATGAATCTACCTGCCAAATTTCAAGTTTGTAACTGTTATAGTTTCTGAGATTTCGTGATTTATAAGTGAGTGGCATTTCGATTTTAATATATAGGTATGTATATAGATTAAGCCGGGTCTCCTGCGACACTGTTTTATGTTTTTAAACACCAAACGTCAAATATTTATCAAAATATGGGCGTGGCCTAACTGTTTTGTTAATTTTAACAAGCAAACATGTTATCCAAAGCGAACTGAAAACATCCCAGCGTATACTTCTCGTATAATGAAACTGAACTGAACTAACATTATACTTATATTATTCATATTTATACTATAAAAGTAAGTAAGTAAGTGTAACTATAAGTTATTTTGTCGAGCAGATAAAAGATTTTTGCTTTTCGTGTAATCGTGTTTGATGTTCGTTTAAAAGTCCGTCTCCTGCGACTTTTCGCTAACATGTTTAGTTAACAAGTTTTGTTAATTTGTTTTGTTAATTTTAGCCGCAGGAGACACGCCTTTAGTTGTACTTCATTGTTACAGGTAAAACAATGATAAAATAACAATGGACTTTCCATGATACAGTTTCAACCGGTTGCACCAATTTTAAATGTATGATAGTTCAAAACATACCTATACCTATTTGCTTATCAAAGGTTTAACTTTACAACAAACTTAGGTGTATTAATATTTAATAACTAAACACATTACAACGCTAAATGAAGTATCTAAACTTATGTCCAAATAATAAATATCTTGATTATGGACTCTTAATAAGTAATATGTAGTAAGTAAATGTTGTGGTTAGGTGTCTTGAAACTGTTTAAAAGCGAGCAATAACAATAACAGTGGCCATAAAACTTACAGCGTGCCATCTTATTGGAATATAAAAAAGCGTAAGACTCGGTATATTTTAAATATTGCACACAAATTAGTTGATTCATTCTTAGTTTTTTTTTGCTACTTAACCGAACCAAATTTGAGGAACAATAAAGCATAATTAAGCGAGCTTAAGTATACCATGCCTAAACCATGAGGTCAGCTCTTGGTATACATAGTTAGTGCCTAACCAACCCAACAAATTACTGTATAATATCATTATATTATAATCTATAATATTTATGTACTGAGTAATATCGAAAAAAGTTCATCAGAAGTTTAATTTAGTCACCATAGTACAAGTTTCGCATAGTTAGAGATGAGAAGCCCGTGATTGAGATCTGTCAAATGATTATTTTTTTAATTTATAAAACACTGTTTGAAGAGTCTGTTAAATGGTTTTCTAGCCGATAAAAGCTGAAGTTGATCACTATTTCGCATAGGTGAGTACATTTACACAAACAAATGTTGACGATAGAGTTACGAGCTTATTATCGTATTTGTAACAATCAATTTGTTCGCAGCGCACAAATATGATTGCAGTGTTGACGTAGGTATGACGATCGGAGATATTAATATAGGTACATACGCACTTATAGTATCATCTGTGAATTATTAAGTGGAGTAAATTCTTTATGCGCGTTGTAGGAATATTTGTGTTCAAATAGCAGTTCAAATAGCGTTCATTAAACTTTTTGAAATTACTCTTAAGCGTATACATCAAGTTAAATGCGTCTATATATTGACCTATAAGTGTGCGTTAGTCTTAACAATAACCATCTAATTCATAAAAGTTATTGTACGGTTTTGTTATTCTCAACTTTAAGGCTGTGAGCTTAAAGTTGAAAATAACACAGAACCGTTGCTTAACTTAAAATAACGTTAGTCAATAACAGGGTAATAGTTCAAGTTATGCTGGTCAAGAAAATAAACAAAAATACGGTCAACTCATTATCGACAAAATGTGAATGAATATAATATGTATATCTATGTGTGTTTATATTTACAAGTTTTTTTAATAATCTGTCATCAGTCATTCCTACAGTCCTACCTACCTACTTAATATAGATTACCTACTGTTAAACCACTGTGGCAAAGCGACAGTGCGTTTAGTTACTCCTTGGTAAGCAAACGAGCGAGTGTATAGAGTCTAACTAGCTGTTACCTTCGGCTCCGCCTGCGTGTATGTCGCTTATCGCGGCAAATAGTAGCCTATGTGTTATTCTGATGTATAAGCTATATTACTGTAAAGTTTCATTCAAATCCGTTCAGTAGTTTTTGCGTGAAGAAGTAACAAACATACACACTCACAAACTTTCCCCTTTATAATATTAGTGTGATGTGATTATTTTGATGCCGTTATATTTACCAATGCCGTTTCTATACCTATCAAAATCATGTTAACTGGCCCAATATACTAGATACAGGGCGTAATTCTTAAAATATAAATATCATACTCCTTAATCGTAAATTGTGACATTGTGACTGGTGTACAAGAGGATTTCGTTTAAACGAATTACAGTTTTACTATTATTACGTTTTAAAATGTAAACAAAAACCAAAGTTAGTCGGGGGACAAAACATCAACTTTACTATTGCCAAGGTGCTACTTAAATAAAAGAAAAAAATATTGCCATTGAATATTTTATACAATTTGGAGAACAAAGCTAATGATATATTTAAAAATAATAGCTAATAAAATATTGTCACAGTGTGTGGGTAGGCAGTAAAACCATAAAGTTACCTGTGACGTCTGGCCGGTGGTCGCCAGATGTGCGCGCTCTCTCACGGCGAGACGGAGAGCGGCTGGGCCTGTGCCGCAATAATTACACTCGATCGCATTATATCGTAATTATTTATGAGATGTAACTGCTAGTTATAGATGTAACTTAATTCGAATTGTAAATTCATCTGCGCATTGAATGAAAAATTGCATTTGCGGTTAACACAAAAATAGGACATGAAGACATAGGACTGAATTTGTTCCTTTTTTTTTTACGAAGCAGCTACGAAACAAAACTAGACCAATTTATAACCTCATAAAATAAAATGTTTACCGATAATGGTTTGTAATGATGGGTTCTAACTTCTAACCAAAAGTTGAAGATGATGGCAAATCATTTCATAAAAGTGGTAGAAAAGTATAAGTAAAACAGTATCAAATTGGCAAATATAAACAATTTAATATATGTATCATGTAATCTATACCTACTAATATTATAAACGCGAAAGTTTGTAAGTATGTATGTTTGTTACTCCTTCACGCAAAAACTACTGAACGGATTTGAATGAAACTTTACAGTAATATAGCTTATACATCAGAATAACACATAGGCTACTATTTGTCGCGATAACCGACATACACGCGGGCGGAGCCGCGGGCAACAACTAGTTAAAAATAACTTGTCAAATATTCAAAGGGCATTTTGTAGTCATAAGAATTTCTTTTAACACGAAGACATGTATACAATGTTCAGCGTAAAGTACAAGAAAAGTGTAGCTAAACTCTATTACACGTACCTACTACGCAAGTTTGTACGAATTTTTATTAGATATTTGTATACTACATTATCATAAATAAAAATAAATAACAACAATAAAATAGTAATCTTAAGTAATAAACCCCTAAATTCTGTTGTATATATTGGTCTTTTTTTCAAATCGAAACTGTATGACTATAATATTTCTACCTTAGTAAAGCTTTACCAAAGCACCATTGATAGCAAGATTCATAATAAGTCATAACACTTGCACTGTGATTAATAAGTCAGTATAATACCGATATTTTGAATAATGTCAATGACAAGCCATTGACATAGGTCATCTATATGTATATTAATACGTGAAGCACAAACTTTGTACCCCTTTTTACGAAAATTATGCGAACGACAGAGTACGAAATTTGGCACAGTTAGGTACAGTTTATATGGAGAAGTGCAGAAAGCTAACTAAAATTAAAATAATTAGAAATATGTTTGAATTTCAACCAACTGCCTCGTTGGTCTAGTGGTTAGTGTAAGCGACTGCTGATCAAGAGGTCCGAAGTTTGATTCCCGGGTCGGACTGCTGTTGAGTTTTTCTTACAAGAAATTGTTAATAGCAGCCCGGAGTATGGAATATGGCGGTGTTTCCCGCCCGTGCCTCGGAGAGCACGTTAAGCCGTCGGTCCCGGTTGTCATGAACACCTATGGCAATCGTTATTGGGAAGTCAGTGCCCTCAAATATACTGACAACTATTTCAACCTTCGAATTCAGTTCACCCTCAGGGTTGCGGAGGTCCAATGCCAGTCGCTCCGTGTAAAAACTGATATTCAGGTAAAACTGGTTGAACTAGTAGCCGATCCCAAATCTTGGGGGAATTGGGAATAATAAAGGCTAGGAAGATGATGATGTTTGAATTTCAACTGCTGGGTCATCACTAGTAAAATGGGAATGAAGTGTCTGTGGCAGACTGTGGCTTGTCCGTCAACATAAAATAGTAGAATCGAAGCCTTGGTTATGTGATTGTTTACTGTTTAGGTATCGACAGCTGCTTATCCATCATTCACTTTCTTTTTACAAGCTTTTTATTAACTTGCAATGTATGTATGTATGCTTTATGCTTGTATGTTCGGGTAGAATCTTGCAACTCTATTTTGAAGCAAATATACATGTGACAATACAATATTATAATGACATGGAGCTGATCTGATGCGGGAGCTGGAAGGTGGCCATAGGAACTCGGTAAAGAAACGTCGCAACATCATGGAGTCTGGACTCTTGAGGCAATTCGGTAAAAGCTTGTTTTTAAAAAGCTTTTTAATTTAATTTATTTCAGACTCAGACAACTAATCTCAAAGAATATTTATCGAATATTTCCCCACAATCGATATGCGTTATGATTGAACAAACACTATCGTGAGGCCATAAACAAAGTGTTGGGCGACAAGTGCGACGACCACACGTAGCGGCCCCCCGGGACAGCACACGTGCACTCCGCCCTCACCGCACCTTTGTACCTCTTGATTTACCTCACACGCACTGCACCACCGCCGACGAGGAGGGACTGAAAAAAATGTTTACCGAGAGCTGTGTACATTCATCGATAGAGTATATGTAAGTATTAAGTAAGTAGGTTATACTTATAATTTAAAGCTGAAGAGTTTTTTGTTTGACTGAACTCACTAATAGCAATAATAACTAATTTAAATTAGGCAATTGTTTCAGTGTTAGAAAGAGTATTTATGGTAAAACACTATATAGGGTATATGTATATAATATCGCTTATGACTTAATTAGGAGTCGAGCGTCAATGAAAATTGTTGTAAAGTTAAGTTTGTTTTGTTCCTCTTTTGTCAAACTTATTACATTATGATCTTTTGTAACATAATGGTCATGTAAATAATCACCGAATAGCTTCCTATTTAAGGGGTTTAACATAAAATATTTCATTCAAATAATAGGGGACCTGACAGCCGACAAATTCTGATGGGAATAAAATAATGCAACGTAAAGCTATGAAAACTACCCAGATACTTCAGCATAAATTCAGATTTCTAGATTTCGATAGATGACATGTTTCGACAGTACTTAAATTTATGAGATTTTGTTTTTATAATTTTTCTCACAATTACATAGTTCATATAAAGAACCCGGCCACCATTTAATAAATCCCAAAACGTAACGATGACATATGAAAATGCACCACTATGTAAACTACGCAATGTGCATTATATAAGTATTACAAGTAATTACAACACTTTTTTTCTCTACATCAGTTCATAAAATGTTAATTAAATATTTATTTAACTAACAAAGTCTCGGGCAGCCAGCTCAGTAATATAAAAGCTTACACTATTAAAGAACCATTACATCAGGGTGTTCTAAGCAATCCGCAAAACAACCTTTGGGCCAAATGGAACATTTCTATCTTTAGAAGCACTTTACACCTCTATGTTATGTCTTCGCCTAAAAAAAAATCCAAACGACATTGATTCAGATCAACACAATGAAACAACACCGGACATCGATCTGCAATCCTACATCGTATTACACAAAAACTGGGGACAATACACCTACTTCTATGGAGCAGCGCCACACGTGCAAGACACGTGGAACTGAAGGTGCTATTGTCTTAACACGACATTTACTATTCATATTAAACATACACTACATTCCAAATTCTATCATATTCCAACTCAACTAAGTTGAAAATCCCTTGTGAAATCTATCTGAGGTAAAATTATGATGGTAGTGTAAGTTTACCAGCACTCAATAGTCTTTGTTTGTAATTGTGACAGCGTTTCGCAACGGACCCATAAATTATGCACTAGCTACAACCATTGTTTGTACATCGTCGTAAAGGTTTAACGATTGCACATGTGTTAGGCTTGTATTGTCGAGGTGATGGCAAGAAAGCTCCACCTCTACGAACTAGTTACAAGGAGTTTACGTGTTTAACAAGCAACTAACCTGGTCATTTAACTCGAATATAGTTCTGGAAGTTTAGTTTATGACGAACAGTTAGAGAAACAACTGTTTTAATAGTTGAGTCTTAATTGAATATTTCCCGATGTATACTTATTAGAAATAACAGTTACATCTTCATCTTCTGGTATAAAGCAGGAAAAGTCGTTTTAACTCGACTACGGAAGGATAACAGCCAAAAGGGAGGGAAATAGTTTTACAGTCTATGTATGTTTAGTTTATATGTTCCACCGTAGCACGTAAAATACTAACCCAACAGGTTATACTTTTTTTAACTTTTTCTTGTTAATTATCCTAATATAAGAGATTTTCTGACGGTTTCTTTTAATCTTAACAGATTTAATTGCATATCCTTATTGCGAAGTTGCATCAGATCAAATATGTGTTTTACGCAACCAAAACATCGGACTGTATCAGATGGTTATACCTAACAAATCTATACTTAATATTATAATGCTGAAGAGTTTGTTTGTTTGTTTGTTTGAACGTGCTAATCTCAGGAACCGCTGGTCCGATTTGAAAAATTCTTTCAGTGTTGGATAGTAGATTTTTCGAGGAAGGCTATAGGCTATATATCATCACGCTTAGACCAATAGGAGCGGAGCACCAATGAAGAATGTTACAAAAACGGGGGAATTGTTTTCCGCTAAGAGCAATAGGAGACGTAAACGACGTTGCGTGGGTCAGCTAGTGGTAGACATCAGTCAGGATGTTTCTAACGACGAGAACGAACGGATTCGTGCACGCTCTACCGACATACCCAAGTATGTCTTTACCGAACGGCCTATGGTTTGAACATTTAACAAACATTATTATCAATTGCAATGTTATTGACCTAAAAAGCGATATTTTACCGCTTTAAAATCACTGATAGAACATACATTTACGGAAAAATTAATTAGATTATCTACCTTATTTTTAGCAGGTTTAAGGTAATAGGTATTGTATATATCCTGTTAGGCTATCATTAAAACGTACTTATTGAAACAGTAGGCATGTCCTATTTTATTATCCCATACCAATGATTTCATTTAACACTTAAACATTACATACTTGATAATGAAATTAAGAAAAATGTGGATAGAGGAAAATGAGATAATAAAGACAATAAGTACTTAATGTAGGTAGGTAAAGTGACAGCATTCGTGCTGTCGTGACTCGTTGGTGAGTGTGAGATCGCGGGCCCAATGATGGAGAAGCAACTCAATACTACGCCATGGTGTGGGTCACCATGCTGCATTGTCTGCATTCGCAATGAGTATGGTGACCACCACTCTTGAATTCTGCTCATGCTTTCCATCAGGCAGAGTAGAGTCACACTGGCCAAATACAAAAAAAAAAACTTTCAAAATATGAATACAATGCAAGTTAAATCTAGGTATACCTAACTGATGGTATGGCGGTATATACTGGAAGGTATGACGTAACGTCTGTCTCTACTGAACCTCAGTCAGGAAAGGTTCGAGTCTTCCACCGCATGTTGTGTGAGAAAACAAATAATGAAGTAAATCTCCATTAGTAACAACAACAATACGAACATTAGAGTACCACCCAACACTACCCACATATTGTGACCTTAATGGAGACACAACATCATAAATTAATAATCAACCTTATAGTTATAATCGATAGTACACCTTTAATTATATTCAAGATATAATATAATCCCCGTGCGTATCAGCTAATTGTTGAGATACATTAGGATCATCAAGATATATGTTTGGTTCTTCTAATACGCAAAAATCGTAAATAGATAGGTACCTAACCGCTACCTTTATTTTTCTATTTGGGTAATTTGGAAATAAACATTTTTATTCAGTTAAATCTTCGATAGTTGAAATGAATAACAGATAAAGTACAGAAAGCAATTAACATGAGGCTGGTGAGTAGGTAGGTGCAGCACTTGTAAAGAATCTACTTAACAGCTATTTTTTTCGGAACTATACTTCCACACAACCCGTTCAACACAATCTAAATCGCGAAAACACTTATTGCTACAATTGAAATGCCGGACACAAATTTATCAACGTCTTACAGAGCAATGTTTCTTACTGAAAGCGCAATGAGAGCAACGTGCAACTCGTGGCGCCATCTAGTACCCGAAAGCAGAACTAAAAGTATAGGAATAAACTGGTACAACTTTACAAAACTTCTGATACTATAGTCCAACAGCTAGCTAGCCTATTTAAAATATATGACTAGAAATTATGTTACATATATTAAATATCATTATCTTAAAAAAAATGTTTTATAAATTACCTAGGTATTTTTTTAAAATTTACAACAGAAATCTAAGTCCTAATCGAGACTCAAATTCAATACATACACAAGAAATGTATATACCTAAACAAGAAGATATAAATGCAAAGTAGTAACGTTAGATAGAGACAGGTAGACCACCAGCGGGAAGGTGGAGCGTAGAGCATGTAAATAAACAATTGAAAGGTAGAGCCGTGCCCAATGCGTTGGCGGTCTGTGGAAAGGTGTGGAGTGGCATTGTGCTGAGGTGTTATAATATCGGCGACGTATCGTTATGAGAGACGGTGGTGAGACACGGCTCAGCAGTCGCCGTCGGCAGTCGGCTCTACTAATTAAGTATAGGTGGGGGGAGGTCGCGCGGGCGGCGGCGCGGGGCGCAGCGGGCGGCGGGTGTCGGGTGGCGGGGAGCAGGGCGGGGCGAGAGGCGGGCCGGGGTGCCGCCGGCTCTTCATTCCGCCGCGCGCCGCGCAACATAGAGCACGTCAGTCCGCTCGTGCGGGCCATGGTCGCGAGAACCGATGAGAGCATGTTCGGGTGCTATGGTGACAGCTACTCGTACCGCCTGTGGAGCCTGGCCAACGTGTGGGGCGCCTGCCGATGTGAGTAGCGCGCCGCCGAGAGCCCCAGCACCACGTGAACTTCCCACATACAAAACTAGGACTTTTACCGCTGACGTCAGCGGAGGCTGTGAAATCTCGGTGTAGTCCGGTGTAGATGCAATTCGGCCGCGACCGCGAAGTGCTTCCCGCGATATTAGGTAGTCTACCGTGGTCAGTGAGGTGTGAGAACAGAGGTGTCCCTCGATGAAAGTGCAGAGCTCGCTTATGGGAGTTGGCGGTTGGTACGAAACCTTAGCGGCCGGTTGGCTTGCGGACATGAGGAGTAAGCAGGTCCCAACGTCCACCACCTCGGCCAGGCGGCTCGCCGCCCTAAGTAAGCTTCCTTTCTTTTTGTTTTTATTTGCATTTTCTATTTACAAATACCTATGTATTTATTCGCTTCCAATATATATTTGTTATCAAATTTATTATTTATGTAACTATTGAACTTTAAGCTGACTCAGTTCCTGTTATTTTTGTCATTCCATTTATATCTCTAATCTCTAAAAGTTTATAAGTTACCTAAAACAAGTGCAAACCAGTACAAAAACTTGAAGAGGAAACTAAAGTTCCCAAACAAATATTTGTCCAATGTAACTGAATGAACGCAGGTGAAAATGATATCACCTCTGAGGTATTAAAAATAAAATTCGAGCACGTCTTCATTAGAAATAACCTCGGTGTTCGGTAATCTCCCCTAGTCTCCCTCGGGACATAATTCATCCACTTGAAAATCGGGAACAGGTACACACAGACTTGAAAGAAAGTTTCGTTTGCCGAGGGGAACCCCGCTCGCTTTCAACATCTTAAATCGTAAATGATTATGTTGTTTTAATTCATTTGCTTTTTTCTGTCTTACTTTTTATTTTATTCTTCCTCTTTGAGTGCCGCCTGTCTGGAGTGGATAAAATAGTAGGGTCGTTTGATGCATTCGGACGAGCCACAATGCGTTATACATTAGATGCGAGCTCGTGGAACGCGGATGAATAAATTAGTAAAAGTTGATTTTATTGCTGTTCTCCGGCGAACAGACGCTTCACTCTGACGTTCGTCTTTTAATCTCATTATAATAAACTGAGCACTACATCCGACTTGAGCCGAGATCAAAACGGACCCGCATGCCTAGATCACGTCTAGCCAACTCTAACATTTAATGAAAAGTTTGGTTCGAATGAGCTGCGTATTTAAAATAATTTGATGGCGAGAGCTTTTGGCCAAAATCGTGTGATACAAGATTGAGTGCACATTTACTTTGTACCTATTTCTAAAGTAACAATTAGCACTAAGTATTTATACAATTCTGAGTACCGCTCATTTCTAATCATTGACGTTATGATAATAACGTTATCCCACAAAGTAACGTTGGCTTATATTTGTTTTAAAGATTGTGTTTGAAGTAATTAGTATAATAACCGTTAATAAACAAACGGTATAGTTCAGGGAAAACAAAAACTATGATGAGATAGGTGATACGACTGATTCATAAACAAACGATTCCAGTAATCGGTATCTCTCACAGTCACCTAATAGGTACTGCCTCGCTAATTATTTGTTTGCCAAGGTCTAAATTAAGGAGTCTGCTAACAGCCGAACTTCGTTTATCGCTTGTCAAACATTATTAGGTACTGTGAGATACAGCTTACCTCGGGGTGATTCAGTGACTCACTGCTCTGAATCATTTCAATATAATTTTTGTTATTTATCCATTTCATCTTTTCAGCGTCTAAATCAGATTTTTACTGATACCTTATTTCGAATGACACTGAACTTGAGTCAGACTCGAGTCCAGAGCTAGCCAAGTGTCTATAATTGTAATATGCCTAGGTATTAGTAATATGTTTGTTTATTATAATAGTCCCAGTTCCGAGTTAGGTACAAACACTTGATAGTGACTCACTATATACACCCACCTGTAATACCGATCACTTCTTTATTTAATTAAATATATTGCTTGTGTGACACATCTGTCATATTCTTTACCTCATTACAAGAATCGTTAATTCAGGAAAGTTATAAATAATGATAATATTATAATAAACATTCAAAAAATTACCTAGGTAGGTAGGTACTACGAGTACCTACCTACAGAGGGGCTTAGTTCATAAAGTCGAAAATTATAATTATTCTAAGGTAACATTAGTTTTGTCTTCAATAAAAAGAATACTTCTTCTTCTTCTTTTGATGAAATGGCACTCGGATCAGCTATTTCTGCCGATTTCAAGTGTTTAAAGTCTTCAAGTCTTTAGTCTTCGTCCAGATGAAATTAATGAAAAAAATATGAAAAAATGTGGATGAGACGAAATGGGGACCGTCTTTCGAAAAAACAAAAAACGATCTCCAACAAGAATACTTTTGTCAATTATAAGTAACAACTATTTTTACTTGCCAATTGTAATCATTGCTGCGGTTTCAAAGGAGATTTTACCTGTAACTACTGAAAAATATATAGTGTAATAAAACTTGACCGCACAATGCGGTATTTGTTTATTTATATATTATTGTAATGAGCACAGTTGTGACTAAGTACGTACATACTTTAGAGCTCACTTTAATATCAAAGTGGAACTTCTTTTGTACCACAGAAAGTTCTGTGGTACAGAAACAATATAATATAATATTGTTACACATTTCCTAGCTTTCGCCCACGGTTTTTTCGCGTTAATGTGGTTTACCTTCAACCTTATATAGGTACCTCTTTTCTGACTAAAAGCTACTTTGAGATTTTCTATATCTTAGACAAAGTGTAGTATTCAACAGTATGATTATGAGACGTCAAGGTGTAAACGAGTAGCATACAAACGAACCAACTTTACATTTATCATATTAGTGAGAGCGGTTATTTGTTCTAGAACCACAAAAGATACCACAACTTGGACTGAATAGTTTCTTTAAATAATTTAATAATTTTATTTTATATTTTTCTATAATTACAATTCTGGACACTTTCTCATACACAATTAATTACATCATTGTAACACGATACGTTGTAAATTGTAACAATTCTTTCAGTTATGTTATGACCACTAGCACTCAAGCTAAGATTAAACTTGTGTTATGAGTGCTAATTAAATTTATTGCAAGTGATTTAATAACAATGGTAGGTAGTATTAGTTACCATTCAAACCTGACCCAAGAATTGTTCAGTCAGTACTTAGATATTTACCTTCCTACTCACAGAGTTAAGATTATTTATTTAGTAATCTATAATGATAGTCATTTTGTATTGTACTGCGCATTAGCAAATGATGCCAGTCTGACGTTAATAGATAGGTACACAAAACTTAATATCAGATCAGTTTTAATAATTAGCAGTATTGTTAATTTAAATATATACCTAAGTCTTAAGAGATCGCAAATAAATAAACACCATGCTGCATTCATGCGTCCACGTATGCAATGAGGATAGTAACCACCACTCTTGGATTCTGCTTATGTATCATTCTTCATCAGCTTTCCATCAGGCAGAATAGAGACATTTTGGCATCTATACAAATATGAAAAATAATTAAACAAAATCATTTTGAAGAATTAATAAAGACACTATTGAACGTAGAAATTGAAGAACCAAGGTTATGGGAGTTTATTAAGAGAGAACTGCAATTGGTTAATTGATTTCAGTATTAATTAATACTCTAGTAAAAATAATTAGATAGTTCTTAATACAACGTCGGAGTTCTGGGATATAACAGAATGGCAATGTCGACCAAGACGTACTCATATTTTTTTATTTTTTTGACATCTAACACATAACGCTATTTAGTCCCAAGCTAAGCAGAGCTAACGTTAAGGGTAGGACTAGACAACTGATATAAATACATATGTAGGTATATTATTATTATTTTGTAAATACATACATACATATTATTAAAGAAAACACCCAAACTCTGAAACAAATATTTGCAGATCATACAAACATTTGGTCCGACCTGGGAATCGAACCCGAGACCTCAAGCACAGCAGCCGCATACGCTACCACCGCGCCACCGAGGCAGATAATAAGTCAGAATCAATAACGGGTGTCACAAAATACGTTGAAGTAAAATAGTAAATAGGCGAGTAGCGATGCCAATAAAAAGTCGAACAGACGCCACGAACACAATGCGATACAATAACTGAACAGATAGCTAGCGTCTAAACACTTCAGTATAATTCTCTCAACGCGCAATTACAATTCCGAGCGAGAACTTACAACATGGTGTCTGCAGTCGGACAGGCGGAGTTTTTTCTTGGTGCAAAGCAAAGAGCGCGGCGGAGCGCGCACAGGTGCGACCAATCACCACACCGCGTCTGTGTGCCGCGATCTACAATCGGCCTCTTATCTCCCTGACTATACGCGCCACCACGGTGCGTGTGTGAGTGTGTGCGATAATTATTATTTGTTGTTGAGCGCAATAGGAAGCGTGGTGTGCGTGTGTGCGCTCATGTAGGTTTTTTATCAGCCGGTTAACGGACGCACTCTGCCCGTGCGCACAGATTACTTGCTCGGCGATAGCGTCCGCTGTGTAGGTGTACCGTCCGCTCCACCTAATTAACGATACGCACTCATATTTACTATTTTAATTGAACTAGTTATATTTTGTTGGACCTCATTAAGGTATTTCTTATCGCGTGTAACAACTAATTAATCTTATTAAATAGGTACACAGTAGGTAAGTTACTATACACACACTCTACAATAATTATAATTATTACCTGCAGGCTACTTCAGTACTTAAAAATTCCATCATTAAGGTGTCTTTGAAAGCAAAGGTCAATCTTTGTAAGCAAACGACAACGGACTAAATCCGTGCATCTTAAAAACAAACACACGTTTTCTTTGTGAATATTTATATCGAACATGAATGGAAGTCTGTGAAATGAATGAGCGCGACAGACAGCGCCATCTAGCGACAAGTAGCAGAACTGCATATATTTGACATTTCAAATTTTGTTGTTTTTTTCATAGATATTACATTTATTAACTTAAAATAGTTATTCATCATATATTCATATTTAAATATGAATTAAATTTTGAATTTCTAGTACCCCTAAATTTTATTGCTACAAAACAAATTAGTTATCTTCCTCTAAGTTTTCAATTTGAATATTGAAGTAAATTGCTAGCAATATATATTAGTTAAACATTTCTAGCGATTAACTTAAGATTATTAATATTAATGCAATTAGTCATATAGCAACTAATTAATGGCAAAATATTTTTGATTTGTTTTGACGCACTCACTCAGTGCGTATTTCATAGTCACCGCGACTGTTCAAAATACATATTAGAACCATTTTATAAAAAATATTTTCACTCTTAATATAACTACCCACTTTTTGCCAGTTACCACAGTACAGAATAGCCTATGTGCATTCTCAAGGATCAAAGTATCTCTATGACAAATTTCATTGAAATCGGTGGAGTCACTTTTGACTTATTTTTCTTCCAAATAGTTTCAAATAGCTACTAATAAAGGTTAATATCATAAAACACTAGACAAAATATAAAGAAGTTTATTAGTTATTTAACGTATTAAAAACAGTAAAATAAAAATTTAAAAGCGGTCATGAAAATTATAATTTTTAAATTATGTTACCTCAATCATTAATCATGCCTACGTTTATTATGATCAAGGTGTACATATGCTAAAGTTCTGTTAAAACCATAAGGTATTACATATTTCTTTAACCGGTTGTGTAATATTATTTCTCCAAGATAACATCAGTAGCGCCATCTGTCGCTAAGTAGGTAAACTAATTAATAATTATTCTGGTTTTTCACCATGATTAATATTGATTATGATAAGTGTTATACAATCGTAGTTCTACTCTGCTAACTTGATCAAGTAGTAGGACAAGAACTACTATAAACCCTTTAAATTATTCTCTATTAGCTACATTACCTTAGGTATTTATTTCTGATAATTGATGTACCTACCTACCTAAATATAAACTACAAACGAATAACCACACAAAATCAAGTAATTAAATTATGAGCGATTTACGAAACTTCATTTCTATCGACCTTTATAACTAGTAATATAATACCTACCTATGTATGAATATGTACTATGATCATATTTTCTAAAATTCAATACCGGTATGCCGATATCACGGGCAGTGGGCGACACGACGCAGCACACGGCCCAAAGCACCCGCACACACGACACACGGACGGCCTGGCCACACTAATTAATACGTCCCATCGTTGTTTTGCTCTTTATTATATTTGATTTACGACGCGCCCGCACCCGCCCCGCCGCGCGCTCGCTTTTAAAAACGATATTACGCTGGAATACGCCCGTATTACCGAAATAACCGACTCCAAATTGAATTGTTGCTGCCATATTTGTTTTTATAAAGCGAGCGAAGCCGTAAAGGTGTCCGCGATCATTTTAATCGCCAACAATACGGATAATTGTTTTATTTCCAATTGGGGTTTACGATGCTCGTATCGCCGGAAGTCGGGGTTTTTTATGACGCTAACTCCAACGTACCAACGCTAATTTGATAGGTGTGTTTTAAAGAACCAGGGATAAATTCGTCGCATCTCGCCGCACTACACCTAGACTGGCCTGAATTTCTTTTTCAGTGTCCATCGATTCGATGACGCATGTGCTATTTAAATAATTCCCTTGCTGTCACATAAGATCTGTTCTGATAATCCTTCAATAATTACACCAGACACACGATATCAGACTCACCTTTTTAATTAACTGTGACTTGCTTAAAAGACCAACACTATTAGAATGAAATGCAACTCATAGTGATTATAAAAAATGCTACAAAAATAATAGTCTACTCTTTTTAGGAGAGAAGTAGGCAAATGGTTAATTAACTAAAACTAAAGATTGATTCATTTTCTCCACAGTCCGTCCGCTGGCGAGCGGCGGGTCGGAGGGCAAGCCTTCTGAGGAAGACGAAGAGCGAGGAGGGTCGCCCCTTGGCCCTGGCGGTCCCTATGGCTGCAGTCAGTGTCGCGGAGCCTATCCCACGCGCGAGCAGCTCGAGCGTCACGAGACTCTGCACGCGCCCAACACTCAGGTGGATACCGTCAAATATGTCAGTGCCCATTGTATTACATAACAGCGAATTATACTTTCCCATACTTTAAAAAAGTAATCACTAAGGTGCAGTACCCCAAGCTAATTACGATTGCCATTAGTCACAATTTAAATAGAAATGACAAGGCACTTAGATTAATTAGGCAAAGAATTTATGTGGAACTAACAATATACTTTTTTTGTTAACAGTCTTGCAAGATCTGCCACAAGAGCTTCGCGAACGTGTACCGCCTGCAGCGACACATGATCAGCCACGACGAAAGCGCATTGCTTCGCAAGTTCAAATGCAACGATTGCGATAAAGCATTCAAATTTAAGCATCATCTGAAGGAGCACTTACGAATACATAGCGGGGAGAAACCCTTCGAATGTGCCAATTGTGGCAAAAAGTTTTCTCACTCCGGTTCTTACTCGAGCCACATGACCTCCAAGAAGTGTCTCGTTATGAATCTCAAAATGGGAAGAATTAAAGCTAATAATCCAGCACTTAACCCAGAAAAGAGTCCATCACGTAGAAGGAATAATGCCATGATTGCATCGCAGTTGAACAATAACATTGCGCCGAATGGCAATTTCCTTCCTATTCTTCCGAAGTACACAGATGCTGCTGCCTTTTTTGCGTCAATGTCCTCACCAGATAATAATTTCCACCGACCGCCCTTAGGACAGCCTGGTCTTAACCCTTTTTACATGCCACCTGGTATGCCGATCAGTCCAGCTAGTGCTATCGCTCCTTACAGTATACCGGCCTCCCTCAGCCAATTCTTTGAGACATTAACTTCATCACAATATCAGCCGAGGAAAGTTGAGAATCCCGTAAGTCCTAAACAAGCTCCCGCTGATCCTGAAGATTTAATTGAGGAAGTTACGGAGGAAGACGATAAACGGTCAGAAGGAAGTGCTGAGCTTGTGATGGACATAGAAGACGATGAACCTGTGACTATAAAAAAAGAGCGTGAAGAAACAGACAATGATCTAAGGTCGCCACCGCGACGATATGATTCCGTCCCTTCAAATAACAATGGCCTTGACTCACAGAACCAATCAGCATACAATTCTATATTAGAATCTGTAAGTGCTTCCGTAACCAAACATTTCTTCAGAGCTAATATGGAGAAACTATCGCCGGTTTCCGGTAACATTTGCCCCAGTATAGAGTCACCACCTACATCTCATGTTATTGTAAAGGAAGAACCAAATGATACTCACAGATGTCTCAAATGTGACACATCCTTCAGCAACAAAAGTGATTTATTAGATCATGAAAAAGAGATCTGTGGAAATTTATTTAGAAAACACGAGGGATTGGCAGCTCAAGTTGCAGAAACGGTAGCTCTTAATAGGTTAGAAGCCGAAATGCGTGCTTCCATACAGAGTGGTGTTAGCGCTAGCGAAGATGAAGAGTACCAAAAGGAAGAACGCGAAGATAAAATGTCGATACACGACAATGATAGAAAAATTCGTGTGAGAACAAATCTATCTGAAGAACAGCAAATGGTGTTGAAAGAACATTACGCATTAAACTCGCGGCCTAATCGTGAAGAATTTAAAAGAATAGCTCAACAGATAGGCCTTGACAATAGAGTGGTACAAGTATGGTTCCAAAATAACAGAGCCAGAGAAAGACGCATGACCGCATCTGATCAGCCGCTTGATTTATCTACGAAAAAGTCCAACCCATCAGTGACGTCAAGCCCATCGCCGTCGCCACCATGCAGCGTTTCTGTGACACATTCCGACTCCGAAGAGGCAGTTAACCTGAGCCAAAAATCGTCGCGAAGCACGACACCGCATCGTACCAATTATTTGAATACTTATCCACATTCCAATTGTTCTTCATCATCTTTTACCGATTTCCGATTGTCTCCCTCGCCAGGGGAACCTATTAATGGACAGAAACGATTACTGTCCCAGAAGTTACACATAAATCCATCCGTTCCAATGGACAAACTCCTTCAATACAACGACATGGTGAATGGAAGGTCACCTATACTTAACATGCACCTATCTTCAGATATGGGTCGACAAGGCTTAAGTCCATCGTATGACCGCACCCCGTGGGGCGATGACATGCACGTGTCCCACGACATCGAAGATGAAGCATCTGTACTTAAAAAAAGTAAACTAAAGCACGGAGTCGAGTTCAAAGAAGGCGAGGGACAGTTTGTCTGCGATCAATGCGACAAAACATTCGTAAAACAAAGCTCTCTCGCCAGACACAAATACGAACACTCAGGTTAGTAATGAATATTCTCTGTGTGTCAAAAATTAAGAACCTACGTATTAGATTTTTTTTCATCTCAAATATAACCATTTGTTTTCAGGTCAACGCCCCTATAAATGTGGAGAGTGTCCGAAAGCATTCAAACACAAACATCATTTGACGGAACACAAGCGGCTGCACACCGGAGAGAAACCCTTCCAGTGTTGCAAGTGCTTCAAGAAGTTCTCCCACTCTGGCTCCTACAGTCAGCACATGAACCACAGGTTCGCTATCTGCAAGCCGTACCGGGACTAAGCGGGACTCGATTTTCCTTTCCTCGGTTATTGAAGTAATACCTATCGATGTTACTTAAAAGTACGAAAGAAAATGTGCACTCGTTAAATTTCTAAAGAGCACTAAATTTAAGTTGATTACTTAGAATTTTAATAAGGGTGTTGTGTAGAACAGCTACAATACAATATAAAATTTTCTTTCGACGACCGATACGCTTTGCCCAATTTCAAGACTATCACGGTAAATTACTTACCTCATCAAGTGTTGAACACGCATCACACCGCTTAATAATACTCATTATAATAAAGTATTCATTGCCCGGTATTTTCGTTTCGAACTTAATTAAGGTCATTGCTCAACGCCATATTTTTATACTATAGAACATAATTCGAATTTCCTATTTATAATAGGTAAATATGTAGTGCCAAATACATGAAAGGAGTGCCATAATGATATGCCAAAAAATATTGTCTTTTTAATATTTAAATGTTTAATATTGTATAGCTTTTATTATTTTATAAATACCAAAGGTCAGTACCTGTAGCATAATACTCCATTATGATAGATATTATTTTATTTTTTATAAAGTTACGGCCAAAGTTAAACGAAATGTCACTATGCTTTTAAGGTAAGTTTATGTATTGTAAATGCGCAACTACTAAGATTATTATTTACGCAAGGCTTATATTATTAGCAAACAAATAAACCCACGGGTGAACACGTTTTTACACTATTTACATAGTATTTTTGGATGTTTGAATTTCTCGCTGTAGCGCGATACCGGCACAAAAAGCCTTCCGTAAATATCGATAACCAAGATAAGTTCGACGCGTGCGTCTATTGTGATGACAATATACTAGAGTTATTTAAATTATTGTACCAAATAGGTACAGTTCTACCGTAGACGCCACTCACGGTTCGCAACAATATACGTAGGTACATCAGGTACCTCGTGATGTTGTCATCTATTGTTGAAGAACACTAAAGGCTCTTACATTGAAACTATTTATTTTGGACCAATAATCATTATTTACTAAACCAAAGATAATGTTGTATCGTCCACCTCAGTGACGGAAGCGTATAAATACTCATTTAGATTAACAAGTACCTACCTACATTGGTACTGTCAAAATTAATACAGATACCTACCAAAAACGTTTAATAAAATCTTCTTCATTCAAAAGCCTTACACCGTTTGTATAGCTGGTTTTACATAATGAAATGTTTATATTGTTCCGTTGTCACGGGTGGACATAAATCATCGTATTTTCGGGTTCAAATGATATTAAAATTTTATATTCCGTTATATAAACATATAAAATTTAGTATAACAATAAGTTTTGGTATTGTAGCTATAAGTGTTAGATAGATTCAATCTTAATTAAGTTTAAAGCATTCCATATTACTCCTATGGGATCTCTGCTGTGTTTAAAAAACTCTTTAAATTAGTTGAAAGATTGTCGTCTATTAACTTGTAAATAATTTAATGTAAATAATAGGGATTTATATGTAAATATGATCGCTTTAATACTCAGTACTGGTATATGAGATGAGAGATATTGGTCAGTCTTACACAATGAACACGTGACAATAATAAACATCAGTTTATTAAATGCAATAGGAAGACATTTATTAATATAATATTTATAGTTATACTTATCTTAAAGAAAATAAACTTCGTACTAAAAAAAACAATATAAAATTTTCCGTACATGTCACTGTTCTTTCACATTTTTAGGTACCTACTTAGTATAGTATAGTACTCAACCATATTAAAATTCGCAAATCATTACTTAAACTTAAATATTGGGCTTCGAATTCTACATTTAAGTTCATTTGTCAATGTACTTAATTCACATTCACTATTGCGTAATTTATTAATTTCAAAACTGAAAATAACTTCATATTTCATTTTCATCACAACAGTATGATAGAACAGAAAGTTCCTAAGCAAAAAAAAACCTACATGTTAAGAGATACATATTGATTATTTCTATATTGTATAAGTGTAAGTAAATAACATTAATTTTAAAGGTTTCTAAGCAACGAATTACGTAAATGATACATACAGTATACATATTATTTTCATGTAGTGAGTGTGCATCGTAAGGCGATCCCTATAAACGAGACAAGCAGTATTCGCCACACAGATTACACCACTAGCTAGCGTAGGTCCACCTGTCGATTCCCCATAATTAAACAGTATTCTGTCAAAATTTCACTTACACGTAAATTATATAGGATACTTAACTAAGTATGTTAGATACCTTCAATAATTGTAATTTCAATAGATAAGCGATCCTGTTTCACCTATTTCATATTTTATTATAATTTGTATGTAAGCAACTCAAAATTGCCCGCGTTTCGCGGTTGGCTAGATAAACCAAAGATAAGTTACGTTAATAAACGATGTGGGACTCTGTAAAATATAAATATCCCATCACTTAGCTTTAGATTAGTTTTACTTGTGCCAAATAATTTTAAGGCTTCGGATATACATTTTATATGGAAATTTTATTTTTTACATTTAATGGCAAATTGTACTATATTCGGTTCTTTGTGCAGTGATCATTGCGCGAGAGTATTTCTTCCTTTCTTTGTAAGTAGATATAAATAAGAGATAATGTCAGGTGTAATAGTTAGCCATTGTGAATTCCTATTGCCATACTTGTCTTTGTTGTATTTTGTAAGGAGGTGGCAGAGTGAGGTGACTGGCTGGAGAATATATTGTTATTATAAGTAAACTTTAGATTGTTAAACTTACCTATAGATTAACATGTGTTAAAATATTGCCTATATAAATTATAGTAATTCATTTTACTTGATATTATAATGTATATTGAATTTATGAATATTAAAAATATATATATTGACAATTCAATGCAAAAATATTTGTTGGTATTATTTTCTTTATTCTCAAAACCTAACTAGGTTTAAGTGGAAACAACGACATCTGAATTAGATTTATGAGAAAAAATTATGGAAATGCGAGACTCAAATGTGTCTCTAGTGGGCCGAGTGTTGTGAGTTCAAACCCCACACGGGACAAGACTTTGTGTGTTTTACAAATAGTTGTTCTATGTCTGGGTGTTCTTTGTGACCGTTTCATTTATCTTTAACTTTACATACAAAGGCACTTTACGTTGTAAAGTTCCCTACGTCCCAAATATTCCTATGCAGGAGTTCTTATAAAAAGAAAGACAAAATAATAAGATTTGTGTCGTCAAACTGATATAAGTTACACCGATTTCAGCAAAGCTTTCAGACGTTCTAAGTGCCACAGGCTGAAACATTAAGGTAGGGTATTTCTTGTAGTAGTGAACACTTAAAAATCTAATTTCGAGGTGAGCCCATTTCATACGATTGCGGTGCACCACAGGGCTCCAATTTGGGGCCAGTTTTGTTTTTCTTTTTGTTAACGACTTTGCCAAAGGTTTTTTGAACTCCAGAAAACTTATCAAATTTCAGGAAACTGTTAGGTAACTCCAAAGTGATTTGAATAGACCAGTAGAATGACAACAATTTAAATAAAATTTATTTAACAACTAGGCTGACCCGGCTATCATTTTCGTGAAAATTTTCTGAATTATCGACTAACTTATTTTAGTAAGCCCGCGTTAACTTCCCGCAGGGCCGCAGCCGCAGTGTTTACGACTAAGTGAACTAAGAAAATATAACACCTCCGGTTTTCTTTTATTTTTTGTCCTAACAATAAAAACACTTAAAAAAAGAATTATTCCACTATTGACCAATTTGGTGCAGTCGATCGGAAGTTATGCGCGTTCATACATTTTTGTGATTCATTTTTATTTATGTAGATAGGACAGGCTACCGTTGTTGAGCCACGCTTCGGCATGAATAGGCCGGGTCGACCGGAGTGATACCAAGGCCTTATAGAAAACCGGTGTGAAACCCCCCCATACCCCAATTGAATTGTAATAGTCTAAATTGGCTTATTTTCAATAACCATGAATAATGGACCAAACAGTCTTTAAATGAATCAAACCAACAGGCTTCGGTAACATATTTCTTGGAAAAACATTTTAAATATACAAGTTGACTGCAACATTCAATAAAATAATTTTAAGTTGTAAGTAAATAACCGCGAGGTTTCCTTTGAAAAATAATCGAATATGAGGTTTGGAGATCATTGATTCAACAATTATAGTTTGTCCGATCTAAGAAGATGATTTTGACAGGTGAGACTGACGTTCCATAACGACAGAATGCAACCCTGCACTAATGGAAGTGACCATAAAACTATGGTAATTTAAGTCAAATAATTTTTATAAATGTAATAATTTATACTACTGAGTTGAATGAATGTAATGGGGCATATTTCAGTTTAAATTTCCACAAATAAAATTAAATAGTCGCGTGATTCTTCGTTTCTGCATGGTGTCCTAAAACAGTTACATTTGTGGCGACAGAGCGCCGTCCTGTCGCGCCATGCGTACGTACGTCCATTCGCTGCCCTAGTAAACAAATTATGAACGGAATCTCAGCGCGCGCACGTATTTATATAAACTGTCACTAAGCGATAATCGTTCTCTCTCACTCAATTATATCACTCTCTCACTCACGCGTAAATTCAAGCTCGCTGGTACAGCCACGAGTTGTATGCCAATTTTGTGTATATATTAAAGTGCATTTTAGCAAATAAATAAGAAAAGTCGTAACCTCCTCCGAGTTTCACTACTATCCTATCTACGGAACAAAGGCTAACAGCTGGGCCGGTTAGGATAGTGAACCATCACCTCTCCCTGGTATTTAGGCTACGGATCAAAAGCTAAACAGCTGGGCCGGCCACATACCTATATCCCAGTACCTATACTCTCAGCCAGCTGGCATAGCGTGTATGACCAAGTTATACGCAAACTATACGGGTCAGCAAGCACCACAGCTGTCCCAAAATTGGTGACCCCGAACCCAAACAAACGCTCCTTCGCATTCACGGCGACGACGCGTCGTACCTACCTTCTCGCCGCTAACGACAACGCAACGAGCGCAGTATCCACCACTACTGTCCACGTGTACCTACAGCCATGACGAATGAAGCGAACACAGAATTTAGCGACGCCCAGGGAGTTACATTTCAGAGCGACGTAGCCACAATCTCGCTGCCTGCACGTCTACCACCATTTTGGCGCCAAAACCCACGACTATGGTTCGCGCAGTTTGAAGCCGCCGTCGCTGCAAGTAAAATCGGAGAAGAACAGAAATTCAATTTAGTTGTCCCGCTACTCGGCTGCGATGACCTCGAACAAATCGCCGACATTATATTAAATCCACCTGCTACAGGGAAATACATAACGTTGAAGAACAGACTTATATCCACGTATCAAGAATCAGACCATCGTCAGTTACAGAAACTACTTTGTGGTCTAGAACTCGGAGACTCAAAACCTAGCCAATTACTACGTAAAATGCGTGAACTCAGCGGCAAGTTATTAACAGACGAGGCGTTACAAGTAATATGGCTTAATCAATTACCTACACAGATCCGCGGCATCCTAGCCATCAACAAAGAATCTTCACTTGAAATCCTAGCTGCAATGGCCGACAGAATGTTAGAACACTTCGAACCCGCAATCACTGCTGCCATTACAACCACTACGTCGTGCCAAAGTAAAGAAAATAATAATACGGAAACAGGAAACCTCCAAATCAATCTACTTACAAAACAAATCGAAAAATTGTCACTAGAAGTAGCCGAACTAAAATCAAACCAGCAACGCTCAACGTACTTCCCGCCTTACCATCCACCACACCGTTCGCGCTTTGAAGGACACTCAAGAGCGCCGAGTAAACATCGTGCGCCGTCGCGTTCCCGCCAACGCGGGCCCGACGACGCCGATTGGCTATGCTACTATCATTACCGCTACGGTGACTACGCTCGTAAATGCGAATCACCATGCTCGAAGAATAAGCGTAATGATATTATTAATACAAGTAATAAACAGGAAAACTAACGAAAGCACCGACTGTGGCGGGCGTCGGTGTGAACCATGGAACCCACCGCCTATGTATTATAGATAGCAATAACAAAGAGAAATTTCTAGTCGACACAGGAGCCGACATATCCGTACTGGCCGCAAAGAAAACTAGATTTTTAAGACCTACAGAAAATAGTTATAAATTATACGCTGCGAACGGAACAGAGATACGTACCTACGGCGAGCGCACACTAGAGCTCAACTTAGGCTTACGTAGAAGTTTCAAATGGACATTTATGGTCGCCGACGTAAAAACTTCAATATTAGGTGCAGACTTCCTCGCAAAATACAAGTTATTAGTCGACTTACACAACAGAAAATTAATAGATAGTATCACCGAGCTCAGCATTAACGCCTTTGAAATATGTAACACTGAAGAATCCGTCTACCTAATTAACCGTAATCACCCTTATCATGAGATACTGAAGCAATATCCTGACTTGTTACGACCAATGTCACTCAAAACTACAGCTAAACATGACGTCACACACCGCATCGAAACCACGGGACCGCCTTTATTCTCAAGGCCGCGTCCGCTCCCGCCCGATAAATACAAAACCGCGAAGATTGAGTTCGAGAAGATGATAGAAATGGGTATATGTAAGCCATCAAACAGCCCTTGGGCCAGCCCACTACACGTCGTAAAGAAAAAAGACGGTTCACTACGAGTGTGTGGTGATTATAGAAGACTCAACGCCGTTACAATACCAGATAGATATCCTATACCGAGGATTCACGACTTTACCTACCAGTTACACGGAAAAACTATATTCTCGAAGCTTGATATGAAAAATGCTTTTTACGCTCTGCCATTAGAAAAAGAAGACGCCGCGAAGACTGCAATCATCACCCCGTTTGGGCTCTTTGAATTCAACCGCATGCCCTTTGGTTTACGTAACGCTGGTCAAACCTTTCAACGATTTATGCATGAAGTGTTAAGGGGACTTGATGACATCTGTTTTTCTTATATGGATGATTTAATCATATTCTCAAACCTCAGTGACCATGAAAAACACTTACATAAAGTACTCGAACGCCTTAACCAGTATGGAGTCACACTTAACATCAATAAATGCGAATTTGGTAAAAACAAGATACAATTTCTAGGCTACGAAGTATCATCAGACGGAATCAAACCCACGGAAGAGCGCGTCCAAGCGATAAAGAATTACCCGCAACCCACTACGATACAAGAACTAAGAAGATTTTTAGGCATGATTAACTTTTACCGCAACTGTTTACCTCATCAATCAGAACATCAATGCCTACTCAATAAATACTTACACAACTCTAAGAAGAATGACAAATCACCAATTCAATGGACTCCTGAAGCTGAAAAATCCTTTGAGCAATGCCGCCAAAGCATACTCGAAGCGACTACACTCACGCACCCAATACCTAACGCGCCACTGTGCTTATTAACTGACGCATCCGACACGAGCCTCGGCGCTGTACTACAACAAAAAGTTAACAGCGTATGGAAACCGCTTGCCTTTTACTCGAAAGCAATGAATGACACACAGCGCAGATACAGCGTGTACGATCGCGAATTACTAGCTATGTACACCGCTGTTAAGAGCCTACGCCGGCTGATTGAGGGTAACGATCTCACTATATGCACAGATCACAAACCCCTTACCTACGCACTTACGAGAGCACCGAATAGCAGTGATACACCGAGACGAGAACGACAACTACACTACATAAGTCAATTCTGTTCAAATATAAAATACATTCACGGAGATCGAAATGAAGCAGCCGACGCGTTATCACGAATATCAGAAATAGAAGTACTTAATCACACAATCGACTACAATAAATTAGCAATAGAACAAGAGAACGACACAGAACTACAAGCCTGCATGAAACAAAGTAATCTCAAGTTTTCACACATCACACTACCCGGGGGTCAACGACCGATATGGTGCGAAACATCTACAACGAACATTCGACCATACCTACCACTGAGTTATCGTTTTGTAGCATTCAAAGCGCAACACGAACTAAGTCACCCCGGCATACGAACAACAAGAAAAATAATGACTACAAAATTCTTCTGGCCGTCTATGAACAAAGATGTAACTACGTGGTCAAGGTCATGCATCGGTTGTCAACGCGCGAAAATACAAAGACACGTAATTAGTCCACTCGGCGAGTTTCAACAATCATCGCGTTTTGAACACCTACACGTCGACATAGTTGGACCGCTACCACCATCAAACGACTATAGGTATTTAGTTACAATGATCGACCGCTGTACTAAATGGCCCGAGGCAATACCTACTCGTGACATTACCGCTGAGACAGTAGCGAAAGCTGTTTACGAAGGATGGATAACAAGATTCGGTTGTCCATTACGAATCACAACCGACCAAGGTAGACAATTTGAGTCATCACTATTCCACTCACTAATGAAGAAACTCGGCGTCACTCGCATACGCACCACTGCATTCCACCCACAAGCAAACGGACAGATAGAACGATGGCATCGTACTATGAAAGCAGCACTAATGGCAAGATGCGCGAGTTGCAGATGGAGCGAAGAATTACCTACTGTGCTACTAGGACTACGTACAGCACTTTGTCAAGACTCTTCAGTTAGCCCTGCCTTAATGACCTACGGTTCTACACTGCGCATCCCGTCGGACTTCTTCGTGCCTACAAAGCCGAACATAAACGACGCAGAGTTCGTTCGTCAGCTGACCGAAACAATGTCGTCATTAACACCTACAAAAAGATCGCATACATCGAACCTGCACACATTCGTACATAAGGACCTACAAACATGTACACATGTGTTTGTGCGAAACGACACCATCCGCCGTCCACTTACACCGCCATACGAAGGTCCTTACAAAGTTTTACAACGTAGCGCAACTGGCAAACAATTCACCATTCAACTACCATTACGTACGACAGTAATATCAATAGATCGACTGAAACCAGCCTATACATATAGCGACGAACAATGTACATCACATCCTCAAACATATCCCAATACGACAATGCAAGCAACACCGCCAACTTCGAGTACCAATACTACGAGTGCAGCCGCCGCGACGTCGAGCAACACAGATGAGCCAGCCACGAAACGCAACACATACGTCACCCGAGCCGGGAGGCCAGTTAAACCCAACGTACGCTTCGCTTGAGGGGGAGTAATGTGGCGACAGAGCGCCGTCCTGTCGCGCCATGCGTACGTACGTCCATTCGCTGCCCTAGTAAACAAATTATGAACGGAATCTCAGCGCGCGCACGTATTTATATAAACTGTCACTAAGCGATAATCGTTCTCTCTCACTCAATTATATCACTCTCTCACTCACGCGTAAATTCAAGCTCGCTGGTACAGCCACGAGTTGTATGCCAATTTTGTGTATATATTAAAGTGCATTTTAGCAAATAAATAAGAAAAGTCGTAACCTCCTCCGAGTTTCACTACTATCCTATCTACGGAACAAAGGCTAACAGCTGGGCCGGTTAGGATAGTGAACCATCACCTCTCCCTGGTATTTAGGCTACGGATCAAAAGCTAAACAGCTGGGCCGGCCACATACCTATATCCCAGTACCTATACTCTCAGCCAGCTGGCATAGCGTGTATGACCAAGTTATACGCAAACTATACGGGTCAGCAAGCACCACAGCTGTCCCAAAATTCTGTCCCAAAACATTCTATGATTTTTATTTTTTAAATTTAGTGATGTGACATTTTAATCGTTGCAGAGGTTTAGAATAATCATTTTGATTTGCAAATCGGATGTAATCGACTTCGTAACGTAATATAAACGTAACGTAAAGTAATATATTTCGCTATAATTAAGTAGTTGATACGTTTTTTTACTTTCATTTTGTGCTTTTCGTGTATTGAAACTGAAGTGAACAAACATTAATACATATATCATTCATTTTTATATTATAAAGGAAAATTGAAATAACAATAATAAGTTATCCAAAAGTATCATTCTTTCGTATCTGTTTCAGCATTATAAGCCATTGAATTATTACTAAAATTAAATCAGTCACTTTATTTGAGTTAGTTTGAGGTCAAATATGTGTGAAAAAAACGAATGTCACGTATTGAACAAAGCGTTTGGGTAAGAATTAGTATCGACACTAAACACAATTTAGAACATACAATGATCGAAAAGTAAGTTCATTTCTTTTTTATCTTTTGCAGTGCGATATTACATCTAGACATATTCCAAATCAATTTCTATTCCAGAATCCAATACGTAGCTATAATAGTGTCTCATTTTAGTTCAATTTGAGAAATACATTCGCGATCCTACTATATTTGTGAAATACAACATATATAGGTATATGGTTTACTAGCTGACCCGTGCCCACTTCGTTGGGCGGTAAACATTTTTTTCTCCGACTTACTTTGCAAATTCAGCTACCACGAAAGTCTTTCTACTTTTCGGGTTATTACAAATAACGTAGCCTTCTATTAGTAAAAGAATTTTAAAATCGCTTCAGTAGATCCAGGGATTACCACAACAACGTTACAAACTCACAAACGCACAAACTTTACTTCTTTATATTATAGTTTAGATTTAAATGAAACATAATTCTTAAAATAAGAGAGTAAATTATTCCTATTTTAAAACGCTTAACGATGCTTCATATATTATATTGATGATCGTTCATTTGTAATCGTTATCGAATATTTACACTCATTACGGCTTAAAGACACCCAAGCACTAAACGTCAACTGTCAAAATCACCTTCTTAGATAGGACAAACTATATATATACATTGTTAAAAGTGGCAAAACTGCTCTTTACTATTATTGTTCAGAGCAAATATTTACAGAAAATAGATACAGAATTGCATATTTTAAGACATTGCGAACAAATCAAAACATTTCCTGATGATATCGAACTATTTTGGAATAAAGTAAGGTTACCAAAGCGTGGCGATGATTCTCAAATGTTTCCTTTGTTGTCTAGTTTCATATTTAATATTTGAACTTGTGGGGGACGGGTGTCATGTCCCTCCAACACAAAGGGAAGATCCTCTGACCAGGCGAGGTGGTCATGCCTGGCGGGTCAACTACCCAAAGGTTGATGTTGGGATATTTTATATATGAGAGACGCGAGAACTTTCACTGCGCGATTCAGGATTGGTAGTTTCTTAGTTTCCTTCGTTACTCCGTAGTTCGAAGTATCTTCGGTAGATGGCGCTGTAGTATGTTATGTTGTTGTTGCGCTGTATGTGGAAGTCGCCACAGACCTCATTCATCCGCCAACATTGAAAACATATTTTCGCATATTATTACTAATCTTTTGAAAACAAAACAGTGAAATAGGTTATCTAATGAGTCCAGTACTGGTCTAATAAACATGCAAAACAACTCTTTAATAACGCATGATGCTAATTGTTACGATTTGGAAATTTATTCAAAGATGACCGCGGCTATGGCCAAAGAATATTGGTATGATCCTAAAGATTGTAAAAAATAATTGTATCTATGTGTGTTTGGAGTAAATTTATCTACCCTTAACTGTATTTTATGTTAAATAAACGAATTTAATTGTTTTTTTTTATTTACCGATTGTGAGTACAAATATACAGATTTTAGAAGGCAGTTCTACCGATTTCCGAGACCTGAGACCTGTGCCTGAGACTACTGCCGTGTGGGTCAGTGTTGCCAGAACCTTTTGTTACCTTTTAGGTGATTTTTCAACTCTGTTGGTTACTTTTACGTTACGTAAAGGTTACTTTTTTACAGTGTTGGTTACAAAGTTAATCCGATTAACGATTAAAAATTACGATTTAAAAGTTAATCGCAAATTTTGCGATTAAAATTAATTAATCGTAATCAGAATTTTCCTGATTATGATTATTAATCGTAATCGTTAATCGTTAATCACGATTAAAAATATATGATTAACAGATTGAAAAGGTTCAAAAATTAATAAAACTTACATAGCTTATCAAAAAGTGCGGTACCTCCTATTACATTTTGGCTTGGCGCCGACTTCAAACAGATTTTAGGTACCTAGCATACACAATAATAATACTATTTAAATGAATAAAGAATTAGGTATAGACAAGAATTGGCACATAGCAATTTATGAAGAGCCAGTTTATTTTACGCTTTTTAGTGTTTTTTGGCAGGGAGTTTTCGTGAAAAAGTTTTTATTTTTCCATTTTTAGTGCAAACAATCATAGGTTATCAGTAAGTTGAACTATTTCATATAATTTCTGCTGATGCGAATAACTTTAGTGGTTTGAACACGTATTAAAACTGAATATGATCAGTTTCCAAAATTATGCTGAGATGCAAGATTTCTGTTACCGAGAACGTGGTCTACGGGGCAATAGGAATCGTGTCCAAGCTTAAATGTTGTGATGAAATAGAAGCAGGCGAGTTACTTAAAGCAAAATACATTAAGGGGTTAGTCATCATATCGCCTGTGACATCAGCTCACCTAAATAACTTAAAAGTATACAACTAAAGGTCTATAGATACGTATGAAATTGAAAGAATTATCCTCCAACTCCTAACCGTTGAGGAGTTGTACCTTCCATCATCAGCTTACCTAAATAACTTGAAAGAATACGACTAAAGGTAACATACATACATATGACATTTAAAGATTTATCCTCCACCTCCTAACCGTTAAGGAGTTTTACCTTTCATCATCACCTCATCATCATTAAATGATGACTACCAAACGCAAATACCAGCGTAGCTTCAGAAAATATACAAAAAACATAGTACGTGCCTGAAAAAAATGAGGGTCACCCTCGATTTCTCTGGGATGCCATCATCAGATCCTAGTTTCCTTATCATGGTACCACCGTCGGGACATCTACTTTCTATTAAAAAAAGAATCATTAAAATCGGTTCATAAACGACGAAGTTATGCCCGAACACACATAAAAAAATATATATATATATATATACGGTCGAATTGAGAAACCTCCTCCTTTTTTTGAAGTCGGTTAAAAAAGCATTTTGTCTCTTTTTAACTTATGCTTACCTTGGTGTGAAAAGAGAGATAAACATAGTTTAGTGAAGACTAATATTGGCAACACTTTTGAGTGACGTCATGCACTTGTCAATTCGTGCCCGGCGACGCCATTGTATGCACCAAGTTCTGAGGTAGATCTGCTGTCAAGCGGTTGTTGTTGGAAATTTTGTTTTTGTTTTCGTGCCAATTACGGCTTTAAATTGGTTTTTATTGTATCCAAGGCTTTGCCCTAGACATGAAAATCATGCCTTCGTGCTCCATTAAACAATCTGGTGCAAGAAAAAACAAGAATCATTGTACATTGACTATTTACAGGTTAGTACAAAAATGCATTGAAATTGTTCAATATTTTACGATTTTGTTTATTGTATTGTATTAAACATATTCTTTTTATAATTTCCGAAGACGTTTGTTAGTTTTTTGAGGTACTCAATGGTATTATTTGCTGTGTTTCACTTTGATTTGTTTACATACGATTAAGGATAGTGATGGTAGAGTTAAAGTGTCGATACTTATATTATTATATAAAAAAATATGTTAACATGGTGTTTTCTTCATCAGATTTCCTGTAAATGAAATTTTAAGAAAGAAATGGATCGAAATCATTGGTTTGGAAAATATAAACCCTCAACACAAAATGTGGTATGTCTGCTCGATGCACTTCCATGAAACATCCTACAACAGAACTCTCGACGTGACGCGATTCCGTGACTGCGCAGTGCCCTAACCTGAATGTGTGAATAAATATTACAACTATTTAAAACGTGTTTTATTTACTCAATTTGTTATTTCGCTCAATGTCAACATAATATAAGTACTTTATATGTTGATATCGGTATCCCAGAACCCTCGGAGCTACGAAAAAATAGGTAAACAACGATATACATTCTCGTTGGTTTGAATGCGGAGGTATTCTGTTCTTTCTTTAGTCTAACAAGACTAAAGAATAGATAAAGAAATAGCCCTATCCGTTCTATCAGCAACAGCTGATAGAACGGATAGGGCTGTTTTCATAGCCGATAACAAATGGTTTTAAAATAATAATTTGAGAAACCTCACCTACGATCATCTATTCCCAGACTACAGAAAGACCAGGATTTTAGGGATTCCAAGAGGAATCCACGGCCTCATTTTGGGAGGAGGTAATGTACGCCTAAAAGGTGGGAAAAGGGAGAGGACTAGCACTCTCCTATCCCACAATGGACTCACCAAACGCTGTAGCACTCCTAATGGCCTACGGTTTCTTGGGTAGAAGCCCAAGAATCGTTTAAGTAATATTTCGCTCATATCATATTTAGCCGGGTGTCCAGTGATGGCCAGCTTTTATTTTTGGATTTTAGTCTTATTTTGGATTTTAGTCCATCATTCAAAATTTAATCCATCCAATCCATTATAAATAATAAAAAAACAATCGGATTTAACTATAATTATTTAATGTTATCGTTATTTTTGCAATGCATGTAATTAATATTTAACATGCAAATGCATGTTAAATATCGATATCGACATTTCGAGTCACTCTACATAGGTACAACCCTATGGCAGCCATTTTATGCGCCAACTTCTTGTGTAGGTAGGCACGATAATTTTGTAGGTATGCGTAGTCCATGTACTGTAGGTCAATGATGTTTACGTTCTAAAGTCAAGTGTCAAGTCAGTCTGCTGTCGTCAATCATTATCTGTACATACTAGTTTGTTTGTAATTTTGATTTAAAATATTATTCTATGCCTTACAATATTATGTGTATATTATAGACTATATTCAAAATGAGTGGAAAAAAGCAAAGTCAAAGGACCAAGAATAATGTTAGAGTGAGTATATAGGCGGCACAATATGGGTGTCCTGTGTCGCAATTTATTGCAATATCATTATATATTACATTTCTATGCAATTAATAAATCATAGGTGTTGTGTGCTGGGCTAGAATTACTCAGAAAAATTATCTGTGAGAGGTCAAATAAATGGATGTAGTTTATTGCCAATTTGCTTTATAGCCTTCAAGCAGCAGTCGCAGTGCTGAGTTGTTGAACCACTCGATGAGTTTTGATGGCGGGCTGATGACCGTCAGTGGTGGCAAGGTGCTGTCCGCACTGTTCCCTACCTTGGCTACTGTGAACTTTGACCAGGGACTCAAACCAGAGTACCAGATATGCATCAAGAAACTTAACAAGAAAGATCCTATCACGAGAACTAAGGTTAGTATACTAATAGTTAACATTAATTGCATTTATCACAATATAAGAATGGGTCATTCATTACACTGATTAAGAAATTGTTATCTGGTAATGAACTTCTGATTAAGTCATCTAATTCATGTTTTGAGATTTAAAAAAATATTTTAAAAAACCAAACTATAACTTTTTTTGTTTCATTTAGTTTATCTTTAGACCACAATTGGTGTTTTTAAATATAGAAACAGTCAAATAAAAGTATTATTTTAAAGTGCATTGCATTATGTTGTTAAATTGTAGGCCCTTCAGGAGTTATGTGAGCTGGTGAACAATGGCAATGTGGATGATGCAGTGGCCATACTGCCTGCATGGGCACACTGCTACAAGACACTTACTTCTGATACTGACCGCAAAGTCAGGGAAATGACACAGGTATATTTAAAGTAATAAGTATTTCTAAAATCGATATCTTCTATGATATAAATCATTTGAAACTAGGAGCAAAGGTAAATTAATTAAGGTATATTAACATGAAACTAATTGAAATAGCTCCATTTTAGCTCAAATTTAATGTAATAATAATGTTAACGTATCATAAAAGTAATAAAAAAAGAAACATTCAATCATGAATGAGTATCACATTTAATTACTTCAATGTTGAATGAAAATAATGCTGGAACAGTCATTTCTGTATGAAAGTGTGTTTGACTGCCACTGTAATCACCTGTGTACCAGAATCTACACATATAATAAAATCCTTAAATTATTTATTATTTGTGTGTTTCTGCATACCTATTTCAGAAGTGTCTTAACCGATTTCAATGTGGATTTCTCTGATGTACAGTACATCAGAGAAATCCACATTCAAATTGGTTAAGCCACAAGTTAACATCACTTGAAATTTAGTGTTTGTTTTATTTTCAATTGGTTGACAAATGAAAAGTAATATCAGTTTAAATAATCAGAGGTTCTAGCTAGTTAGTTATAATGTGAACAAGAGGTAGTTAGTAATATGAGAGCGTCACAAGTTTTTTTTTCTTATAAACGACAACTTCCGCATTAGGAGTATACATTCCGTGTCGCCGGAGACTTTACAAACATACATGAAAAGGACACAAAGAACACCCAGACTCAGAACAAAAATTTGCGGATCACACAAAGTGTTGTCCTATTGGGATTTAAACCCACAACACTTGCGCAGTAGAAAGCTGCATGGCGAACGCTTAAACCACTAGGCCAGCCGTTCAGTTGAGTATGAGAAGAGAGTATGTGACTGGTGGTGTGGTGGTGTTGCAACTGTGCCACGGGGCGCTGGTGCGCGTGTGCGGGCGGCGCTCGGCCCCGCAGCTCAAGGCGCTGCTGCCGCACTGGCTACAGGCGCAGTACGCTAGTTGGTATAGAGTGTGAGAAGTGTATGTGACTGGTGGTGTGGTGGTGTTGCTGCTGTGCCACGGGGCGCTGGTGCGCGTGTGCGGGCGGCGCTCGGCCCCGCAGCTCAAGGCGCTGCTGCCGCCCTGGCTGCAGGCGCAGTACGCTAGTTGGTATAGAGTGTGAGAAGTGTATGTGACTGGTGGTGTGGTGGTGTTGCAGCTGTGCCACGGGGCGCTGGTGCGCGTGTGCGGGCGGCGCTCGGCCCCGCAGCTCAAGGCGCTGCTGCCGCACTGGCTACAGGCGCAGTACGCTAGTTGGTATAGAGTGTGAGAAGTGTATGTGACTGGTGGTGTGGTGGTGTTGCAGCTGTGCCACGGGGCGCTGGTGCGCGTGTGCGGGCGGCGCTCGGCCCCGCAGCTCAAGGCGCTGCTGCCGCACTGGCTACAGGCGCAGTACGCTAGTTGGTATAGAGTGTGAGAAGTGTATGTGACTGGTGGTGTGGTGGTGTTGCTGCTGTGCCACGGGGCGCTGGTGCGCGTGTGCGGGCGGCGCTCGGCCCCGCAGCTCAAGGCGCTGCTGCCGCACTGGCTACAGGCGCAGTACGCTAGTTGGTATAGAGTGTGAGAAGTGTATGTGACTGGTGGTGTGGTGGTGTTGCTGCTGTGCCACGGGGCGCTGGTGCGCGTGTGCGGGCGGCGCTCGGCCCCGCAGCTCAAGGCGCTGCTGCCGCCCTGGCTGCAGGCGCAGTACGCTAGTTGGTATAGAGTGTGAGAAGTGTATGTGACTGGTGGTGTGGTGGTGTTGCAGCTGTGCCACGGGGCGCTGGTGCGCGTGTGCGGGCGGCGCTCGGCCCCGCAGCTCAAGGCGCTGCTGCCGCCCTGGCTGCAAGCGCAGTACGACGAGCACGCGCCCGCCATGACACTCGCGCAGAACTCGCTCAAGGTACACTTACATATTCACTATAACGTAGGGACCGACCGAAGATTCGGTTTCGGCCAGCTTTGGCCAAAAAATCTAGTTTCGGCCAAAAATCGGCTGAGCTTTCAGCCGCACCGATATTCCAGTGATTGTGTTTTTTTTTTTGTCTCTGAATGGGGTCATTCAGCGAACTTCGTGGCTCACTCGTAATTATATTTCATAAATAATGGTTAAATATTGGAATATTGATAGGTACCCACAATGTGTTCTTTGTACTTGGAGAACCTCCATATTTCCGACCCGCCGAAACTGGCCGAAACCGAATCTTTGATCGGTCACTACTACAAAGTAGCATGCGCTTGACAATGACGGTTCATAGACTATCAACCGTCATTGTCAAGCGCATAGATGATAACTCTTATGAGGATAGTTACTAAAAAAAGGAAATGAAACTAAATATATGTGAACTTTTCCAGGCAACCCCTTGATGAAGTAGGCAATTAGTTGCGAATTGCGGTACAACTTATCTAAAACCAATTGCTATATACAAACACATAAAAGAAAAAAAATGAAAATGCAATTTTTATTGCATGCAACCTCGTTTACGTCTCCTATTGCCCTCAGCGTAACAATTTTCCCCCGTTTTTATAACATTCTGTATTGGTGCTCCGCAGCCAAAACATGGGTTCCTTTTCTCAAGTCTGGCAACAACAAATGCAATTCTCGCACGGAAATCATAAATGCTGCTACTGACTTCTACGCTGATCTATACAGGCGATCAGACGCACAAAATCAAAACACGGTTTCCTACAGCTACACAAATACCTCTCCAATACACCAGTTTACAGAAAATGAAATACTGAAACAAATAATGAGACTTAAGCCAGAAAAAAGCCCAGGACCGGATGGAATTACCAATGAATGTATCAAGGTTGCGAAGACTCTACTACTGACACCAATCACTATCCTATGGAATAAAATACTTGGTGAAGAAGCTGTGCCACATCACTGGATGGCATCGGAAATTATACTATTATATAAAAAAGGTGACCCAGCTGATATAGGCAACTACCGTCCTATAAGCCTAATGCCTTGTTTTTATAAACTTTTTGCCTCCTGTCTACTTGGAAGGATAGCCCCAGTTATCGATGCTCACCAACCGATCGAACAAGCCGGTTTTAGAAGCGGTTTCAGCACGATGGATCATATCCAAGTGGTTGACGGGGTGATAGAAAAATATTTAGAATTTAATAAACCCCTGTATTTGGCTTTCATCGACTACAAAAAAGCTTTTGATTCAATTTCACACGATAGCATATGGGAGTCGCTGAAAGCACTAAACACGAATGAAAAGTACATCAATATCCTAAAAAATATTTACTCTAACAGTACAAGTAGAGTCAAACTGGATAGAGTAGGCGAAGTAATCAACCCCCCAATGTATCCCTACGTTGTCGTCGTGGTGGGGCTTGCGTGAGTCGATGATTTCTGGGGCTATGCCGGTAGAGCCACTCATGCCGGATAGGCCCAGAAGGAGACTCCAGACTAAATGGGATACTAGACGGAGTCTTTACAGACTGCCGTGTGGGGCACTCTAAACGTCCCTCTGGTCTAGCAGAGGGCGTATTAGAGTGCCAGTAGTTCCAAGAGGGACAGGGGGCGGACGGATCCGGTCTGGTGCAGACCCCGTCCGGCCCAGCCGTAATCCTGAACGGACAGGACCGGTGGCTTTTCGAAGCCACGAGGACGTAAACCTCTATAAAAATACCCCAAGCTCACGCTCTGACGCCTGGCAATGAGCTGAATCGCTGGAGGGAGTCCAGTGCCAAGGGCGTCCTCTGTCGGAGGACATTAAACTTAAAAAAAATCATGACAATGGACGAACATAGGAATATACCTACCCAGGAGGGTCCTAGACGCGATGCGTCTGGGGAATCCCTCCCGGAGCCAGTCGGCTCCGGCAGCCCCCAATCGTATTATGGGGGGGGCACCCTTTGTCTCACACGCCCGTCGCCGAGCGTCAAATCCGGCACCCAAGTAAACGCGAAGGACGCGGAAAAAAGGAGTGGGGCAGTGTCGCGCCCGTCGAGGAACAGCCGAGGGCAGTTCCGGAAGGCGGACGCCCACTCCTCCAATGAGGAGATTGCTGCAGCAGGAACGCCTGCAGCGGTGGGGCTCCCAGAAGTCGACCTGACTGCTGGGAGCCGAAGAACATCGGATCGTCTGCGATCGAGGTCAGCTGTCCCGATCGGCTCCAGTGGCTCCGGTGCGACAACTGTCGCAATGGATGTCGTGGAGGTGGAGATCGGCGATAGCCGGAAGCGCGGTAGCACTGCTACGGACGTGGAAACGTCCCAGGAGTGCCCGCCTCCCAAAGTACCCAGTAGTTACAGAGGGAGGTCACGGACCCCAGTTTCGGCCCCGTCGGGCTCCGTCTTCTCTAAGGCGGAGTCTTACAGGCGAGCCAGGACAGACGGGGAACTCCAGGCGGAAGAGGAGATCGCTGGTCTCCTGCTTACAATCGGGACGCCGGTGGAAGGGGATTCAGTGCCCCAATCACCGGCCTCTTTGCAGGAGAGGGCGCATGCGGCGGTGGCCATCATCCACAAGGTGGCCACCAAGTCGGTGAACCTAAAGGGCCCTTTTGTGAGGGCCCTCAAGGATTCCTCCTCTGCCGTTTCTGAGGTCGTGGAGACCCTAGCCGGGGACGTGGCTCGCCTCCAGGCGGCCAACGACCGATTGACGGAGCAGGTGGCCGGCCTGAGCGCTCAATTTGCCGTATTTCGGGCGGAGCGCTCTGAGCGTGGGGCCCCTGTCCCGTCTGCGTCCCGGCCGGCCCCAGCCCCGGCCCCGCCTACATCGCGGCCAACCCCGTCTACATCGCGGCCAACCCCATCTACGTCGCGGCCGGCCCCGTCTGCGTCCCAGCCAGCCCCGTCTGCTTCCCAGCCAGCCCCGTCTGCGTCTGCGTCGCAGCTGGCTCCTGCTGGCACCGGGATTACCGACGCCCAGCTTGGTGCTATCCTGGACGCATGCTGGCGTATGGTGGAGGGACGTACGGCCGGCCTGGAGGCCAGGCTGCCTCCGGCCCCAATTGTTCGGCCGCCGCTTGCGACAACGAAACCGGTCGCGTCGGCACCGACCCCTCTTCCCGTTGTGGGGGGTCGTGTGTCCTACGCAGCAGCAACGTCGGCTCCGGCTCCTGCGGCTCCTCAAAGGCGCCGTCAGGTGGCCAAGGCTCCAGCCAAAACTACTGCGCCGAAGCCGGGGCCCACTCCAACACCTCTGCCTGGCCCCTCCACGTCTGCCCCCTCCAATGAGGGTTGGCAGGTAGTAGGGGGGGCTAAGTCAAAGAAGTCCCGACAGCGGGCCAAGAAGGCTGCCCAAAAGGCGGCCTCTGGCCCGCAGTCGCAATCGGTGGCAAGGGCCACCCCGAAGAAGCCGCGGAAACTGCAGCCGCCGAAAACCGCGGCTGTGGTGGTCACGGTGTCACCGGAGGCGGCTAACGGTGGGCTGTCCTACGCGGCTGTCTTTAAGACGGCCCGGGACTGTCTCGCCCCGGACTTTGCGACGGCAGGGGTCCGACTGCGCCTCGCCCAAACGGGAGCTCGAATCCTGGAGTTCCCTGGGGCTGAAGGCGCCAAGACGGCGGACACATTCGCCGAGAAGCTGCGAGGAGTGTTCGCAGCCACGGAGGGTGTCAGGATCGCCAGGCCTACCAAATGCGCGGAGCTGCGCATTTCAGGCCTGGATGATTCAGTGACGACTGACGACGTGCGTGTTGCGATCCAGGAAAAGACTGGAAGCAGCGCGGACGGCGTCAGAATTGGCACCATCCGCCCTGGTCCAGGAGGGCTTGGCGCTGTGTGGGTGAGCTGTCCCGTGGCGTCGGCCAAAATTCTGGGCGACGCCGGCAGGCTACTCGTCGGTTTTGTGACCGCCAGGATAACAGTCCTGGCGGCAAGACCGATGAGATGCTACAAATGCCTAGCATCGGGGCACACACGCGTCAAGTGTGACAGCTGCTTCGACTGCAGCGGACTTTGTTTCCGCTGCGGTCGACCGGGGCACGTGGCTGCGGGGTGTTCTGCCGCCCCTCACTGCCCTGTGTGTGCGGCGGGCAATAAGCCCGCCAATCACCAGATGGGGCAGGGGGGCTGCAGACCTTCCCGCGCTTCTCGGCAGACGTCGGGGGCTAGCCTAGCGACCCAGGCTGCCTCCGACGTTGTCCGTCCGTCTCAAACGACGCCTATGGAGGGGGTTGTAGAAACGATCCAGTAATGGATCAAATCTGCAACCTCCTTGTCCAGACGAACCTGAACCACTGTGCCGCGGCGCAGGATCTCTTCCTGCAAACCATGGCGCAGTGGTCAGTAAGTGTTGCCGTAGTCGCGGAGCCCTATTTCGTTCCTCCCCGTCCAAACTGGATGGGTGACTGGGACGGCTCCGTGGCAGTCGTCGGCTCCGCGGCGGCTCATTCCCCGCCCTTGTCGCTTAGGGACAAGGGCTCTGGATATGTTGCCGCTCAGTGGGGGGGGATCACCGTCTACGGTGTTTACTTCTCCCCCAACCGGAGTTTGAGCGACTTCGAGGTCTTCCTTAACAGCTTGGAGACCTCGATGCGGCGATTAGCGTCTGGGCACGTCCTCGTGCTGGGGGACTTCAACGCAAAATCCATTGCGTGGGGGTCCCCCAGGACGGATGCCAAGGGCGAGGCCGTCGAGGAGTGGGCGGCTTCGGTGGGCCTCTGTTTACTAAACAGAGGCTCCACCAATACGTGCGTGCGACAGCAAGGGGGGTCGATAGTGGACCTTTCGTTTGCTACCCCTGCTGTTGCCGCACGAGTAAGGAACTGGTGTGTCCTGGAAGAGGTCGAGACGCTCTCGGATCACTTGTACATCCGATTCGAGCTCTCCCGGTCCCAGGGCCCCAGTAGGGGTCACATGGCGCGGCATCCTTCCCGCTTTCCGCGGTGGGCTGTTGCCAAGCTGGATAGGGACCTACTAGAGGAGGCGGCCATTATTCAATCTTGGCTGTCTCCGCAGGCCCCAACCGAGGAAGTCGGCGTGGACGTAGGGGCTGGCCGTTTTCGCGATGCGGTTACGCAAATTTGCGATACGGCCATGCCCCGCATCCAAGGTCGTCGGCCTCCTCGGAAGGAGGTCTACTGGTGGTCCCAGGAGTTGGCGGACCTCCGTGCGGCCTGTACTCGTGCCCGGAGGTCCTACACCCGTAGCAGGCGACGCCACCGTGGAGACGGTGGCGGGGACCAGCTTCATGAGGAGTACCGCGAGGCGCGGAGGACTCTGAAGCTGGCCATTTGCCGCGCCAAGGAGGAGAAGAGAAAGGAGATGCTGGAGGGTCTCGATCGTGACCCCTGGGGTCGCCCATACCGTGCGGTGCGTCAGAAGCTCCGCACGTCGGGCCCCCCCCCTTACCGAGACTCTCCAGCCCAGCTTCCTGCAGGAAGTGGTCGAGGGCCTTTTCCCTGAGCGGGCGGAGCACACACCCCCGTTGATGGCCTATGCGGTCGGAGACGACGGGGGTAGAGAGGACGATGTGCCGCCCGTTAGGGAATCGGAGGTTGGGGCGGCTGTTCTTCGGATCCGTTCCAAGAACACCGCCCCCGGGCCGGACGTGGTTCCAGCCCGAGTGATGGCCCGAGCCCTCGACCATATGTCGGACCGCCTCAGGGAAGTGTTGGATGCTAGCCTGGCGTCCGGACGCTTCCCTGAGTGCTGGAAATGCGGGAAGCTGGTCCTGTTGAGGAAGCCGGGACGGCCTGCCGATTCGGTCGCGGCCTATAGGCCCATCGTGTTGCTGGACGAGGCGGGTAAACTTTTTGAGAGGATACTCTCTGCCCGCATCGTCCGGCACCTTTGCGAGGTGGGGCCCGACCTGTCGGACGCCCAATTCGGATTCCGAGAGGGGCGTTCGACGGTCGATGCCGTGATGCGCCTTAGGGCCCTGACCGAAGAGGCAGTGAGCTGTGGCGGCGTGGTGTTGGCGGTGTCCTTGGACATCGCCAACGCCTTCAATAGTCTGCCATTTAGCTGCATCAGGGAAGCACTCCATTACCACGGGGTGCCAGAGTACCTGAGGCGGCTAGTGGCAGACTATTTAGAGGAGCGTACCGTCGTGTACGAGGACCGAGAGGGCGTCTTGAGACGGCGACCCATGTCGTGCGGCGTTCCGCAGGGGTCTGTCCTTGGACCACTCCTGTGGAACGTGGGATACGACTGGGTCCTACGAGGTCGTCTACCCCCCGGGCTGGGCGTAATTTGTTACGCCGATGACACGCTTGTCACAGCCCGGGGGGCGAACTTCCAAGAGGCGGCGCGCCTGGCCACCTGGGGTGTTTCTCTGGTGGTCGGGCGCATCGAGGCGCTGGGCTTACGGGTGGCCCTGGACAAGACGGAGGCCCTACTATTTCATGGGCCCCGTCGTGGTCCGCCCCCCGGCGCCTCCATAGTGGTCAACTCGGTCCTCGTACCGGTTCGGGCCCAGATGAGGTATCTGGGCCTGATCCTCGACGGTAGGTGGCTCTTCGACGAGCACTTCCGACAGCTTGGTCCGAAGCTGGTCGACGCTGCCTCCGCCCTTGGGCGACTTTTGCCCAATTTGGGTGGAGCCAGCCTCGCAACGCGACTCCTGTACACGGGGGTTGTCCGGTCGATGGCGCTGTATGGTGCACCGGTGTGGGTGGCGGCTCTGACTGCCCTAAATAAGGCCCGCCTCTGGCGGCCTCAGAGGGTATTGGCAGTCAGAGCCATACGCGGATACCGCACGGTGTCGACCGAGGCGGCGTGCGCCCTGGCCGGAACACCACCGTGGGATTTGGAGGCGGAAGTGCTCGCCGAAGTTTATCGACGGGTGGCTGAATATCGGGCGGAGTATGGCTATCGCCCTCCGCCCGAAGAGGTACGCGAATGGCGTGAAGCCGCTCGTCGAGCCACTATGGACAGATGGTCGTTCCGGCTGGAGACTCCACGCGCTGGCTTTGCCGCCGTGGAGGCTCTCCAGCCGGTCATCCTCGAGTGGGCAGGGCGGCAGCACGGGACCCTTTCCTTCCGACTGACGCAGGTCCTTTCCGGGCACGGTTGCTTCGGGAAGTACCTGCACTCGGTCGCTAGGAGGGAATTGAGTCCCGCCTGCCACCACTGCGACTGCAGTGAGGACTCGGCCCAGCATACGCTGGCGATTTGCCCCGCTTGGGCGTCGCAGCGCCGGGCCCTCACTGCAGTCATCGGAGGAGATCTCTCGCTACCGGCCGTCATACGCTCCATGGCCGGTAGCGACAGCAGTTTTACCGCGGTCGCAACCTTCTGCGAAGACGTAATCTCGCAGAAGGAGGTGGCGGAGAAGGCCCGGGAGGATGATATCCACTCGGACCCAATCCGCCGCCGGCGAACCGGGCGGCGAAGGCGCGCCTATCAGCGCCTCATGCCGCCCTGAGTGTGGCCGCGGATGGTCGGGACGGGCTTTCCCTTCCATCCGCTATAGTGGCCGCCCGCGAGGAGGCGACGTTACGCGTGTGCCGTACGTCGCCTAAATCGAGATGTTAACAGCTGATGGTGCCCGCTTTTGTGCGGGCAAGCGCTGGGAGGGGTCCGGACGTGTTAATAACTGCAGTTCCCGGATTCCTCCCTTCACAGGCGCAGAGTGGCACACCGTGTGGTTTTAGTCGGTTCGAGTCCGACACACCGCCCCGCCGCAAGCCCCGGTGGGGTGACGGTCCGAGGGGATTTCCACACGTTAAAAAAAAAAAAAAAAAAAAAAAAAAGGCGAAGTAATCAACATAGAGAGAGGTGTCCGGCAAGGAGATCCGATCTCACCAAAATTATTCATAGCCGTCTTACAACACGTAATGGGAGAGCTGCCATGGTCCAATCAAGGTATTAATATAAATGGGAATTTTTTAAGTCATCTCAGATTTGCCGATGACATAATTTTATTTTCGGAAACCCCTCACCAATTAAACAAAATGGTAAATGAATTAAACCAGGCTAGTATAAAAACTGGTTTGAAAATGAATCTGGAAAAAACTTTAAAAAAAAAAAGTCTAACCGCAGTGCAACGCCCATCTTAACAAATAACACACCTCTCGAGTTTGTCAACCACTACATATACTTAGGAAAACAAATCTCCTTTAGTAAGGAAAGAAACACAGAAGATCTTAACCGAAGAGTAGCGATCACCTGGAACAAGTTCTGGCACCATAAGGAAATACTAAAATCGCAACTTCCACTACCGACCAAGAAAATAGTCATGGATACAGGACTTCTACCGTGCCTCACCTATGGATGCCAAACTTGGACCTTCGATCTCAAAAGCAGAAACAAAATTCAGACTACCCAGAGAAGAATGGAAAGAAGTTGCTTAGGTATATAAAACTGACGGATAAGGTAAAGAACGTTGACATTAGAAAGAAGACAAAAGTATGCGATGCCTTAACTTTTGCAATGAAGGCTAAATGGAAGTGGGCGGATCACGTGGCCCGTTACAGGGACGATAGATGGACTCTACGGTCAGTAAAGTGGTCTGGGCCTAAAGGCACCAGATCAAGAGGTCGACCAAAGGCCAGATGGGCAGACGAAATTGTAGCGTGCGCAGGTAAAAATTGTCTGAATAGAGCGAATGACAGGGAAGGATGGCATTCCTTGGGGGAGGCTTTTACCCGAACGGGGTCCATGCATTAAATAATTAATTAGGTAGTTGATGATTGAATATTATATAACAAATTAATTAATTACAAAATAGAATTTATAATTAGAAACCAAATTTATCAAAGTATAATAAATGTAATCGAATATTATAGGTTAATAAGTTACCAATTGATTTCGTTTAATATGTACTATGCATGGAATTAAATAAAGCTATATTATTATTATTATAATTATTATTATTGGTGCTCCGCTCCTATTGGTCTTAGCGATATGATATATAGCCTATAGCCTTCCTCGATAAATGAGCTATCTAACACTGAATTATTTTTTTAAATCGAACCAGTAGTTCCTAAGATTAGCGCGTTCAAGCAAATAACCAAACTCTTTAGCTTTATATTTTAGTATAGACTAGCTGACCCACGCAACCTCGTTTGCGTCTCCTATTGCCCGTAGCGTGATAATTTTCCCCCGTTTTTTGAAACATTTTTCATTAGTGCCTATTGGTCGTAGCGTGATGATATATAGCCTATAGCCTTCCTCGATAAATGTACTATCCAACACTGAAATAATTTTTCAAACCAGACCAGCGGTTCCTGAGATTAGCGCGTTCAAACAAACAAACAAACTCTTCAGCTTTATAAATAGTATAGATAATAATAATAATTCACTTTATTGTACACCAGATTAATTACATAGGTAACACAAAACTAGGTGGTACAATCGGTGGCCTTATCGCCCAAAGGCAATCTCTTAATGCAATGCAATCTCTCGGGCAACCATGGGATGGAAAGAAAGACGTGGTAGTATTGTATAATAATAATATATAATAGTATATTTATATTTAGATAGCGTATAAATAATAGTATAGATTAAATTTATTTCAAATCTACAGAACAATTCCCTTACTAGAATCATATTATCTTGTGTCATAGTCGACTACAAATATTTACTCAAATAGTCATTTTAACACACATACTCAAAACAACAATCTGGGCTCATGCAAAGCATTGACTCTTGTAGAACCCAAACTCACAACACTCCGCATAGTAGGATATGAAGTGATGACAGCTTAAACCAATAGTGAAATAATTTTATGATTATCAACAGAGTACATTCCCCGACAGCAAGCTGCCTGATGTCATATCGTTCTGCAAGTCGGAAGTAATGGCGCTCCTCCTGGACAACCTCATCGGCAACACTGAGGCGATTATCAGTAAAAAGTTAGTACATACTCACTATATTCCCTTGTTATGATAGATTTATAGATATGTTTATATTATAAGTTATTATATTATTCCTTAATATGTATTTATCATGTTAGTTTTTGTGAATTACTTACTAATATTTGTACAGTTTTCTTTAAAAAAAAATTAAATAAATTTACCGTTAATGTTCATTAAATCAAACTAACCCTCCTTTTAGCCTAAATGCAGAGGATTTGTTCTTGGACTGCCCCAGAAATGTGTTAGTCTAATATCACTACTTTCAAGTAATTCTAGTGGTAGATGTGGCCTAGAACTTAATGTGTAGGGTTGTTTTCATATCAAGGGTTCTCCATCAACATTAATGTTTTAGTAATCATTAGTTTGTCTGTCCAACAATGTTGAGATTTTTGTATTGTGTAATATTTTTTTAATTGATAAATATGTATAGATTGTGGTTTAATTACCTCGGTTGTTTGAGGTTATATCTGTACTTACTTTGTCTTCCCTGCTTTCCTTTTTTTGACTATGTTAGGTCATGTTCATTTTATTACATGTGTAACATTTGTTTTTAAATTATATTTCAAGCAAATTCAAATTAGTGACCGACCGAAGATTCGGTTTCGGCCAGTTTCGGTGGGTTGGAAATTTGGAGGACAAAAAACTCATTACACCCGCCACATTGATATCAATATGGCGGATGTACCTATCAATATTCCAATATTTAACCATTATTAATGAATTACGAGTGAGCAAAAAATCTAGTTTTAGCCGTGGTTTCGGTTTCGGCCATAAAACGACCATACTTTCGGCCGCGCTGTAACTCGTGATTGTGAATTTTCGTGGGTCAATTAGTGAACTTCTTGGCTCACTCGTAATTCATTAATAATGGTTAAATATTGGAATACAAATTTCCAACCCGCCGAAACTGGCCGAAACCGAATCTTCGGTCGCTCACTAATTCAAATGACATATAAATTAGTGCATAGGATTTTGACTTTATCAATAATTGTGTATTTTTCGATTTCTAAATTACACATGGTCCAGCCTACTACCGTCCACTGCTGAACGAAGGCCTTCCCCAAAGAGAGTCAACCATCCCGGTCTTGGGCAGTTTTCACATCCATCCGCTGCCAGCCATTTTGCTCATGAACCCACGGTTGCTCTAACTTGATTTAAGAACTCATGTGTGTATTAATATGGCAACGTAAGGGCCCAAAAGAAGTCAACATGTATGTAATGACGTTATAGGATAGAGGACGTAGAGGAGCGGGAGCTGCAGATGGGCCGCATCATCACGGGCAGCCTGCGCGGGCTGGAGTTCTTCGTCCCGCAGCTGCCCGCTCCACACCACGAGTGGCTGTGGGCCGAGCTCGCGCCGCTCCTGGCCGAGCCAGCCTTCTGGAAAATGTCTAACCACACCATGCACCTAGTCAGGTAAATACTTTTTTATGGTATATGTATCTCCCATGGACACTTGTTACGAAGGGTTCAAAGTGCGCTGTTAACTTTTTGGTCTGCTCTTCCCTTCATATATTTAAGAAAAACTTTTTTTTATGGGATAGGTGGCAAACGAGCAGACGTATCGCGTGAGGGTAAGCGATTAGTGCGATTACCGCCGCCCATGGACACCCGCAAACCAGGGGTCACAAGTGCGTTGCCGGTCTTTTAAAGGCTTTTTAACTCTTTACATAAGGCTTTAAATTACAATATTGTCCTGCTATGAAGTGTATTAATAATGTGTTGGATTCGAGAAGTTTAATATCGATCAAAGCCGCGTGCAATAGGAAAGGTTTATGTCTAGCACTGGACTGCAACAGGCTGTTTATGATCATGGTGAAGTGATAACAAGTTTTTAGTTTATTTTTCAGCTTTAGTATTGTATAATAAATATTTTCAGTCAATGTTACTCTACCCTTACTTGTTGGTATGTAATTTAACCCCTTAATGTAATATAGTTTGAATGGCAAGAATCCTACTAATATTATAAACGCGAAAGTTTGTATGGATGGATGTTTGTTACTCTTTCACGCAAAAACTACTGACCGGATTTGTATGAAACTTTACAGTAATATAGTTTATACATCAGAATAACACATAGGCTACTATTTGCAGCGATAACCGACATACACGCGTGCGGAGCCGCGGGTAACAGTTAGTATAATATAATTTTAGGTTCGATTGAGAGATGTGTAAAGAGGCAGATACACACCGAAATACTCCTTACATATTGTTTACTGTTTGTCCTGTCCCTATCGTATTGAACACCGTCCCTTGTCTGGGGTTTGACGTCACATAATAGCGATTTCGGTTATGCTCTTCTGTTGTCGCTGTTATTGCTCCAATTCGCTCCTCTTCGAGTGTAGCAATACAAGGTGTGTGCGTGTGCAGGGCGGCGTGGTTCGGCGTGGTGGGGCGCTTGGCGGAGCGCTTCGGCGGGCGCTTCGGCGCTGCGCACGGTGCTCGGGCTTGGCGCGTGCTGCTGGGCGTAGCGCGCGACCCGCACGCGCTGCGCCGCCAGCAGCGCTGGACGTGCCTGCTGCAGCTCATGCACCACGTGCCCGTCGGTTACCGCTCACACTGTATACTCACACACGACGCCATCTAGGCACCAACTCCAAACTCCTTCTTAAAAGGCCGACCACACATTTGTGACGCCTCTGCTGTAGCAGATGTCCATGGGCGGCGGTGATCGCTTACTATCAGGCGATACGTCTCATCGTTTGCCCGCTATTCGATACAAAAAAAACTAAGCTTGTACAATGGATACTGTAAAACTGATATAAATACCTACAACATAAGTTTTTTGGAAAATACATACATATTATACTCAAACTCCGAAACAAATATTTGTAAATCATACAATCATACTAAACAATACATGCATAGTACTATAAAGAAAAACTGAGAATTTCAAAGATTACCGGGCGAAGCTAAGACGGGTCGTTAAGAAATAATATTCTATTAAATTACATTTATTTTAATGATGATACAGAAACCATTCATTTTTGATCAGAGATTTTTACCAAAAGAGACGGAAAAGACGATAGTTGTGGCAGTCAACCTAATATCATTTAACATTCATTTCAGGATTGGCACAAATATTTGGACAAGAAAGAGCTGCTCGTTAAAAGGATATTAGACGTGTTAGAAGCAGGTAAGATTTCATTTCTGAAAAAAAGCGGCCAAGTGCGAGTCGGACTCGCGCATGAAGGGTTCCGTAGCAGCAAGTAACATCAACCCAATATATAAAGGCGAAAGTTTGCGAGTGTGTATGATTGTTACTTCTTCACGCAAAAACTACTGAACGGATTTGGATGAAACTTTACAGTAATATAGCTTGTTAGGGTAGTTTCCCTAACATTACTGATAGTTGATAAATGAGTAGACAACTTTCGCGTATGATGGTTTTATTGCTACTAAAATAATATACAAAATAATGTGTTCAAAGTTAATACATAATGTTACATGAGTGCAATACACAACATAATGATGTAAGCCGATTTCGTTAACTATTACAAATGTACGAGTTTGTTCCTACACAGCTTATACATCAGAATAACACATAGGCTACTATTTGTCGTGATAACCGACATACACCCGGGCGGCGCCGCGGCTAACAGCTAGTAATATAACATCATTTATTTTTTTAGTTTTATCATTCTTTTATTTTAAAAGTTACATGATGAAAAAAAATTTTTGAGTTTCAGTTCTAAGTATGGGGACCCCCAAAATTGTTATTTTTTTATTTTTGTGTAAAAGTTTTAATGAGGTTCACAGAATACATCTACTTACCAAGTTTCAACAGTATGTTCTTATAATTTCGGAAAAAAAGTGGCTGTGACATACGGACGGACACAGACAGACAGACACGATAAATCTATAAGGGTTCCGTTTTTTGCCTTTGGCACGGAACCCTAAAAATGGCTAAACCATCGGGACAAAAATAATAATTCAATATTCTTGTGCAGGAGGATGGGGCGATGCGAGACAACTGTCGACAATGCTGTTGCCACTGTTAGCTCACTTGCCTCAAGATGTACTCACTAAAGAGTTCTATGAGTCATTTTTCAGCGCCGTTTACAAAGGGTAAGTTTCATTTTTAAAACAAAAAATATGTAAATTTACACTAAATTAATAATACGTGATTAAAGAGCTCAAATTGTCCGCCAATTTAGATTATGTGCTTTGCTCTGTACGTTAAAACCTTCGTTATGAGACCTAAATATTGAGCCAATTACAGGTGTTCAATACGTCCCTGATTGATTTTTCACGGACATTGTAATGTATACATGTATGTAGTGTGTAATAAATAGATTTTTGATAGCTACATTGTGTTTCAGATTTGAGAAGAAGAATGTAATAACTTCTAAGAGTGAACGTCAATCGTGGATAACTGGTTTAGCCGAATGTCTGCGATACGTGTCCATACAGGAGAACGACTTCGCGGTAGAGGTCGTCACGAGCGCTCACAGGACGTGGCTCGAGAAGACGCTCTCCTCCCGACACGACGTGCCGACGAGGAACAACCTCATCAAATGTTCCGCCGCCAACATGACCTCGCTCGTCAAATATTGGCTCAAACAATCCAACGAGGGCAAGAGCGAGAAATACGATCAGCTGCTGAGAAACTTCTGGCAGAACGTCGGCTCGACTCTTCTGGCCCAGATCGACGGATGCGGCACCGATTTAGCCGAGATAGAGACGCTCATCGACGCACACATTCTGCTGCTGCAGTGTTTGAAGACGAGCTTCTCGCAAGAGACGAAGAAACAATTGAGTATCAAGTTCGAAGAGACGGCGGGCGAGGAGCGCGAGAGCGTCGCGAGCGATACTCCGGCTGTTTATCAGGAATGCGACCCGACTTGTTTGGAGAGATACTCGCATAATTTGGAGGAGCTGGTGCACAGAGTGATATCGGCGTACTTCTCGGCGGCGGAGCAGAAGCAAGCGGCGGACGCGATCCTGTCGCCGCTGATAACGCTGCTGCGGCAGTTCGACAGCGCGCGCGTGTTCGGTGCCGTGGCCACACACTTTGGTGCGGGCTCAGCCCTAGGCCTGCACGAGCGCGTACTTCGGCGCTGGCTGGCCGGAGACACCATGCGCTGCAAGGCCGTCGTCGACATCGTCTTCCTGATGGTCAAACATCTCGAGGAACACGACCAGGACGCAGTCTTCGATTCCTTCCGAGAGGTAATTTTGTGAATTTACATTGTTGATCTTTTATATTCTAATAATTTTGCTTTCATTTGAGGTCAATCATAAGTCGGATAAATTTAGTTTTAAGTTAAACTCCACTTCATTCTATCGCAATACTATTGAGATGATTATATTTAGGTCTAAATTGAACTAGTTTTCAAAATATTGAGTAACATGAAATGGTAAATTGAGAACATTTTTCTTGGCAATATTAATTTATATGTTAATGTTCTTAGTATATTTTTTATTTATTATTCGGTTGATCAGTGGGTTCTGTTCGTTAAGAATATTTATCTAATATATTATTTCAAAGAAATTGAGCTGTTATAAAAATTAAAAGTATCAGTTCTCGGATGATACGGTGCGGGTCGGGACATCTTAAGCTCGCGGATATTGTTTAATCCCTTACTGAATAGCCATATCCGGCCCATAGAGACAAGTTGAGCACTTAGATCGATCACCGGAGTGTCGGTGATCGGTCTGTAAGATTAGTTCGGGAGAAGTCAAATTTGTTATTCATCGAAAAGTAATCTCTTCGCGTGGTTTTACACGTGCCGTTCTGGCGGAATTCAAAACTCGTCTAATATTAATTTGTTACCAGATACTAGGTGATAATAACAAACACCGAAACTAATGCAATTCAAATTACAGCCCGCCCAAATATTTCGACTGCTCTCGATCGATTTATATCTAACAGTGACATGACATTTTAACTTTCAAAATATGACAACTCAGTGTTGTCATTGCAATCGACAATTGCGTTTGGTTTCAAGCAGATATGAATAAGCGTAAACTTGTATTTTCGTTATAGACATAGTTTTGGTTTCGATCGATTAAGATTGTAGTTGATCTATACATCGATGTATGGAATGTATCGTCCATTGCGTGTGTTAGCTGACGCCGGCGGTGAGCGCGTGGTGCGTGGCGCGCAGTGTGGCGCACCCGCACGTGCAGCTGTCGGCGGCGCGGCGCTGGCTGCGCTCGCCTGCAGCCGCCGCCGCGCTGCAGACGCTGGCGCGACGCGCGCTCTCGCAGCAGGACTCCGGCGCCGCGCACCTGCTGCTGGGCTGCCTCGCCGACACGCCCGCGGGAGGTGAGCGCACACCACGTAAACAACGTTACTACCGTTGTTGCCCTTCCGTATTCAAAGGGACGTACCCTATTACTGACACTTCGCTGTCCGTCTGTCACTAGGTTGTATCTCATATACCGCGACAGTTTCACAATTGAAATTTACAGAAATAATATATTTCTATTGCCACTATAAAATATAGTTAAATTATTTATTTCAAGGGGCTCCCATACAAAAAAACGTGATTTTTTGCTCGTTTATCTTAGCTAGATAATGATCCGGAACTCCTTATGCGTGAGTCCGATTCGCACTTAGTCGGTTTTTATCTCTGTTTCAGCTGACGATCAGACTATTCGATCTTAAAACAAAATTATAGTTTTCTTACCTGTCGAAGAAAACTTAATCGAAATTGGAAGTAAACTGACAGTGCATTTTGATTTCAGAGTCATTGTTCAGCGAAGAAGCCGTATCAGAGATGTTGAAGATGGTGAGCGCAGCTGTCACGCTAATTGGCGAGACCGAGACGGAGACTAAGGACGAAGGCTCGGTCTCGGCCGAGGCGATGAGCTCCAGCATGGAGTTCAGCAGCCGGCTGGTGGCGCGGCTGGTGACGGCGCTGGCGGCGTCGCCCGAGCGCGCGCTGCTGCAGCCCTTCGCCGAGCTCGTGCTGCACCTGCTGCGCCTCAACGTGCTCGTGCCGGTCAGTGCGCACCTTTACTATTGACTTTGTATATAAGTCTGTCAAAGTCAATATTCTGCCTAAGCAAGCAAAATTTAAAAATAGAGATAATCATTTCAAATTTAGGCAATGCAGCTCGACAACCTTACAATGGCGACCTAGTGATGCTATATATAATAGGAATCATTAGAATGTTCAAATGCTGCTGTTAATCTATAACACTATAAATATATTTGATCGTGGGAGAGCCACGCTTCGGCATGAATGGGCCAGCTCGACCAGAGTTATACCACGGCCTCGCAGAAAACCTGTATGAAATAGCGCTTGCGCTGTGTTTCACCGAGTGAGTGAGGACACCGAAAAGCCATACCCCAAACCCTCCACCGATCTCTCTCCTCATCCCCCCAATGTTCGACAACGCATTTGTGTTGCGGGTGTCCATGGGCAGCCGTAATCGTTTACCATACTACATGTTTACATGTCGTATAGCGGTGTGTGTGGCGCTACGCTAGCGCGCTAGTGTGGTAGCTGAGTGTGTGTGTGCGTGTGCAGCGTGGGTCGGCGCGGCTGGCGGCGGCCACGTGGGTGGAGGCGCGCTCGTCGTGGCGCGACGGGCTGGCCGCGCTGTCCGCGCTGTCCGCGCCCGCGCGCCGGGCCCTCCTGCACCGCGCCGCGGTACTGCTCACCACGCACTTCGACAACAAGTCAGTGTCCTTCTTCTATTAACATTTCAATAGATTAGGAATACAGTCCATTCGCTTAAGCTACGTCTGCACAGGCAGGCGACTCGATCCGCTACCGACCGCACTGCGCGAGTAGTTAGGCGCCAAGCGCGCAATGCGGCCGGTCGCGAACGTACGTACGTAGCCTTAGACGCGGTCACCTTGATCGCGCCGCCGTCCCACATGCAGCGAGCCACAAGAACAAGCAAGTATGATTTGTCAATTTACGCCGCTATATCTATACTACTTATAATAAAAATGTAACAGGTCCAATTCCGTACATTAAAGATATTTTGAATTTTTTTTTTGGAGGGCTATCTATAATCGATACTGAAGCCAAAACTGTATTTTTTTTCTTTTTTGTCTGTCTGTCTGTCTGTCTGTCCGTCTGTCTGTCTGTCCGTCTGTCTGTCTGTCTGTCCGTCTATCTGTCTGTCCGTCTGTCCGTCTGTCTGTCTGTCTATATCTTGGCTGCGCATCACGTCGAAACTACTGAACGGATTGAAATGAAACTTGGCATGATTTGACTTCATACTACGAGGTAGGACATAGGATACTTTTTATCCCGAAATTCAGCACGGTATCCTGGAGAGAGGGGATGAAAGTCAAAATATGTACTTGGTTGTAATTCAATAACACAGTCCGATTTCATTCATTCTTTTTTTTGCTAGAAAGAAAAAAATAAAAGAAAACGGGAAAAGTGTTTTTTTGTGTCCGCGACTGTACACTGCCTGTGGGAAGCTGAGACATATGTAAACATGGCGGTACGAAGTTCGCCGGGTCAGCTAGTGAATTAATATATTCGTATTTCACAACAATAACCACAATTCCTTGCGGGCGCACCGACACTATCTAAACGAATGGACTGTTGCTTCGTACAAATTAAAAACTGTCTAAGATTACTACAACAACCGGTAACTCTAAAGTTATAAGATACTGAACATTACAATTATCAGTCCTATTGATATGAAACTACCTATAAATAACTTACTACTTTTTACTTTTATGGTCAACGCTGTTGGTTTAACAATAAATAGAAGTTTCGTCACTAGGGATAACCGTAACTAATTACATTAAGTGTGACACCCAAATACCTATCTGCTTACAGTATAGAGAAGCTAGATGTACAGAAAATAGAAGACACCGTATCTCTCGCTCCGTACCTGTTCATCCGAGGCGACGAGTCTCAGCTGCCGGATGACCTCACTGAAATCATTACGTTCACCAAACAATTGTTCGACATGGACACTAAAGAATCAGTCGCCGTTGAAACGTGTGCGTTACGTCACGAATGCGTCACCTTGCATTTAAACTGTTTATATGAAGACAACGACATCATAAAAACAATAATCGAAGGTTCCGCCGAAACAGATTTACAAGAACTATCGAAATCAGAAGCTACCGCGTATATGAATAAGCTTCTGTTTCGCGCGATATATCTCAGAACTCTGTTGCTACACAAGGCGGTTTCGGAGGACGACGCTGACGATGACGACGCTAAGACTTGGTGTGACACCTTGTTCAATAGTGAATACTTGGAATCGGAGTTCTGTAAGATTCTCTACGACTATAACATTCTGCTTTCCTTACACGAAGCCTATACATTTGTAAGTTTTGTTTATTTATCTTACTTAATTTTTGGTTGTTTGTTTGAACTCGCTAATCTCAGGAACTACTGGTCCGATTTGAAAAATTATTTCGGTGTTGGATAGTACATTGATCGAGGAAGGTTATAGTCTATATATCATCACGCTAAGACCAATAGGAGCGGAGCATCAATGAAGAATGTTACAAAAACGGGGGAAATTTTTACGCTACGGGTAATAGCAGACGCAAACGAGGTTGCGTGGGTCAGCTAGTAAGATTATAAAGCAGAAGAGTTTGTTTGTTTGGACTCGCTAATATCAGGAACTACTGGTCCGATTTGAAAAAATATTTTAGTGTTGGATAGAACATTTATCGAGGAAGGCTTTATAAATATCATCACGCTAAGACCAATAGGAGCGGAGTTTTTTACGCTACGGGCAATAGGAGACGTAAACGACGTTGCGTTGGTCAGCTAGCGTCCTTCTAAAATGTTTTCAGCTCTAAAAATTTACTTAATTGAACTTTTTACAGTGGCCAGATTACAGTATCATAGAGAAGACCAAATCAAAAATGGACGCGATACTATCAGACGTTATAAGTGCCAGTTCAGAAGCGTCGCGGCAGAAAGTGGTGACGTCACTTAAGAAATTAGCCTCCGCCAAGGGTTACTACTGGGCCTACGCTCACAGGTACTACTGCGTCAGTGCTCGCAAGGAAGATGATCAGGGCAGTTTATGTGACACTGGCGAGAAGATTCTGGAACCTACGACGACCGCACACTTCCATATGCTACAGGTTAACATTTTTTCTATTAAAAACATCGTGAACATTAGGTATTTATAGTAACGCGTTTTTATTCACTTTAATAGGCATGATGACAGTAATCAAGAACCACTAAAATTATGTTGTATTTATCTGGTGAAATGCGATTCATAGAGTATAAAAATCGTATTTATTTTCATATTTACAGCGAGATTAATAGTTAATTAACAAAAATAAAACTACTAAATATTGTTCCAATTTCTCATTTAATATTGTTCAAAAAGTATTTAATTAATAGAGGGCGTTAGTGTACCTCGTAGTTGCGAAACAGCTCAACAGATGGCACTGACCGGTTTTTATTTATGCAGTTTATTTTTCTTTGAACATGTATACTTACGGGGCGCACATGCGGTGAGTGTGGCATTATAAAGATATGATAGATACCTATACACCTATATACTTTCACAAACCCAGACTGTTTTGTCTGTCTGTCTCTGTCAATTCGTGACAGACAGATTCGTTGATTTTTCGTTCGGAGCAGCTCGTCTCGATCCGTGCGAGCTTCTAGTGTTAGGTTTTTTTCGTTACGTTACGGAATTTCTTGATTCGGTCGCCGCGCTTACAAGTACACATATACATACAGTGGCTTAAAAATACTAGTTATGAGATGATCGTTGGAACTCTTCAATGACTACTGAGAATCTAATGAATCGTTTTCTGGAGCCCAATATATTAAATCTGGTGGCCGATAATAAAGCCAGATAGGAATAAGTAGACGTGATTTACTACTACACGTACATGTAAATATTGTTGTGATTGAATGATCGTAGGCCGTATGCAAGTTCGGCGGCAGGTGGGAGGAGCAGTACCGCACGGCGTTCCTGGTGATGCTGCGCGGCTTCCAAGAGCGGCACAGCGAGGAGCTCAGCACGGAGCTGCTGCTGGAGCTGGAGGCGAGCAAGGCCGGCTGCGACGTCGGCGTCATCGCGAGGCACTACAGCGAGCAGGGCTACACGCTCTTCGATGAGTGAGTACATTTCTACACCGTTGTAGTACATAAAACGTACTTACTTTTTGCCTCGGAGAGCACGTAAAGCTGTCGGTCCTGCGCCTTTTTTTTGCAAACGAGCTGACGTATCGCCTAGTGGTAAGCGATTACCGCTGCCCATGGATATCCGCAACACCAGAGGCGTCACAAGTGTGTTGCCGGCCTTTGGGGAATAGGGGGCGGGATTGGGATATGGGCCTCCGGTATCCTGACTCAATCGGAGAAACACTGTTTCACACCGGTTTTTTTGTGAGGCCGTGGTACCACTCCGGTCGAGCCGGCCTATTCATGCCGAAGCGAGGCTCTCCCCCCGGTCGAATATACGTCCCATTAGAGGATTGATTGAAGGAACAGAGAGTGCACCTGTGTTTACGCACACATTTGTACACCATAGTATCTCCTGCGTAGTTGGCTGGCCTGCGTTGAGACTTGCCGCCGTGGCCGTAATCGACTAGAGAACATTTTTTTTTTTTTTATGTAAAAGTAATAATATACGCGTATGATACTGCCGACATATTTCCGTCGCTTTTACGAAATTACTTCTACAGATGGCAGGAAAACAAAAGGTAAGATCTTACGCAGCAAAGAAGTACCACTGTTAGACTGAAATAATTGGTGAAAAAATTAAAATCAGAATAATTTTTGTAAGCAAAAGTCATGTATTTGGACTTTTATTTTACGTTGTACACGGACTAAACAAACACTTCCTTGGTTTGCTTTGGTGCTTCTTCCCGGAGTGAATTTTAGGGAAGGGCGTAAAGCTCCAAGCTGTAAAGCCGAGTCTCCACTGAACAAAAGTTGTTAACTTTTGTGTTGTCAAATTTCGGTGGAGACGCTCCTTGAAGTGTGATTTGTAAAAATAGGTGAAGGAATCAAGTTACAGAAATAAATATCAGGTATCGTGTTGTGTGTGTGCAGGAAGTTGTCCGAGGCGCCGTGGAGCGCGGTGGTGAGCGGCGCCAGCGTGGCGGACTTCCTGCGCCTGGCGCTCGCGGGCCAGGCCCGGCCCGTGCCCTGGGCCTTCGTCAACCCCGTGCTGGCCTTCCTGTTCCAATCCGTCACCAATTCTTTGGACCAGTGGGGTTCCCTCAAGGTATGGCGATTACGATCCTAAATAAAAACGTAAAACTACACTTACAACCCGTTTCCGTGTTTTTTTATGTATGGCCCTGCTAAAATGACTCTACTCTGCCTGATCGAAAGCAGTGCAAATCCACATCGTATAAACTCACCTAAATTTAAATAGTGGCAAGTTATACATACCTACGTTAAGTTAAAATCATCCTTATGAGCTCCTAATAGAGTCGTATTTACTGAGATGTGTGTGTAAACGCAGATGGGTGTGGTGCTGCTGGCGGCGCTGCGACTGCTGGACACCGTGCTGTGCCCCGCCTCCTCCTCCCCCACCGCCCCCGCCACACCCTCGCCTTCCGCAACCTCGCCCCCCGCGCCCGCGCCCGCGCCCCCGCCCCCCTGCGGCTGGAAGGAGTACGAGAACACCGTGTACGACGCCATCTACACCACAGTGGTGCACATCCTGGGTGAGTCGTACACCACGTCCACGTCCCGTATTGTCTAAATGTTATTTGTCTGATGAAAGTGCGCCGTGTTCATCTACAGATGTTACGAAAAGGTGACTTCGAGGCATCCCCTCGCTCGATACTTTTGAAAATTCACACCGACGGTCTCTCAAACGGTACACCGTACATTCGTTACCGAGTGAAATACCGCGTTTATACTCTATACTGTGTGTACCGCGTGCACGTGCGAAATGTCGTCGTCGTACTTTTAATCGAATTTTGCCCGGTTATTATATAAACAGTACAGAAATCATTACTCGAACTAGATACGACCGAATCAACTCGACTGTATTACTTAGCACTTCAGTTTAAAAAAAACTGGACATGTACGAGTCGGACTCGCCCACCGAGAGTTCCGTAAATGAGGGATAATAAATAATATGAATAAATAGTATTTATGGACATCAAAATGTTCTTAGATAATAACGTATTAAGTAATTACGATTATTTTAGATTTTTCGTTTCACAGACAGATATTTTTTAGTATAAATATGTTTCAAAATCATGTATTCACTAAGTGACATTTATGAACGTCAAATTACAGTTAAAACAATCGAAAAAAAAATATGCCGAAACGATCGTTTAATTTCAGTTATACACATAGTGGAATAACTGTTTTCCACTACGCCCTCTTCCTACAATCGAGTAGGAAGGGGGCGTGAAAACGAGCGTCGTAAAGAATGTCCGTATGATTAGAGCACGGGCAGTCGCGCAGCCTGACGGTGGCGCAGTCGGCGGCGCTGGGCGCGCTGGTGGCGGCGCTGGGCGGCGTGGACTGGTTCCGCGCGGGGGGCGGGGGGCAGGCTCCGCGCCGCCCCGCGCCCCCCGCGCCCCCCGCGCTGGCGGCCGCGCGCTCGCTGCTGCGCCCCGCGCACCCCGCCGCGCGCCACCTGGCGCACGCGCTGCTCCTCGGCCTGGCCAAGCCGCTCGTCTACCACGACGGTGAGTCGCCCACGCACGCCCCTCTTGCTCAGTCTCGACGCCCCCTTGACGATACGTGTACTTGAAATACGTTGATGCACCAGCGCAAGAAATAATCGCGTGGAGCGAGAACGAGGAGGAGAAGGAGCGGCCCGCGACCTCCCTCGACGCGTTTCACCCCTCGTTCGAGGAGCTGCAGCAGATCGTCGAGACCACGCTCAACAATGTCGTGTAAGTTTTTACCCTTATTATGTTATTGTTTAGTAAAAATTTATTATATAATAGTAGTAATTGTAGCTGAACATTTTTTGATGTGTTATTTATAAATATATTTGGTACACGTATTAATAATAAATAGACATCGAATTATATGCACTATCAAAATGCCGAAATATGCGTGCAAATATGCACTAGAAAAAGGCGAAATATGCACAAAATATGCACAATCAAAGAAACATTAATAATGGTTTCCACTGTGTTAATGTTGGTTCTGGGGGTAGTGCTACGTTTGGTAGTTGCTCTTTATATGCTTGTACTCGATATGATGCTTTAAAAAAATCTTTTTTTGTAGAAGAAGTCAATTTATTGACTATTTCGAACTCGTTTCTGATCTCTTCCGCAACTCGATGTAAACCGTGGGCTACACAGGTGATGTGAAGCAATTTGGGTACAATACTTTAAGAACTTGACCAGTTTTCATCATATAAGGCGCATCATCAGAAACAAAAACACATATTTTCTCGTCTATGAACAAATCGGGAAATAGTAGTGTTGAATGGTTTGTTTTTTCTAGAACCTTGCAAGCAACTAAATGAGCAGTAGAGGGCTCTTTAGATAGTTTTCCAAAAATTATAAATATAAATACAACACGCCTAGCACGGATAACTACTAAAATAAGCACTGTCAATGAAAAAGTACCAAAATATGCAATAACGCTAAAAAAAAAAAAATATGCATATGCAAACATGCAAATGCATATAATCCGATGTCTAATAATAAACGACATTTATTTACTAAATCATTATTTGAGCAGAAGATTGTTGTGAAGCAATTGTTTCGTTGCTCCTCACCGAGCGATAGAACCTACCGAAGACTGTACAAGAGACGGTGTATATCGACACAAGTTGTTTGACAGGCTGGGAGACGAGACCTGCGAGTTGGTGAGCATGTCGGACAGCCACAGCATGACCCTGGGCTGGCTCCTGCTGGCGGACGCTCAAGCCCACATGTGGGAACTTGCCATGGGGGATCTCAAGCAAATCTACATTCATATATACACGTGAGTCATATATAGTCCATTCCTTTAGACCTTAAATAGTGTCGGTACACCCGCACGCAATTGTGGTTACGAATATATTAATTCATACAAGTTAGGTGCTGGCCTAAATAGTAAAGACAAATTACATGAAAAATAAAAACATCTCATCTTCCTAGCCTTTATTAAAATATTTTCAGTTTACACGTTAGAAGAGTCCACAAAATTATAGTTAAAGTTAAAAGTATTCACTACACTGCTTCGGCGTAAACTGATAAATCATACTTACTTGTAGGTGTATGCCGCAGGCGGCCCCTTTGATTTCGTGGCGGCTTTGTTTGACAAAAAGCTGCACGTGCGACGGCGGCGCGACCGTATCTAAGCGAATGAACTATGCATATACCATCACTTACACACTCTATTTGAAATGTTAAAGTTACGACTACTGATGTTGATAAAACTAATTTCTAATTTAGTTATAACAAGTTATACCAAAATTATATATTATTTATTATATTATTAATTATTTATTAGTTTTACCAAAACCTAATAGGTAATTATATTTTTGAACCGTTTGGGGTCGAGACGCTAGGTTCATGGGGTCCGAGTGCTCGCGCTATGTTTAAACAACTAGCTAAGCAACTGATCGACGCTTTTCGTGACCAGAAGGCCGGCCTTTTTCTAGCACAGAGAATTAGCATTGCCATTCAACGTGGCAATGCTGCCAGCCTTTTGGGAACGCTTCCCACACGGAATACAAGGTCTATACGTACGTGTAATATTAAAATCATCTTCTAATCCTTAACTGTTGAAGAGTTTAACCTTCCATCACCAGTTCACCTAAATAATTTGAAAGTATACGACTGAAGGTCTTTAGATACGTATGAAATTGAAAGAATTATCCTCCAACTTCTAACCGTTGAGGAGTTGTACCTTCCATCATCAGCTTACCTAAATAATTTGAAAGAAGACGAGTAAAGGTAACACATATACATATGATATTTAAAGATTTATCCTCCAACTCCTAACCGTTAAGGAGTTGTACCTTACATCATCAGCTCATCATCATAAAATGATGACTACCAGGCGCAAATACCAGTGTAACTTCAAAACATAGTATGTGCCTATAGAAAATGAGGGTTTCCCTCGATTTCCCTGGGATGCCATCACCAGATCCTGATATGCTGGCAATGGGACCACCTCAGAAGCATACCCTTTCGAATACAAAAAAAAATTTCAAAATCGGTCCACAACTGACGGAGTAATCGCTGAACATACATAAAAAAAAAAACATACAGTGGAACATAGAACCTCCTCCTTCTTGGAAGTCGGTTAAAAATCCATCGGTACAATGCATATAATCACGTCTTATTCTCGACGAGATACGTCGTGTCTGAATACCACGTGATCGATAATCCATACTTCCATACTTATATTATAAATGCGAAAGTAACTCTGTCTGTCTGTCTTGCTTTCACGGCCAAACCGCTGCACCGATAACAATGAAATTTGGTACAGAGATAGTCTAGCGCCTGAGAAAGGACATAGGCTACTTTTTATTGCGAAAAAAAGGTAAAAAGGGGTTGAAATGGGGGATGAAAGATTGTATAGAAGAGTGGTTGTTAACTCGCAACACGCATGCGCGTTGCCTTAGTGACACAGGGCGTCTTGGCAACGAGTTAACAAGGATGTCAAATTCATTCAAAAGATTTCACTTTTTAAACAAAGACTTAAATTAATATAATAATCTAAGATTAATACATACATTGATAAATCTGATTTGTATGTTCATTATAGTAATAGAAATAAATAAGACAAATTACAAAACAGTGTTTCTAAACTTCAAAAATCTCTACAAAAGTATTGTCATTTTAAGATAAAATAATAATATTTATTTTTTAGGCTGTTGATTAGATATATATAAAAACGTAATTAAAATTTTGTAAAAATTTTACCATAAAGGGCGTAAAATAGCAATAGGGGATGAAAGTTTGTAGGTTGAATATGAAATATGCAAGGTTTGTGAAAATTTAGAGCTATTCAGATGTAACATTTACTGAATTATCACAATATGCCTAAGTGTGCTTACCCGAACGGGCAGACACGTGAGGGCAGACGACTGTGCCGCATGCGGATGTTGAATTTTGCCACTACAAATTCGTTATTATTCAATAGGATTAGATTTGTTTACATGATTTTTTGTTTAATCAAATAATTTTCTTCGTGAAAAAATAGGAAGAAAAGTATCCGGGGGATTTAAACACAAAATAATACAAAATTTTAACCAACGACCAAATTGAATTAAGTTATTTTTCGCGCACATACGTAATGCAAATTGAAGATTTATATGATTTTCTAATGGATGACATGTCAGAACTAAACAACATTAAAATGGGACCACATGAGAAAGAAACAAGTTTTAAAATAAAAAAAGAATCATCAAAATAGGTTAACAAAGTCAAAAGTTATGAGGTAACAAAAATAAAAAAAAAACAGTGGAATTGAGAACCTCCTCCTTTTTTTGAAGTCGGTTAAAAAAGCAAAGCCGAAAGATGAAATAAATGCCTGTATGAAACATATGTATTATGGGTAAATGTTAAAAAGTTGTCTTAATACAATTATGCGAGTACAACTTTAAAATGATTTATGAGCAGTGTAAATATGCAAATGCTCATCTAAAAATAGGAGAAGATTGTATGCCAAATGAAAGTAAAGACATGATTACACTGAGACGTGAATCATGGTATATGATGGCACACATGATCTAAAAATAAAATCTATTCTGATTCGCCTACTAATGAGACAGTTATCAAATAAACGAACGGATCACGTCAGACGTGGAGGAAGATGTTATCGAATACCTCTCAGGAAACAATGCAAGGGAAACTGAACCAGTTATATCATAGCTTATGCATAAAGTTTCTCAAATCTTTAGAATTATCAGGAGCGCCTTCCCATAAGTTGAGACTGAAAGTTAATGTTCCAGTCCTATTAATAAGAAGTCTTGAGCTCAAAAGCTATGTAATGGTACACGGCTAAAAAATACACAAGTGAGGTACAACATTGTAAAAGAAAATGTTTTAATTCCCCGTATTCCAATAATTCAAACTTATCTGCAATATCAATTTAAAAGAATGCAGTTTCCTCTGAAAACAACATTTGCAATAAAAATTATCAAAGCCCAAAGACAGACGGTTAAAGTTGCAGTTCACTTAAAGAAAAACATGTTTTTCCAATGGGCAGCATAATCGCGTGTATCAAATAAGCTAAATCAAAATATTTTGGCAAAAGATGGCAAATCAAAAACGTAATATTTTAAAATTGTAAAAATTGAGAAGAATTTGCTCAGCCTGAGGGAAAACTCAAGAAGAATCGAACAGTGGAGGCAACCATACTAGCTGAGAAAGCAGACAATGAAGAACCAAACCGTTTGTTTCGAGAGCGTATTTCTAAGAATGAAGCGGTGACTTCAAAGGCCAGCACGTGTTGTTCTGTAGAGGAAGGGAGAAGGTGGGATCAGTTGGAAGAACGCTTCAGAATACTCTCAATGGTAAAGCGGTAGAGGACTGCAATAGAGGCGATATCTCTCCGCAACTGCAGAGGCTCAAGGGACTCGGTGGTATCGGGACTGTTGATAATGCGGACTGCTTGCCGCTGCAAAAGATCGAGAAAATCAAGTAAATACTGCCTGGATCCATCACAAAGATGAGAACAGTACGGACGAGCGAACCTGGGTCTTATAAAGGAGACACAAATGCTCGGGCGCGAAAAACCGTCTCACAGTGTTAAGGCTGCATTAGTGGTGCCCTCGATGTACTCCCTATCAATTTTACTTAAAGTCTACCATCTTGGCTGCAGGGTATCCATGATATCGTCAATGTACTGTGATATCGTCTGCATAGCAATGTATATTGCAAAGGGCTAATATGTCATCGATATGCAGAAGAAACATCTTGGGCGACAGGACTGAACCCTGAGGTACGCTAGCGTTTACATCCAGAAAAAAAGAGGCCGCGCCGTCCGTCGCAAAGAACTCCAATGCGAAGGCGCTGATGAATAAAAGCGTCAATCTAGAGACGAGTCTAGGAGGCAGACCGAATGCTTAGAGCTAGGAGAGAAGGGAAGGGTGAAAGAACAAATTGAAAGTCTTGGCCATGTCGAATGTCGAAATAAGCTCATATGAAATAAATTTTATTTTATGTACTTATATAAATACTTAATTATATTTTTAACGGTGAAAAGTGTGTCTTATTTTTAAAATAATATTAGCCTTAATAATTAAAACTAAAGTCACTGTTCAACGCGGACGAAGTCGCGGGCACAGCTAGTATACTCATATCTGAAATATGCTGATATCGCTGGTCAGGCTTAGCTATGTTTAAATTCTATTAATTTAGCTATACATGACGTAGGAACAACCCCCAATTTGACATCAAAACTGAGCTATGGCGAGAGAGGGCTATTCAAGCTTCAACATGTCTCTGCCTTTTCCAATAAGTTACACGCGCCGCGATACTCAACAACTCAACTCGGTCTCCGGTGCCATGACCCTCCACCAGATTGAAGTTTGACAAGAGTGAAGTCAACTTGACTTCCTACACACAACAGACAGACAATAAGAAGCGGTGTTACTATATCGATTATATGAGTCGGTACGAAACAATTAGCTTGTTACCGGACTGTTTTTAATAACAACTAGTAGCTTTGCTCTCGTGATTAGTTCTTATTTTGGAGTTGACGAAATTTTATAGAAACTCTTTTTTACCCCTTTAGGGATTAAATTTTCAAAAATCCTTCCTGAGGTAGTATTTATAACATAAACAGCATCAGCTGTTAATATAACAATTTTTATTTATGTATGTAGACGGATTACTCCGTCAATTTGTGGACCGATTTTGAAAATTCTTTTTGTATTCGAAAGGGTATGGTCCCATGGGCACCATATCAGGATCTGATGATGGGATCCTAAGGAAATCGAAGGAAACCCTCAAATTTACGTAAGCGCCTGCAATGAAGTTAAAGCAATTGTCTGCATGCCTTCATATTCTGTAGGTAGACATCATTTAATTTCATAATATATAAAACGGGTCTTAACTTGTCAGTTTACCTCAAATCACTTGAATTATAGTAACCTATAGAACAGTGTTCCGCAAACTTTTTGGGTTCAAGGTACATCTAGGAAGATAATTTTTTTTGCGAGGTTAAGGCGATAAATTAAAAAATGTATTTTAAGTAATAAAAAAACAATGTTTCTTATTAGTCAACAAAACTATATTTTTATTTTACAGTTTAATTGAGCATTGACTGTCTCATCTCATCATCGATCGTCTTGAGGCGTTCCCTTTTTTGTTTTTTTTATTTGTGGCAAGAGTTAATCCTAATTCACATAAAAAGGTGATTGCTCCCTTCCAAATTATGTTCATCGAAATATTCTTCCGCTATTTTAAATATTTCATATCTAGTTGTATGATTAGGCAGTGGCAGACAAAATAAAAAGATCTCAGAAATTACCGAATAAAAAACAAAAAGTCCTCAGAAATCAGAACATGTTTGTCTGTAAGTGAATTCTGAAAGCTGCTTATATGCACTGACCTCAAGCACTTTGGATAGGAAGGGAAGAATAGAAATAGGGCGAAATTTTTCAGGAAGGGAAGAATAAGAATATGGCGAAAATATTCAGGAAGGGCAGAATAGAAATAGACGGCACCCAGTCGTAACTCATTCAGGGTCAAGGTACGGGCTCTTTTAGCGGGAAGCATAGCGGAATCATTACAAAGTTGATATCTAATATAATATTGATATGTATGTTTATGTATGTATTTTATTTTATATTTATCTGTTAATGTGTATGTTTATATGACAATCTGTGTGGATATTTAGATTTGCCATTTTTTTCTCATTTGTTTCTTAATTATTATTTTTATTGTCTATTTAGAATTTTAGAATCCCTTACTAATGTGTAATGCACCTTTTTATTCATTTCCACACCACCCAACGGTAGACTGGTAGAGAATGCCTGTGGCATTAAGTCCGTCATTGTACGTCGTGCATAAAGTTGTTAAATAAATAAAATAGAGCGGAAATATTCAGGAAGGATAAAATAGATATAGAGGGACAATATTCAGGAAGTATAGAATAGAAATAGGGCGATAATGTTCAGGAAGTGAGGGACTACTCTTTTTGGCAAGAGGGATGAGGTAGGCCTTACGCTACTGCCATCTTGCTCCACAGCATTAGAGCGTTTAGATAGGAAATATTTTTGATGTCCTCAAAAGACAATAAAGAAAATTCAAATGAGTCAATAGCGAGATACTTAGTTTAAAGATCCGGCGTAGTTGTGGATGAGAAATGACATCTGTGTACCTAAATATTTTTCTTTAGGCCGTCTATTTAGGTTTGGGGATAACCGTATTTTTCCGAGGCACACCAACAGATGACCACGGCACACCAGTGTGCCGCGGCACACCCTTTGCGGAACACTGCTATAGAAGATAGTCCATTTGAGATTTTATTATAAAAAATTACCTGAATTCCTTTTGATTCTATACAGTATGTATGTTACCTTTAGTCGTATTCTTTCAAGTTATTTAGGTGAAATTATGATGAGAGACTTGAGAAAGACTAAAAATCGAAAAATAAAAAAAAACTTTGTTTAAAAAAACCGACTTCAAAAACTAAAAAGTATCAAATAACTTAATTTGTATGTGCTACCTATTCATAGGTTTGAAGTCGGTGCCAAGCTAAAATGTAATAGTAGGTACCGCATTCGCCGCGCGTGACCTTGAGCGGGATAGCTGCTCTTCGCGTTGAACCAAACAACCGAAGCGTCGTTGACGTTCGTCTCGAAATATAGCGACTGTGGTACCTACTATTCCATTGGCTTGGCACTGACTTCAAACCTATGAATAGGTAGCACATACAAATGAAGTTATTTTATACTTTTTAGTTTTTGAAGTCGATTTTTTTTAAACGAAGTTTTTTTTATAGAGCCAGGGTTTTAGGCCGTGCATTGGTGAAACAATAATTAAGTGCACGTAGTATAATTATATAAACGGTGTCATGCAGGCAACACAACTACGTGAGCGGGCTGCTGTCGGCGGCGCTGCGGCTGCTGCCGGGCGAGCTGTTCGCGTGGGCGCGCGCCGCCAGCGACAAGGCGCCCGCGCCCCCGCACTACGCCGACATGTTCCTGCGCACCGAGCCCTTCTCCATGCGCTGTGAGTACTGCCATAGTCTGTCTCCTTATATACTGCTGCCGGGCGAGCTGTTCGCGTGGGCGCGCGCCGCCAGCGACAAGGCGCCCGCGCCCCCGCACTACGCCGACATGTTCCTGCGCACCGAGCCCTTCTCCATGCGCTGTGAGTACTGCCATAGTCTGTCTCCTTATATACTGCTGCCGGGCGAGCTGTTCGCGTGGGCGCGCGCCGCCAGCGACAAGGCGCCCGCGCCCCCGCACTACGCCGACATGTTCCTGCGCACCGAGCCCTTCTCCATGCGCTGTGAGTACTGCCATAGTCTGTCTCCTTATATACTGCTGCCGGGCGAGCTGTTCGCGTGGGCGCGCGCCGCCAGCGACAAGGCGCCCGCGCCCCCGCACTACGCCGACATGTTCCTGCGCACCGAGCCCTTCTCCATGCGCTGTGAGTACTGCCATAGTCTGTCTCCTTATATACTGCTGCCGGGCGAGCTGTTCGCGTGGGCGCGCGCCGCCAGCGACAAGGCGCCCGCGCCCCCGCACTACGCCGACATGTTCCTGCGCACCGAGCCCTTCTCCATGCGCTGTGAGTACTGCCATAGTCTGTCTCCTTATATACTGCCATCACGTTACTTTTCCTCTTGCCACTGTCACTTCCGCTTTAGACTAGTTTATCTTGGTATGCTTACAGCGGCGTGCTCGAGCGCGGCGGTGCGTGCGCTGGCGTGCCGCTGCGTGGCGCGCACGGTGACGGGCGCGGGCTGCGGCGGCGCGCGCGCGTGGCTGAGCGTGGCGCCGGCGCGCGCGGCGCTGGCGCTGGAGCGGCTGGTGGTGGCCTACGTGTCGCCCGCCGCCGTGCACGAGCAGTTCGCGCAGCTGCAGCGGCGCGCGCACGAGATCGAGGACGCCAGCGTGCGCATCGCCTGGGCGGCGCGCGAGGTGGTGTGCGAGTTCAACGTGGAGGAGAGCGTCGTGGAGCTGCAGCTGTGGCTCGCGCGCGCGCACCCGCTCGCGCCGCCGCGCCTCGAGGCGTCCGGCCTCAGCGGCGCCGCCACCGCGCCCTGGCTCGCGCTCTACCTCACCTACCAGGTACCACTCCACGCTCTGCCTCACCTACCCGCTCGCGCCGCCGCCACCGCGCCCTGGCTCGCGCTCTACCTCACCTACCAGGTACCACTCCACGCTCTGCCTCACCTACCCGCTCGCGCCGCCGCCACCGCGCCCTGGCTCGCGCTCTACCTCACCTACCAGGTACCACTCCACGCTCTGCCTCACCTACCCGCTCGCGCCGCCGCCACCGCGCCCTGGCTCGCGCTCTACCTCACCTACCAGGTACCACTCCACGCTCTGCCTCACCTACCCGCTCGCGCCGCCGCCACCGCGCCCTGGCTCGCGCTCTACCTCACCTACCAGGTACCACTCCACGCTCTGCCTCACCTACCCGCTCGCGCCGCCGCCACCGCGCCCTGGCTCGCGCTCTACCTCACCTACCAGGTACCACTCCACGCTCTGCCTCACCTACCCGCTCGCGCCGCCGCCACCGCGCCCTGGCTCGCGCTCTACCTCACCTACCAGGTACCACTCCACGCTCTGCCTCACCTACCCGCTCGCGCCGCCGCCACCGCGCCCTGGCTCGCGCTCTACCTCACCTACCAGGTACCACTCCACGCTCTGCCTCACCTACCCGCTCGCGCCGCCGCCACCGCGCCCTGGCTCGCGCTCTACCTCACCTACCAGGTACCACTCCACGCTCTGCCTCACCTACCCGCTCGCGCCGCCGCCACCGCGCCCTGGCTCGCGCTCTACCTCACCTACCAGGTACCACTCCACGCTCTGCCTCACCTACCCGCTCGCGCCGCCGCCACCGCGCCCTGGCTCGCGCTCTACCTCACCTACCAGGTACCACTCCACGCTCTGCCTCACCTACCCGCTCGCGCCGCCGCCACCGCGCCCTGGCTCGCGCTCTACCTCACCTACCAGGTACCACTCCACGCTCTGCCTCACCTACCCGCTCGCGCCGCCGCCACCGCGCCCTGGCTCGCGCTCTACCTCACCTACCAGGTACCACTCCACGCTCTGCCTCACCTACCCGCTCGCGCCGCCGCCACCGCGCCCTGGCTCGCGCTCTACCTCACCTACCAGGTACCACTCCACGCTCTGCCTCACCTACCCGCTCGCGCCGCCGCCACCGCGCCCTGGCTCGCGCTCTACCTCACCTACCAGGTACCACTCCACGCTCTGCCTCACCTACCCGCTCGCGCCGCCGCCACCGCGCCCTGGCTCGCGCTCTACCTCACCTACCAGGTACCACTCCACGCTCTACCTTAGCTGCCACCTGCCCATTCCACGGTCTACCTCACCTACCAGCTACCGCTCTACATTCAATATAACAATAATCAAAAATACATTTACGAAGTAAAAACGATATTTCTTGTAAATTATACACGTATTATCCTAATCCTCTAGATTCACTCTATCCTATGGCACTATTCAAGGTTATTATTTATTTATTTAACTTTATTTACATCCAAAACCTAGGTTTAGGTCATTTTCAAGTACAAAGTGTTATTTTAATAACGTTATATTTTAGTGCCTATTTTTTACTATTTAATTTACGAATATAAGAAAGTACATCTTGAAAGTTTCAGTAGATAATAGCATAAGGATATATTTGAATGAATAAGCACGAGGTTGATGTTGTCGGTCAGAACGGCACGCTGCTGAACGCGCTGAAGATCTGGACGAAGGCGGTGAACGTGCGCGTGGAGAAGGCGCCGCAGTGCTACATCTGCTACTGCCGCCTCGAGCCCGCCACCGGCCGCCTGCCCAACGCCACGTGCCACCAGTGCCGGAACAAGTTCCACAGCGTCTGCCTGGTCCATACCCGCCACCCACTACCCAGCCACCCACTACCCAGCCACCCACTACCCAGCCACCCACTACCCAGCCACCCATGTCCATATGAAGCGGCGATACGATACACTACTTTCACTCTACCTATAATTTTGTTTAGGGATTTTCAAGGTTTGGTTGCTAACATCAGCGACGTGACTATCTGTCAATGACGGAAAACCCAAAAAAAACTGATAAGTACAGGTTTTGCGAGAACTTTTAATAAAATAAATAAAATAAAGCACAAGAGCTGCCTCTTGGTCTAGAGGTTCGCATAAGCGACTGCAGATTAAGAGGTCTCGGGTTCGAATCCCGGGTCGGACTGCTGTTGGGTTTTTCTTACAAGAAATTCTTAATAGCCGCCCGGAGTATGGAAGATGGCGGTGTTTCCCGCCCGCGCCTCGGAGAACACGTTAAGCCGTCGGTCCCGGTTGTCATGAACTTTCGTTATTGGGAAGTCAGTGCCCTCAAATGTACTGACAACTAGTTGAACCTTCGAATTCAGTTCACCCTCAGGGTTGCGGAGGTCCGATGCCAGTCGCTCCGTGTAAAAACTGATATTCAGGTAAAACCGGTTGAACTAGTAGCCGACTCCAAATCTTGGGAATAATAAAGGCTAGGAAGAAGAATAAAAATAAATCATAAGAGCTTCTAGAGTAGATACGTAGATCGTCGAGTTTTTATGTTTTATTTACAATCAAACATTTATTTCACAGTAAATTTTTAACGCAACTTAACTGTGATTATACTTTGTCCATTTCTTTATTTTCTTTTTGACAGTTCAAGAAATTTTGAAATTAGTGACGCCTTCACCCATTACCGATTCGATTTGATACGAATAGCCATTTTATATATGAAGAACGTTCAATCGATTTATTTAAATATTTTTAGTTGAAATATTAATTATTCCTTTATTAGTTTTTTATATTATGTAAGAAATAAACAAAAATATAAATAATAAATCAGTAAATTAGATGAATGAACAGAGTTATTGTTCTTTACTCTTGGTTTGATCCTAAATTCCAAGATTTCGACTTAATTCCTTGCAAAAATTCAATCTTGGAGTCATAGATACTATTTTTATTTCCTTTTTATATTAAATTTACAGAATAAATACTTACATGAAGTCAAATTATTTTTATCATATGATCGATTTATCGTATTTCAAGTACTGTTTTATAGTCTGTGGTTGTTTGTTATGCACAGACCACTTCACTAAAGTATCGTCACCGTCAATAAAGTACGACATTACTGTAGTGCATAATTCCGAAAAAAATAATGGTAATTTATAGGCGTGAGCTGTCAAAAAGAAAATAAAGAAATGGAGAGAGTATAACTGTGATTGAGGTAGAACTACAGATATCGTCTGTGTAAATTTCATGACATTATTTTGAAATGAAATGAAATCATTTATTCTGCAATAGAACACTTGCAAAAGTGTTCATGTAAATGAACACTTTTGCAAGTAAAACTTTTTTTTTTGAGCAGATGAGTTCAGTTTTGATTATTATTGCAGCGCAAATGGTTTACCACGAGCAGCAAGTCAAACTGTCCACTGTGCCGAGCTGTCTTCTGACGACCATCCCACGCTAAGCACAAGATCACTAGAGAAGCAAACCTTATAGAAATCATGTAAAATTTAAAATTTTGTTTGTATAATAAATTCCTCACAATAATAAAGACGTACCTATGGGTATATTGTTTTATATGAATACCAAAGCGAATTATGCGACATAACCGACATTTATGTAACGGTTTTATACTTGTAAATGATATTGCTGTTAACATTTTGTTAATCTGAATGAAAAATGAATTTATAACATCGGTACTTTTATTTTTGTCGCCAATTTTAATTAATCTTTTGCAGATAGTAATTATAGCAGCATTCATTGACGTCCATGAGAATAGTGAATACAGCCTTTTGCACAAGATCTGTAGCGTTTATGTTACAATTCGACATACTTTTTATCATCACGAACATTGTGTTCAGGAAAAACGGGAAAAAAAATGACGAAAAAATATTAATATATATACAACATTTACTAAAAAAATACTTTTTCCAAAGACAAACATATTTAACATTGACAACAAAATGATAATGTTATCACTTTGACCTACATGTCTACACACAGAGTAAAATTAAATGTTAATTTATTTAAATCGTTCAGAGTACCCAGTCTGCTCCAGTTCCACCCAACTTACATTCTAAAATTAGTTTTTCTTAATAAATGTGTCTTTCAAAGCTCATATACACAATTGGTAATTATATGCCCCTGCGTACTGAATCAAATCCTACTTAAAAGTATTTATTTAAGAAATACTAAAAATTCCCATAATTTGTCTAATCCAAATCCATTATGAGTTCCTCACTAGTGGGTCTGTAGCTGCTGGTTGATCCAATCTATATCCTCATAGAACCGAGGGTCACTGACCCGTAGAGCTGCTCTCTTATAGAAGAAATAGTACCATGGAGACACTGAAACAAACATACTCATATCTAATTAAATCTGTATGCATGAGCTTGAAACAGTTATAGGAGACGAGGCAGTAGCAGATCCCAAACCTGAGAACAATATTGTTTAGTAACAAATGAAAGGGAGTAGCCAGTGTCTTTTTCGATACAAAACAGTCTGAATTTTTTTGCTGGGGGATGTGTTTCTTATAATATTTGTTCATCATCAATAAAGTGGGTCGCAATAATAAATAAATAATAATAAATATTTCAGACATCTAACACACAACGCCATCTAGTCCCAAGCTAAGCAGAGCTTGTGTTATGAGTACTAGACAACTGATACAAATACATATATACTTTTTTTTTGTAAATACATACATATTATACATAGAAAACACCCAAACTCTGAAACAAATATTTGTAGATCATACAAACATTTGGTCCGACCCGGGAATCGAACCCAAGACCTCATGATCAGCAGTCGCACACGCCAACCGCGAGACCAACGAGGCAGTTGAATAAAGTTTCCAAGGGCATTTCAGTCATTTAAAGACCCCAATTATTTTTTTATGTCAGCCTGATTCTCTGACATTTAACAAACACATGCATTTAAGTAATTCTCATGCAATATCATACTCACAGCATCTTTGTACTGTAAAGAGGAATATGAGCATGGGAGTTGAGATACTCTCAGGGCTGTCCCACTTTTCTAAAAGCCAAACAGCATGCAGGGCCACGCTAGCAACGATGTACGCCACACACACAGCGCCTGCCGTACGGAACTTCCGCACCAGCACCTCCACTAGACCTGCCTGAAATAACATAATTATAAAAGTATATTCATGACGACGAATGTGTCTATGACCTAACACAGGTCTACGTAGATGTATCTGTTATGTAGGCAGGTATAACAATCATAATCCATTACCTGAAATAAATATGTTGAGAAAAATGTCATCAACATCGTAGTAACAGACAGCACCAGAAATAAATCTTGAAATCTGTAATATAAAGCAATAGGTACCTGTTATTATAGATAGTATGGAAGATTACGTCGACTAGTGATACGAAAATTTATGTTTATATTTATCTCATTTATATAAATTCAATTTATGTAGAAGTTAAGATATAATCATCTCTTACATGAACAATACTAAGAGACCATCGCGACTTCTGGGAAATAAACTAATGCAGTTGAATATTAGGTCACAAGTTATAAAAGTGACCTGAAAAAATATGCAAAATGTATATCTCGGTGTAGATAGCTTCATTATCTTTTTTTGCGATGTTAATATTGGTAATTTCTTTGCAATGTTTGTGTGCGTATTTCTTCAAGCAATTTAGAAGCCTCGCGCCGCTGCGTACTGATAAGCTACATACACGTTCCTTTACATTAAAAAAGCTTAAGGCTTAAAACCTTAATTTCCTGAAAAAAAAACGATGTACGTATACGTTCTAGAATAGCCTTTTTTAATTTGTTATAAAGTTTACAATAACCCTATTTATTTAATATGAGGGCTATTTTTAACAGAATATAGTTAAACCCTAGCGAAGAAAATCGCTTCATTGTTTTCTTACACGCAGGCAATGAGTGTGAGTGTAACGTAACGTTAAAAAACTATTGATTTTCCGAGAGTAGGTAAAGAGTACAATCTTTGATGGGCTCTAGGGGGAAAACTTTTTTTTTTTTTTTTATGTATGCACCGCCAAAATGACTCTACTCTGCCTGATGGAAAGCATAAGCAGAATCCAAGCTGTCGGACTTCCTTACTAGTCGCGGCGGCGAAACGTGACTACCCGTGGCCCGTGGCCTGCAAACGGTGCTGCGCGAATGGTCGCCTCATCTCCCGCTTCGTCGTTCGCACCGCCGATCCCCGTGGCCAGGCCGTAAGCTCTTCCTGAGCTTCCTATTGGTTTGCTTGCATGGCATGCTAATTATTTCTCACTTGTTTTGTATGTGTGCATATGCATGATACCCATAAGTGCATGTGAGTATGCATGACGGTGGGATTTGTGCCCTGCTTTCAGACCTGGATATTTGTCTCGCGGAATTAAAGCTAAATATATTTCATAGCATTTAATATTGGTATCACTTCCCCTTTCTTACCACTATGTCATGTTGCGGCATCACACAAGCTCTTCTGCACTTATTTATATAAGAAGTCCAGAAAAGACCAGGTCTCGACAGAGTCAAAGGCCTTTTCATAGTCCATGAAAGCGAGATACACAGGCTGATTATACTCTTGTGTCTTCTGTATGATCTGCCCCACAGTTTGTATGTGGTCTAAGGTGCTAAATCCTCCACGGAAACCGGCCTGTTCCGGTAGTTTAAAATCGTCCAGCCGCCGCGTCAGTATTTGTGATAACCCTGGAAAAAACTTGTAGACGTGGCTCAAGAACAATATAGGACGGTAGTTCGGGGGAGGGTCAAATCTCCTTTCTTGAAAAATAAGACTACCATGCTCCTGTTGAAGTTGAAAATACGCTGCAGTTGCTTAAGGACAGGAGTTGCCGTTGCTCTTAAGACCTCAGTTGCAACACCGCCTTTACCCGGCATTTTCCATTTTTTAGTTGTTTCAAGGCTGACTCAATTTCGTCAATGCTGACGTTGTGAAGTTCGTGTGTGTCGGTGTCGGACTAAAGTAGCTTGGGGATCACAGGAAACGGGTTCAAGTAGCGGACATTGCGAGGCATACAACTGGCCATAGAAGTCTTCTACCTCAGAAAGAATCTTTGGCTAAGAGGAGACGACTCGACATCTTAAATCTTATGCTAATACTTTCGTCTTAATAGGTACATAAATATAAAAAAGTTCAGAATAAAATTGTAAACATCACATTACTGACATTCCAGAATATGTAACTGTCATGGTGGCTACCCTTTCGAACATTATTTATTAGTAGTGTCAAATCACCCCTATCCTACTGTTCTTCTTCACAAAACTACTTTGCCTTCAGTATTATTTCTTGACCAGCACTTTTTACAACTTTTGGCATCACACGGCAAATGTTCTGTCACATTAGTTCAGTTTTTCGGACTTCTTTTGTGGGACTGATTATACTGTGATATCATAAAGTTCTGTAGAAAAACTGTTGTCTCAGACTTTTTATTACTCTGACTGACTGATGTTCATACGTTAACCAGTACCGACGGTTTATCGGTATAACGTACAATGAAAATAATCTACTTTTATATATAATAATTTACTTTTACGTGGTGCAGTCATGGGCTGATGAACACCTGATTTTTTCATTCGTCAACCGGATGCCAAATGATTGTTAACATATATATTTTGTGATATTGATGGGATCCTGGGATGTTAAACTCGTTATTGATGCAGTTTAGAAGTAAAGTTGATGTGAAGTTGATTCGACTTTTTCCCACTTTTTCCTCACTCAATTGGCAGCCCTGAAAATGTATAGTGTCAATCAATTGTCATTTTTAATTGACATTGACATGAGCTGCTTGTGGTTGTGTTCGTTTGTCAGTGTTTCTTAGATATTGTGAATATAATCAAAGAAATTTGGATTAATTAAAACCCATTCAACCTCTTGATACCAGATCCTTAATAATATGTAAAGAAAATGAGAAAAGTACTTATGAATGTTTATATGTAGTACAAAGTGTACTTGCGTTGCGTGTGACAAGAATTGTAAACCCTAACATTGCGATGGGAGGTGATAGTGAACGTAAACGCTACCGTAGTCGTAGTGGAGAACGACACAGGAGTAGAGACAGACGCGATCGTAGTCGGGACCACAGTAGAGACCGCCTTGGAAGAGATGACCGAGCGCGGACCAAACATCGTGATGACAGTCGAGAACGAGATAGGCCTGAGAAGTCACATCGCGATCGCGATAGGGGACGTAGCTTGTACAGGGATGGTGGCTACAGTGGAGGTGGTCTAGGTGGAGGTAATCATATAGTTCTTATATTTACGGTTTCTTTATAGAGTTAGTAGTCCACTGCTGGAGATAGGCCAAGGGTGTGTTTCAAGTGCTGTTGTCGTTTGTATTGTGCTGCATCAGTCGGCTAACACCCATAAGACCACCGTACACTATATCCATTACTACATGAACATAGTTTATGACTCCCACTCATAACTGAGAATTATAATAATAATAAATTCTGTATTTATTAAATATATGACACAGATACAACGTTTTAAGGCTTAAAAGTATGCACCAATATGAAAACTCTGTCCTCTGAACTAGGTTTTATAACCTGTATTTCAGAAGTAAGTGCCCCTGTAATATTTAATGGAAGCCTCTAGATATGTAACATAACATTATGATAAAGTATACAAGAAAACGCAATTAAAATTCGCAACTCATTGCAAATATCTGTGAGCTTGCACAAATGCTCCTCAAGAACTTCATGCCGCAACGCGTCGCAGTTATGTGTGGGAACCCTTACCTTGATCAATTATAGTATCTAGGTAGAACTGTGACTTAAAATGTTATTGATTTCTACATTATGATTTAGGACTAGGAGGTGGCGGAGGTCCATCAGCTAGAGGTCGGTACAAGCCTCAGGAGGAAGAATTTTTGGATGCTAGAAGAGAGGAACGAGAGAGAATTGGACAAATAGGGGTGTCATCAGTTTGGGGGAAATCTCCTCCCAGACCTGAGTAAGTTAGAACTTTGTTTCTTAGCCAAGTACTGCAGTAATGTAAATCCAGTTAACAAACTAAGTATTTACAACTCCATTTTGAAACCCATATGGACCTGAGTATTCACACAACACACACACAACAACACGGTAGTATTCAGATATGGGGGGTTGCCAGCAAGAGTAACGTTATGTGCTTGCAAAATAACATCCTAAGAAGCGTTGTAAATGCTCCTTGGTTCACAAGGAATGATAAGATACACGAGTATGCGAACATTGCAACAGTTGCCTCAGAAATAGGGCGATATCAGAAGCAACACATTGAACGTCTTACCCATCACCCCAATCCACTCGCATCTGGATTACTTAATAGCGCCAATGTGGTTAAGAGGCTTAAAAGAAACCACATACTATGAGTGGTCAGTGAGGCAATGGCCTGCTGCTCTCTAACATATTCTGTCATTGAACACATCTGATTATAGTCTGACGACTGATTGCAGATTAAAACGGAAAAAAAAAAAAAAAACTAAGTACTCAATACTTAACATAATAAAATTATACTTAATTAGGAAACTGTTCTTAGTTTAAATGTGTCCAAAAGTAATGAAAATAAATTGATTGTTTAGCTCCGAGGAAGAAACAGAATCGGACAAGGTGAATGGAAGTAAAGAAAAGAAAAAGAGCAAAAAGTCCAAAGACAAAGATCAAACTAAAGAAAAGCTTAAGAAATTGAAGAAGAAATTGAAAAAAGTGAAGAAGGCTCGTAAAAAGGCTAAAAAGAAAAAGACAAAGAGTTGGAGCAGTGATGACAGCTCCAGTAGTGAAGACGAAATATGGGTAGAAAAAGGAAGTAAGTGGTTTTTCAAAGTTCCATTAATTTTATCAGTAATGTACTGAGGCCGGGCTTATTCTATATTACATGTTGTACAGTATTCAAAATTTTCATTCAGTAAATCTAAATAAATGAAAAAGAGTATGTGGTTGCAATTAGGACCTTTTTAGAAAACTGTTAGTGAGTAGTGATCCTGACTGGTGAGCTAGAAGTTGTAGAGCCAATTCAAATCCAGGGAAAAAGTTTGTGTGATAAGCAGATTTATGGTGATGTTCCAATGTTTTTTAGCCTACAGTACATGCACTACCTTGTCTGGGGCAAGTAATCATCAGCAACTTTATTTGCAGAGGAACATGAAATAGAAGCAACTATTACAAAATCAAAGTCATCGAGCAAGGACACAGAATCTGAAGAACTGGCTTCAGAAGCATTTGGGCCTGTTCCACGTGTGGGCCCGGCACTCGGACACAAAGACTTTGGACGAGCCCTGCTACCTGGTGAGGGTGCCGCCATGGCCGCTTATGTAGCTGAAGGAAAGAGGATACCCAGGAGAGGAGAAATTGGGCTGACTTCAGATGAAATCGCATCATATGAATCTGTAGGATATGTTATGAGTGGAAGCAGGTATGTCTTTATAAATGTTATTGTTAGTTGACCACTCTTATTCTGGGTTATATGGAAGGGGATAAATATAGCGTCCCAAGGTGTAACAGCCTGGCCACGGGACATTCGCCGATGCGAATATTCGCGCGGTGCGAACGGCGAAGCGTCTAGCGACTAAAATAAACGCACAGCAATGTACTGGGCGGGCGAGTAAAACAAAAGCATGAATCTGTACGGCGCTAGCCACGGAGTCGAGCGGTAGTCGCGGCGAATATTGTAGTGATTAAATGAGTTTAGTTGTTTTCGCCGCGAAAAATGAACACCGAGACTTTTATTGCTGAAATACTAGCTAGACCAGCTATTTGGAAGTCTAGCCACCCACAGCATAAATTTATGAAGTGAAGAGATTGAGGGAAGAAATAAAAATTAAAGAAACAACATATTCATTTAAAGTTTTTTTATTTCATGAAATATTAATACAAGGTGACATTTAATTAGCTGGTCATATTTTGAGTAAAAATAGTTCCAAATTAATTTAGTTATAAAAAAATCCGTTTGCGACCATACATTTCTTGGGAAAAGTTGTTCATATTCATGAATACTATACTCATAGGTAATTCTTCAAATTATGATCAGCTAATTAAATGTCACCTTTATACATATACATAGGTATATAGACAGATAAATGTAGAATAATAAAGATATGTATAGGTCAGTGTATACATTAATGTCAAAAAGAATTTTTCAGCGGTACTTAAAATTCTATTTGCATTGACTTTTTTTTCCAATTCTGGTTGAATATTCATAAGAATATAATCGAAGGTTTCAATACTCATTCTGGTATACTCGAAAAAAAAATCTGGATACATTCTGTATTTCTCGTACTTCTTGTGGAATTCTCCATCTATACCCCGATTCCTATTCAAATCATGTACTTGAACCTTGGTCTTGGACCAAAAAACTATTACTTTCTAAGCAATATCGAGATAATTTGGATATAGACATTTCGCTGACGGACTTCCTTACTAGTCGCGGCGGCGAAACGTGACTACCCGTGGCCCGTGGCCTGCAAACGGTGCTGCGCGAATGGTCGCCTCATCTCCCGCTTCGTCGTTCGCAGCGCCGATCCCCGTGGCCAGGCCGTAAGCTCTTCCTGAGCGGCAGCAATCATATGTGTAAATTATAAAATTCATCTATATCCATTTCTAATTAAGCTTGTAACATTTCAGGCACCGTCGTATGGAAGCTGTGCGTATTCGTAAAGAAAACCAGATCTATTCTGCTGACGAGAAACGCGCGCTGGCAGCATTCAGCAAGGAGGAGCGCGCCAAGCGAGAGAACGCCATCTTGTCGCAGTTCCGCGACGTGCTGCAGGCCAGGACCCAGCGGCGAGACACCACCTAGACCTGTGCAGACCCGGACCTAACACTAACACACTCTCGTACATAGCTAAGACTTGGCGCCAAGGCATGTATCTTACGGGTTGCTCGGCCAAGGCCCAAAATCGTCGGATTGGGGTTTTCATTTATATAAGTGTAAATTCTAATCTATGGCAATCAGGCTGGACAAATCAATTGATTTGTATAATTTTAACTTTATTTAAGTGAAATAAATGCAGTGAAACCTGGTTAAATGGGACCTCTATTATTGAGAATTCTTATGAGATCCCGGCACTTTTTCATCGAATGACCTGTTAACGGGACTTTTCGACCTGTTTGAATGAGATTTGATTTCTAGGATGTTTTCGATGTTTACCTCTATAATTGGGACTCTGTAGCTCAATTCCTTGTATAAATGAGGCATGTTATTTATCAGTTTGGGACAGGTTTCGACACGTTTTTACAATGTTTCGCACGTCCTTTGTTTTTATCTTATCTATATATATAAAAAAAAGTCGTGTTAGTTACACTATTTATAACTCAAGAACGGCTGATTCGATTTGGTTGAAAATTGGTGGGGATATAGCTTAGAACCAGGAGACGGACATAGGATACTTTTTACATAGTTACCGCCCGCAGCGTTAACCGCGGTTGTTGTTGGACCGCGGGTAACACCGCCGGGCTCAGCTAGTTATAAATAAATACCTAGACTTAATTCATTACTCCAAAAATACTCATTTTTATTGACATTTCCACCTCCATAAATGGAATAACATTAAAATTCGACCTCAAGAAGCTCCTCTGTAAATGAACTATAATTTTACACCTGTGTAATTAGAAAACTTGATATATGAAAACCTCTTCAAATGGTACAAAATTCTTGGTCCCTGGAGATCCCAATTAACCAGGTTCCATTGCAATTAGAAAACAATGTTTCGATGTGTCCATGGCGCAGTAAAGGTGATATTGCTCAAGTCGGAAATGGATTAAACATCTGGTAACAATGATATTGTAAATAAATAAACTTTTAACAAAAGTAAATGTATTTATCTCCTTAATAATACTCGTTACAACGCAACGGTCGCGCCAATATACATTATTTACAGTGTCAGTCTCACCTGGTAGTGCTTGTGTACGTGTGTACAAACATATGTGTATACTTACACATTTGTATGTCGAACTGGTAGGTAAACGCGACCTCTTTCAAAACTTATAATAACGTAATGGATTTACCTCTTATGGTCCGTACTCACATACGGTATTACTCGATGGTTTTACTCCAAGACGAGTAAAATTTTAAGTGTGGACTGCAAAACTCACAACTCGAAGGCTCGCATCGAGCCGGCTCGATGGAATTTCTTTCGCTCTTACTCGAAGCGAGCCATCGAGCTTGACGCAAGCGTGTGTACGTGACCGCGAGTGGCGCGAGTCGAGCTTCAGTCCGCCGTTGAAGATTAACTTAAAAACTGTTGTAGAACCTATTTTATAGTATATTCAGGCATCCTTAAATAATTGTTATAATCATCGAACAATAAACTTGCTAAATGTAGCCACCGTCTCCTTTGTTGAACAGACATCATTTGGCTCGAACGGTTCGCTTCGAGCCAAAAGACGCGTCACTCGACCGATCAATGCTGAATATGTGGACGTAAGCCCGTGCCGTCGTTATTACTCGATGTTCGCTCGATCGAGTAAAACCGTATGTGAGTACTTAGCATTACAGTAATGTGAAAATGTTTATAGAGCATCTCGGCAGGGAGTAGCCAAACACAGATGTTCCTCTCCGTCAAGTATAAGCCCAACTGGGCCTACGCAACACACTGTTCTGGAACATTTGTATGCGTGAAATTCTTAATGTTTTAATTCTTGTGTGTGTTCGTAGTGACGATTATTTTTGTATGCGAGTCTAAAATGACGATGAAAAGACGCTTTGGATACTCCCCTCTGTTCCGTGGCCCGTGTTGCCTTACGAAAAATGTTACAATATATAGAACCAGTGCAAATTGATATGTTAATATAACATAATTATAAATATACAGCTAGAATTCGGTACACTCCATGAGCGGTCACTTGAGGAACTGTCGCATATGGGTAATACACTCTGACTACGAAATATGCATACAACTTTACTATTTCTTGTATTTACAATGCATGTACTTTTGCTATACAATATTAATATCTAATTCGAGTTCATACGATGCTAACATCTGAATCTAGAACATGGCATGTACAGTCAGCTCACCAAACTAGATGCATGGTATCGCTTTGAGTTGTTAAGGAAGTTAGTAAATATGTTTAAACTTATTTACAACGACGCATGATGTATGTTGCTTTTTACATTCATGGACACTTCTAGGCTTCTAAACTTTACGAAGAGAAAGTTATTTTGCTAGTTTGAATACTTAGTAGGGTAGTTAATAATGAACGAAAGGTATGTTAGGAGACAATCGTAAGATGAGTTACATCACCTTAGGATTTGTTGTAAACAATGACGTTCAGCTTCTTTTGTACAAGTTGGTGTTTAATTACATCGAACGTGTTTAGCTATTATTGTAGTTTTACAATGTTGTTGAGTGATACATTGCATGCGTTGATGCACATGTTTGGCGCTAACTGTACTTACAAGGCAAAAGTTGCCCGCGTGTCTAGAAATGCACCTACGCCTCAATAGTATAAAAGTATAAAAAATCTTTCTGAATTGTTTCTAGTAAACTTTGTTTACTCTATTTAAGTTTAACATTAATTTGTTGCCTATTTATAAGGAACAAATTGTTGTATTTATTAGAAAGTCAAGCTCTGATCGTACTAATCGGTAGGAACAGGTGATGCGGTCCGTCAATGTACGTAGCCCGGATCGGGACATAAACTGCTTCATACAACACGAGCGTGACGTTTCAAGTCCGTGTCGTGGTCTTTCCTGAGTGGACGTCGTCGTTGTACGGTTAGGTGTAGTGCGGGCGGGGCGCTCAGTGTGGTGCGGGCGGGGAGGCGGGGCGCTAGGCGGCGTCCCTGCCCTCGTAGGCGGCGAGCTTGGCGCGCGTGGTGCGCAGCTCGTGGCGGGGCGCTCAGTGTGGTGCGGGCGGGGAGGCGGGGCGCTAGGCGGCGTCCCTGCCCTCGTAGGCGGCGAGCTTGGCGCGCGTGGTGCGCAGCTCGTGGCGGGGCGCTCAGTGTGGTGCGGGCGGGGAGGCGGGGCGCTAGGCGGCGTCCCTGCCCTCGTAGGCGGCGAGCTTGGCGCGCGTGGTGCGCAGCTCGTGGCGGGGCGCTCAGTGTGGTGCGGGCGGGGAGGCGGGGCGCTAGGCGGCGAGCTTGGCGCGCGTGGTGCGCAGCTCGTGGCGGGGCGCTCAGTGTGGTGCGGGCGGGGAGGCGGGGCGCTAGGCGGCGAGCTTGGCGCGCGTGGTGCGCAGCTCGTGGCGGGGCGCTCAGTGTGGTGCGGGCGGGGAGGCGGGGCGCTAGGCGGCGAGCTTGGCGCGCGTGGTGCGCAGCTCGTGGCGGGGCGCTCAGTGTGGTGCGGGCGGGGAGGCGGGGCGCTAGGCGGCGAGCTTGGCGCGCGTGGTGCGCAGCTCGTGGCGGGGCGCTCAGTGTGGTGCGGGCGGGGAGGCGGGGCGCTAGGCGGCGAGCTTGGCGCGCGTGGTGCGCAGCTCGTGGCGGGGCGCTCAGTGTGGTGCGGGCGGGGAGGCGGGGCGCTAGGCGGCGAGCTTGGCGCGCGTGGTGCGCAGCTCGTGGCGGGGCGCTCAGTGTGGTGCGGGCGGGGAGGCGGGGCGCTAGGCGGCGAGCTTGGCGCGCGTGGTGCGCAGCTCGTGGCGGGGCGCTCAGTGTGGTGCGGGCGGGGAGGCGGGGCGCTAGGCGGCGAGCTTGGCGCGCGTGGTGCGCAGCTCGTGGCGGGGCGCTCAGTGTGGTGCGGGCGGGGAGGCGGGGCGCTAGGCGGCGAGCTTGGCGCGCGTGGTGCGCAGCTCGTGGCGGGGCGCTCAGTGTGGTGCGGGCGGGGAGGCGGGGCGCTAGGCGGCGTCCCTGCCCTCGTAGGCGGCGAGCTTGGCGCGCGTGGTGCGCAGCTCGTGGCGGGGCGCTCAGTGTGGTGCGGGCGGGGAGGCGGGGCGCTAGGCGGCGAGCTTGGCGCGCGTGGTGCGCAGCTCGTGGCGGGGCGCTCAGTGTGGTGCGGGCGGGGAGGCGGGGCGCTAGGCGGCGAGCTTGGCGCGCGTGGTGCGCAGCTCGTGGCGGGGCGCTCAGTGTGGTGCGGGCGGGGAGGCGGGGCGCTAGGCGGCGAGCTTGGCGCGCGTGGTGCGCAGCTCGTGGCGGGGCGCTCAGTGTGGTGCGGGCGGGGAGGCGGGGCGCTAGGCGGCGTCCCTGCCCTCGTAGGCGGCGAGCTTGGCGCGCGTGGTGCGCAGCTCGTGGCGGGGCGCTCAGTGTGGTGCGGGCGGGGAGGCGGGGCGCTAGGCGGCGTCCCTGCCCTCGTAGGCGGCGAGCTTGGCGCGCGTGGTGCGCAGCTCGTGGCGGGGCGCTCAGTGTGGTGCGGGCGGGGAGGCGGGGCGCTAGGCGGCGAGCTTGGCGCGCGTGGTGCGCAGCTCGTGGCGGGGCGCTCAGTGTGGTGCGGGCGGGGAGGCGGGGCGCTAGGCGGCGAGCTTGGCGCGCGTGGTGCGCAGCTCGTGGCGGGGCGCTCAGTGTGGTGCGGGCGGGGAGGCGGGGCGCTAGGCGGCGAGCTTGGCGCGCGTGGTGCGCAGCTCGTGGCGGGGCGCTCAGTGTGGTGCGGGCGGGGAGGCGGGGCGCTAGGCGGCGTCCCTGCCCTCGTAGGCGGCGAGCTTGGCGCGCGTGGTGCGCAGCTCGTGGCGGGGCGCTCAGTGTGGTGCGGGCGGGGAGGCGGGGCGCTAGGCGGCGTCCCTGCCCTCGTAGGCGGCGAGCTTGGCGCGCGTGGTGCGCAGCTCGTGGCGGGGCGCTCAGTGTGGTGCGGGCGGGGAGGCGGGGCGCTAGGCGGCGTCCCTGCCCTCGTAGGCGGCGAGCTTGGCGCGCGTGGTGCGCAGCTCGTGGCGGGGCGCTCAGTGTGGTGCGGGCGGGGAGGCGGGGCGCTAGGCGGCGTCCCTGCCCTCGTAGGCGGCGAGCTTGGCGCGCGTGGTGCGCAGCTCGTGGCGGGGCGCTCAGTGTGGTGCGGGCGGGGAGGCGGGGCGCTAGGCGGCGTCCCTGCCCTCGTAGGCGGCGAGCTTGGCGCGCGTGGTGCGCAGCTCGTGGCGGAGCGCCGCCAGCGCGCGCTGGGCCGCGCTCAGCTGCGCGCGCAAGGACGCACCGCCCTCGGCCTCCCCGCCCCCTCCCCAGCCCTCCACCTCCATGGCCTCCGCTGCACTCGGCGCCACAGGAGACGGACTGGAGGTCTGAAACGACCAATTTCTTTTGTTTATACGCCTCCTCCAGGGTCACGTACTAGACGCTGAAACGGTGAATCGTTTATGGACCGTTTCCACGAGCGAAAGGATAGCGAGGAATACGCTCTTCTATCGTCGAGTAGTCTTCGCTAACGAGCGACTTCTCCATCAGCGTATCGTCGCGACTCGTAACGGAATCGCTGCGCTTCCGCGACGACGCGTGAGTCCGCGTGACCGATTGTGTAATTGTTTTGTTGAATATATTCAGTTATCTGTCCGACGAGAGCGGTCATAATATGAATACGTGTCTCCGTATTAATGAAATATTTATTTATTACAGATGTAGTATAGTGGGAAATTTTTGTAAGTACGTTTATGAATATACAGTTAACGTATTTTTACTGTTCAATCTAGAACATGATTGCATCACCTGCAACATCATATCTATGTCGCACGCAGTGCTTGCACTACTTAGAGTAAGATTAGTAAATAAGCTATAGTTTATGTAAATAAACCGCACTCGTACATTTGGTCCTTCGAGCCGGATCCTCTAAATCCGACTTTGACTCATTACCTTACCCCTACCGCTCACTGACGGCTAAGGGTGTCTTGGCCACAGTTAGAGGTGGAGGGTAAGGTAATGAGTGAAAGTCGGATTAGACAAAATTACTGATTTTATTTACATAAATTATAGCTTATTTACTAATCTTACCCTAGTACACATGGATGGCTATTTACATGTGTGCCATCCGTGTGTTGTGTCGATGCAGTTGCCTGAATCTCGGTCATGCCTAACTGTTGACAGAGTGCGGTGCAAGCACTGCGTGCGACATAGATATGATTTTGCAGGTGATACAATCATGTTCTAGATTGAACAGTTACGTATTTATTCCAGAACGACATCGGAAAGTTCTCGTTGATTTCTTGCGGCACAGAATAGTGAACCTTACATCGATACACATAGCGTCGAATATAGATTGATTGTTTCGCGGTTATTTCGAGCGCTCTTGGTACCGGTCAACGACCTTGTATGTACGAGTATGTTCTAGAATGCACTAGTAATAACGGTATGTGGTATAAATAGGGCGTCTCGCGGGGCGCAGTTCAGTTCAGTTTGAGCAACCTACAGTGCGCGCAAGTAGCGACAGGCACGCGGCGATACGATGACATTTTGCTCGCAGACAGTCACTATGTGCGGAAATACGTTCTAAAAATTGTATAGGCACGGTGATAACATCGTCGTGATTCTCTCGCTCGTGGAGACGGTCTCTTAGAGCTCACGCTGACTAAGGACGGTAGAGGACCCTTAAATGAATGCAAAGTGTGTTTCCGTCTAAAGGGTTCCGTCGGAGACGGTAGGACGAAGCCCTCGAGCGCGTACCTCCCGAGCGTCATCGGTGCGGTTGGCGTTGGCCACGAGGCGGTGGAAGTTGGACTTGTTCATGATGATCTTGACGGCGGGCCGCTGTCCGGCGGGCCGGCCGGTGGCGGGCCGCCTCACGCCCACCAGCTTGGAGGGGGAGATGATCTTCGCGTCGGCGGGGAGCTGCACGAATTTCACCTGCCGACAGACATGCGACGCGGCAATTACAAACAATTTTTTTTATATTACGTTATTTACAAAAATACCAATACGAAAATACCAGTAATCTAAAATAGTAACTACGACGTACCTGCATGTCTTGAGGGTTGATTATCTTTTTCACCGGTATTTTGTTGCCATCCTTGGGCACAGCCACTAACTTGTTGTTGAGCGTGAATATCTTCATGCCGGGCTTGGGCGGGGACTTGACGGGCGTGGCGGTCAGCACCATGTTCTTGTTGGGATGGGTCGTCGCCGGGGACAGTTTACTCGCCGCGGGTTGGGTCGTTTCGCCACTCTCTTTTAACATTAATTTTCCAGCATCTGGTCAAAGGACAGAATTTTTAATTTTCTAGTCATGGAATTAAAATTCTTTGTAAATTTAAAAGTAACGTATTTGGGAGACGGTTCGGCCTGAGCGGTCGTCGAGCGCGGCACTCGTATCGTACACGGGCCAGAGTGCCATGGCACGGAGTAGCTGTGCCTGCAGTGAGTGAGGCGGGTGGTGGGGGCGGCTCGACGTACCAGACAGCACGACGGTGCGGCCGCTCTGCAGCGCGTTGAGCACGGTGCTGGTGTCGTCGGACGGCAGCAGCGTGATGCCGTGCTTGCGCAGTAGCGCCGCCGCCTCGCTCTGCGGACACACAACACAACACTTGCACATTTGTTTACCATACACTTAGGCTTACAGTTAAAATAACATAGTAGGGATATAAATAAGCACAAATTTTAACAAAAAAAAACCCACTTCAACGTGGACCAAATTTAAATGAGACCACACGGGAAGCACCAGCTTTCAAATAAAAAAAGAATCATCAAAATCGGTTCACCCAGTCGAAAGTTATGAGGTAACAAACTTAAAAAAAATACAGTCGAATTGAGAACCTCCTCCTTTTTAGGGTTTCGTGCCAAGCAAAAAACGGAACCCTTATAGATTCGTCATGTCTGTTTGTCTGTCCGTCCGTATGTCACAGCCACTTTATTCCGAAACTATAAGACCTTTAATGTTGAAACTTGGTAGTTAGATGTATTCTGTGAACCACATTAAGATTTTCACACAAAAATAGGAAAAAAACAATTAATTTTGGGGGTCCCCCATACTTAGAAGTGAAACTTTCTAACATTATTTTTTTCTAAACTGAATATTTTGCGCAAGAGACACTTCCAAAGTGGTAAAATGTGTGTCCCCCCCCCTCTAACTTCTAAAATAAGAGAATGATAAATAAAAAAAAAATATATATGACGTACATTACCATGCAAACTTCCAACGAAAATTGGTTTGAACGAAATCTAGTAAGTAGTTTTTTTTTAATACGTCATAAATCGTGAACTGCAATTTACCTTTCATTCAATCAACACAAATGTAAAAATATAAAATAAAAATTATATTATGTTACTTGCTACTGCGGAACCCTTCATGGGCGAGTCCGACTCGCACTTGGCCGCTTTTTTGAAGTCGGTTAATAAGGATGTGTCAACCGATCACAAGTCTACATACAGCATTAAAAGTAAGTGTATAATCTGAAAAGGATCAAATATTTTGTAATTTTTTATGTAATTTAAATTTTAAAATAATTTAACATATTTTCGGCAATCTGGCACACAACGCTATCTAGCACTATGCTAGAGCACAAGCATGGCATGTTTGTCATTTGTGTAACATAGAAATGCGTTTTTTTAATGCAGTTGTAACAACATTTTGAGCAAATTTAAAATACTTCTTGCATAGTTCTGAAAATGTAATAAATACATGAAAATAATAAAGATGTTTTACATCAATAAACAGTATAAATCTCATAACCGTTCATTACAATATATTGCTAGCGGTACAGGATCTGCGATTCTCCTTTGTACGCAAAATACTCCTGTCTCTCTTTGACAAAAAGTGTGCGTGTGAGTGGATTTTCATTCATTCGTACTCTCTCGACGAGCATACGACACATACATTTTTATACGTATTAGTAAAATAATGTTATTAGTAGGTACTGATATCAATTGAAAAACCTATAAATAAAGTTTCAAGTGAATTGATTGAAAAAAAAAAGTTTAATACAAACTTTGATCCCTTTTTTAACCTCATAGGGTAAGGTTAAGGCAACCAACACTAACAAAGATCGTAGTAAAGCACGTAACTCGATACGAAATTCAAAGGTAAATCAACATCCAATACAATTTAGCAAAGAAATATGTATGTGTTCCGTTCTACCAAAAATCATGAATGAAAACTCCAATGTTTTTTCATTTACTGTTCGAAAATTAAAAATTTGATATCATAAGCTATGTTCATATCGAAACAATAGTAGAACAATTCTTGTTTATAATACAGAAAAGACCTATTTCTTAGCGTTCCATGGATTCACCGTGCGGGTGCCGGGTCCTTCGCGTGATAGATGGGGGCAACACATGCCATTGCGACCCAGGTTTAGGTTTAAGAAAACAGCATAAATGAAAACATTTATGCTGTAAAAATGTGCTGAATTGAATTCGATTTTACTTCATTCCTTCATTTCATTTTCCTTCATTTAAACAGTATTGTTTAAAGTTCCTATCGGGCTTTTTTACAAAAAAAAAACTAACCTATAGTTTTTTTTTGTAAAAAAACCCGATAGGAACTTTAAACAATACTGTTTAAATTCTAACATCAACATAAGTAATACGATGGAAACACGTTGCAAGTGCAATCGACTACACTACTCACCTCCGATTTACCATCGGTCTTGACAATTTTCTCGGGCTGCTGCTTTACTCTATTAGTCTTTATTTCTTGTATTCCTATAAACAATATTATACAATATAAACGAACACGACCGGTGATATACCTAAATGTCAGTGGAGCAATTTAAACGAGAAGAGGTAACGCTTACTCTGCACCGCATCAAACGTTTGCATAGGAGGTTCCGGTGAAGGCTCCCGGCTCATTTGTTCTGAAAGAGAGCGCGTGTTTAGTGTATTCTCGTGGTCGGTATCTATGTGTAGACTCGTGAGTATAAGAGATACCGGAGACGAGGTGGTGCACGGAGCGCGCGGCCTCGCGCTGGCGCGCGGCGTCGTCCAGCAGGCTGCGCAGGTCGTCGCGCCGCAGCTGCAGCGCCAGCGCGCGCGGGCTCTTGTGGAACTTGGACAGCGCCGCCGGCTCCGCGCCCGCCGCCAGCAGCTCGGCCGCGACGGCCGCGTGGCCGCGCTGCACGGCCCAGTGCAGCGGCGTCATGCGCAGCATGTCGCGGCAGTCCACGGCCGCGCCCGCCTGCAGCAGCAGCGCCGCCACGGCCGCGTGGCCGCCGTAGGCCGCCAGGTGCAGCGGCGTGCGCTCCACCTTGGTGCGCGCGTCGCGCGACACGCCGGCGCGCAGCAGCACGGCGCACGTGTCGGCGTGGCCGTGGCTGGCCGCCAGGTGCAGCGGCGACGTGCCCAGCTGCACAGACACGGCCGTTACGAGGGTCGGAGCGCGCGATCTACGCAAGGGCGTGCGAGCGTGCGGGCGTGGAGCGTACCCAGTCCGTGGTGAAGGGCGCGCCCTTGGCCATGAGGTCGAGCACGAGCGCGGTGTCCCCGGCGCGCGCGGCCAGCAGCAGGCGGCGGCCCAGCTCCACGGCGGCGGAGGAGGCGGCCACGCGCGACCCCGCCCCGCCGCCACCCCCTCCGCCTCCCGCCCCGCCCGACGCCGCAGTAGATATACTCTCCGACTGCGATAAACCAAAATATGCGTATTTCGAAGTTACAATTTTATACAAGTAGCGTCAACAACATAATAAAATCACATGAAGCCGAAACTGATTAAATATTTCCCCTCAAACTAGTATTATTACTACTTTGAGATTATAATGAAATAATCTGAAATGTAATTGCTGTCGAGTGCCTAACTAAACGGAACCTGTACCATGACAATTAGATAAACCTGCTAAGTATCTAATCTGGGGGCCCGGACGTGCCCCCGCCAAGACGAGCCAAGCGAAGCGCAAGGGCACTACCTACCTTTTCTCGAAGTGTTTCGTCGTTTTTTTGAACCCTCATAACTTTGGTTTCCGATATACCAGATCGTTCAAATTCTCAAGATATGATGTCAATAATAAACTAATTAAACATACAAAGTTTCAATTGCATAGCTTTGATACTTTAGATTTTATTGATACCTAAAAAACACCGATTTCGTCACTGACACACTGATGATCATCAAAACTGTTAGGGTACTTCCGGAAGTGTTAGAAAGCTAAAATTTGGTATGTAAACTAAGTTTAGTATACAAACAACAAAAAAAATCATATACCTATTACTTTTAACCTCAAAACTTCCAAAATTGGGGGTAAAAATAAACAATAAAAAATACCGCCTTAAGCAACTTACAAAAAGAAATTAAATCCCACCAAAAGCATTTTGGTTGAAAACATGTGGCTTACCCTGTCAAAAAGATATCAGATCTCATGTAGAGCCTAGTTTCTGAATCTACACGCCCTTACTCTACCAACCCTAACTTCACAAACTCTACATCTCAGTAAAAATGTATGGCTTGCCTGTTTCGTTACTTCAGAAACTAAATATTCCCATAACACATTACTTCAGAAACTAGATATTTGCAAATAGAAAAGACGTTCGTTTCGCCTTCGTGACTGTAGCGAAACGGCGAAGCCATACATTTTTACTGAGATGTAGCGATTGTAAAGTTAGGGTTGGTAGAGTTAGGGCGTGTAGATTCAGAAGCTAGGCTCTACATAAGATCTGATATATTTTTCACAGGGTAAGCCATATGCAGTCGTCTTGGCAACATTTTACATGAAAATGTTTTTGTTGGGATATATAGTTAATTAAATGATTAAAAGCAATACATATAAAATATATACACTGATATATGGTTATGGTAGATTACCAGTAAAATTTTTAAATAACATGACTGTATATTTAAAAATTAATCATATATATAAAAATCAATTGCTGTTCGAAATGTTTGTCGCAATCCAGTAAAGGTTTAAACGGTGAAATATAACTTGAAAATCCAAATGTCACGTGTATGAAGTAACGATTACAGCTAGTAATATATAAATATATCTATATATTTATTGCTGGGAACATAGATTATTTTTATTTAATTACCAAAATTAAATTATAAAGCTTTTTAAAAACAAGCTTTTACTGGAATGCCTTGAGACGAATCAAACGAGTCCAAACTCGATGATGTTGCGACGTTTCATTACAGAGTTCTTATGGCCACCTTCCAGCTCCAGCATCAGATCAGCTCCATGTCATTATAATATTGTATTGTCACGCTGTATACATATGCTTACAAAATCTCAGCAAAATCGGTTGAAAATATCTGCTTCAAAATTGAGTTGCAAGATTGCAACCAAACATACAAGCATACATACATACATTGCAAGTTAATAAAAAGCTTGTAAAATATCATCTGTTAACAATTTATTATTTTCATTTGTACAAAAATTTACATACCTATTTTATCCAATTACCAACAAGCATTTATAATATTATTATTGTACAAATATAATGGATGGTATTTCCTATCATTTTACCAGATTTCTTAAATATTTAAAAATAATTAAAATAAAACTCACAGAAATGATCTGCGGTGTAATGTGCACCACTACATCATCGGTGCAAAGATCTGACGTCATTGTGCTTCATCTGAAACAATCATTTTCACCATTAATTTAACTGTAGTGTATTGCGACTATTATGTAAAATATTAATTTGAGTCCTTTAATTTTTTTAAAGTTACAAACAGTAACTATGCACAGCTGTTTTATATATTCCTATAGTACCAACACCATTAACTACAGGTTACTTGAATGAATAAAGCCTAGACTGAAGTCATATTGGAAAAGATATAAATTAGTTATAACTAAACTTTTAATATGAATATTTACTATTAGTGTTATATTTTTATACTGCTATGTGCCATACATGATTTTGTTGGTGATGGACAAGTTTAACAAAATCTGTCTATCAATAAGTTATATTATTTTAAAAATAATATTATTTGTTTATAGTAAGTGTACTCTGAGTACCTGCCAACTTTGTTCACAAATTAAATGTTAAGTTACTATAAAGCTGTCTCATTTAATAAAGTACATTATACAATGTTAATACAAATATTGCAGCATTCATTTATGACGTAATTAAAATAAATTCAATAAGAAATCGTCTGTTTTAAATACATAAATCGTTACTTTATCTATCAAATGCATCAAATTGTACATCCTATTACATTTGAAGCTTTGCTAAGCGAAGAAAGAAAGATTTTCTATCATTAATGATTGCTCATTATTCAACTCTTCACAAAAAGACAATCTTCGAAACAATATCATCTAAACGTTTCAATTCGCGCTTTGAAATCTCAATTTATTGATTGAAGTGTAACAGGATAAGGATGTCGAGCTCATTGCTAAAAGCAAGCATGCCTTTGACCGCCATAACACACACTTCCTTTTCCTGTCATAGCGGAAGTGATAGTCTAGCCCTTCACTTACGACAATAACATAGTGATTCTTTAGACTTACCAATGTTGTGTCTTTTAATTTAACCATAGAAACTTTATTTTATCACTACGATTATAATTTGGTATAAAATTGTAAACGTCAACAGACTGTTCATTGAAAGAAGTATCACTTGTCTACCGCGAAAATTAACGTCAATGCTTTGTCAAACGTAAAGTGCACCTAAAATTAATAATTTTTTGTATTATAGAGTAGAAAATCGTTATTTCTAACCAATAAGCATAATGAGAATTTATTTGGCTTGTTTCAGTGGTGTTTTAAACCTTATTCATTGTTATTTTAGCATTTATAGGTTATAAATATTTCCGTGATATTGGTAGCAGAAATTCTAGTCTATGGTATTTTCACAGACTAATTTTTATACTTTTTATTTTTTGTAAAATTAGCAAATCAATATAATATGCACTGGATGTTGCTTACTTTGGCTTTAATAATTAATAAATCCACATAATTGTGGTTTACAAAAAAATTACGATAACAGTTCTGCAGTGACTTTTAGTAGTGGTGACGTTTTGTTATCGGACATGTAAATCATAACTTTTGTTTATTTGTCGCATTCGCATTTGCAACGTGTGGCAGCCTTGCACACAAAAGCAAAAGATTACATGCGAACATTAAAAATAATAGACGCAAACCCCTAAGTGTAGTCTTTTTCAATATATTTTTTTACAATATACTAATAACATAAATGTACTTAAATGAAATAAAATGAATACTAGTTATTTTAAATATTGATTTCAGTGTGAGCAGTCTGGAGACGACTAGATCATGCCCTGGACACCTGTTTACTTGAATTTCGCGCGTGCTAACAGGTTTACATGTCGAGCACGTTTAGAAGGGAACTGGATAGTTGTAGCTGGCATAGCGTGGTGGCTTGTGGCTGCTGAACGAAACTAGAAACCAACAAGTATTGGTCTGAGAAGATAGTCACCTTCTACCATAGATGGCGTTTGAATCTTGGCTGTGTGCCTGCTGCCTGTTTACCACGTTTTTAGAGATGCCCATCTCCTATGTGTTTCTAATAATAAAATAATATATTTTATACTTCGTAGATATTCTTAGTCCTTACTGAATAAAAAAAATATTTAAATGTTTTTATGTTTGCCACGAAAATGATTTTGAAGTAAAAATATATAATAACATACAAAAATGACAACTGTACAGTTTTCACTCCTGTCGGCAGTCCTCAGTCCTCATGATTGCTTTTATGAAGTGCCATCTAGCTAAGTAAAGCAGAACTAAAATAATGAGCTTATTTTTTTTTCTGTTGGTCTAATAGGTGGCGCTATTTGCGTCTACATTATATTCAATGGGTGGACAACTGCTGAAATCAATACATCTTTAAAACGTGAGACTGAGTGATAAGAAATCAATTATTATCGCGGTTCCAAACCTATCATGTTGTGAGTGTCTTATATGGTTTTAATAAAAGTAGTTCTCACAACGTTATATATTTTGTGGATCAGCCAATGGCAGTAGGTAGGTACGTTTTAAGGTAAGGTAGGTAGGTAGGTAACTGATATTTAATAATTTTTAGGGTTCCGTACCACCGCTAAGACTCCACTGTCGGCACTGTCCGTCTGTCCGTCCATCAGTCTGTCAGCAGGCTGTATCTCATGAACAGTGACAGCTAGACAGTTGTAATTTTTACAGATGATTTATTACTGTTGACGCTATAACAATAAATATGTACTAAAACAGAATAAAATAGATATTTAAGTGGGCTTCCATACAACAATTACGTGGTAGTAGAGCCACGCTGATTTCAGCACGAACGGGCCGGCTCGACCGTGGCGGTACTACCCTCGCACAGAAAATCTACGTAAAATGACAGCGTTCGTGCTGTCGTGTTTCGTTGGTGAGTGCGAGACAGGAGGCCCAAATAGTCTAGTCAACAAGTACTATACTTGTTGATTAGACTAAAAGATGCAGCAGCATCACTAGGCCGCCATGGTGTGGGTACTTGTCTGCATTCGCAGTGAGTATGGTGACCGCCACTCTTGGATTCTGCTTATGCTTTCCATGAGGCAGAGTAGAGTCATTTTGGCGGGCCACACATAAAAATAAATAAATTGCTTTTGTTGTTTTTGCTCGATATAATAACGGCAAGAGGTATAGCTTGAAATCTATAGATAATCATCGAGATATTACGTACTACGTACTAGAGGAGCCACTCAAAACCAATTTTAAGTTCCGTTTATATTTGAATTATAACTAAAAAGCGCTGCAGCGCAGCCAAACAATAATTAGTAGTCTAATCCAACAGTATTAACAAGCAGCGCTCTATCGCATTTGAGCTGTAGTTTCCTCGCGAGCGAAATGTCATAAGCGCCGTGATTTTCATGGCGGTTACGCGTTTTGGCCAACGAACTGTTGCAAAGATTCGCTTTCATAGAGTAAGCGCCAAGCAACAAAGCAGAACGGATAAATAGCTTTATACCTACGAAGCTTTATTAGGAAATTCACACTGAGTAAATATTCTGTGTCAATAGCTTTGCCAGTTTCAGTTTTTTTGTAGAATGCATCGAGGTATAAAGTATAAAAGCCGAATATTCAATTTTTTTATTATACTTTAAGTATAATTTTGAGTATAATTATTACAAAAAAAATGTTATGGGTTATTAACGAAGCTATTTTTAACAACATTTTATTTTTACTTATCCAATTAAATACGTTAGATACGTTGTGCATTTAACGTCAGTTAATTCTACCTAAATATCACTTCTGTATGTTTTACTGTAACTACTCTATGTCGAATGAGGCAACAATGGCGTCTTAAAATATTTTGTTCGTATTTAATTTTAAAACAATTATATCTAGTTAATTACTGGTGAAAAGTTATTCCTTTGTTTTTCTCCGTATTCCTTGTATTATTAGTGCAATATCTCAAGACACAAAATGGCATATTTCACGAGTTTTAGAACGTTTTTAAATTTAAACAATCACACGCTTAAGCCACCTCTTCAGCAGAGTGTAGCTAGCAAGCGACTGAAGGAAGTGCGGCGCACGCGCCGCAATTGCATGGAACACCGCACTTGTAAGTGGCGTCTTCTCTATACATTATATCTCGATGTAGATAATGGTACAGAACCCTTCATGCGCGAGACCGACTCGCACTTGGCCTTCTTTTATTTATTTACCCAAGTAAGCAAACAAACGTACGTCTAGCTAAAAGCTAGAACTTATTTATTTATTTATTAACTAGCTTTTGCTCGTGACTCCGCCCGCGTGTATGTTGGCTATCGTGGTAAAGGGTAGCCTATGTCTCTCTCAACAATCTAAGTAACTACATATCTCCATACCAAATTACAGCACTTTTTTATTTACACTCCATGACAGGGTAACAGAGTTACTGTCGAATTAAAATATTACTATGGATTCATATATCTTTCTTGTGTTGAATTAACACTTCACAAAAATATAAGTTGTAGGTTCGTAAGCAAACTTATTCAAAACATAAATATTTTCATGGCATAGGAGGCAAACGAGCAGATGGATCCGACCACCGCCTCCGATTGAACGAATTGCTTGGCACCAGTTCTTTGTGAGATTGTGGGATTATTTCGACTAATGTTTCAGAAAATATCGCTCTTCCACCGAAAGCTCCGAGTATTTTAATCGCATCATGCTACGGAACACCGTTCCAACCATTTGACAACAGAAAAGCAATTAAACGTCGTCTGCGATTATGATAAACGCAGTTTTTACTAAGGTCCTGTACAAGAGTACAAAGTGCGAAATTATAAAGTTTAGGTACATTAAACGATTTAGTACTTCAATGTTAAAGAAATAAAGATGCTTTGGCGATATCCGTGTCCCTGTACTCTTAGCTTCTCAGGATCAAGGATGGGCATTTTAGGCGGGCCTGGCTTCTCCGAGTTACTGCAGTCTCACCTGTTTCCTCATCAGTGACTTGCGGTGTGCCTTCCACAACACTCTTCGCCTGTTTTTAGTTTTCCTTACATCCACTTACTGTTTTCCTTTGTTGCGGTTGAAAACGGTTCCATTTAGTTTAAATAAGTGTTCTAGAAATGTAATGTAGCGTTATAGCAATTAGTGTACATGAGCACGAGTACCTATAAGCTATTTACTAAACAATAGATACTTTTTCTGTTTCCTTTCTTACATGGTGTACTGATAAGTAATGTGTATAATTTACCAAAGAAGCAGGCAGAGAAAGCCATATATAGTTTCCACACAGGAAGTGTTAATACTCGGCAGTGCGGGACCTAAATCGACTTATCATCAGAGGAAAAAACGCCAATATCGTAATAGATGGGAAATATTGGGGCGGATGCGACTTGGATATATTCGGTAGTTTCTGTGTTTCGGTTGATTTAGATCGGTATGGCATACTTTTTGTTGGTATATCTATAGTACAATACGCGCAATATGTAATATCGTGCAAAAATATTTCACGAGAATTGTGTAAACTCTTGTTTAGATCAACATGATAATATTAACATTTTTACATGTGTACACGGAGTGCCATAACGGGGCTGCGAAGGTAAACCAAACTTTTTATATGTTTTGAAATCAGAGGCGGCGGCGGCGTGTAGGTAATTGTTCCCCCTACAGTAGCGCGTTGTGATAAAGCCGTGGGTAAAGTGCGCGTGTACCGAACGTAGCGATGTATGTTCCCTTGTTTGTATAGCGTTCATTGCTACTGTTGTGGTGTAAACACCGTATGAACGCAGAAAACTTGGAGGCGAACGATAAAATAATAGAACCTACCTATTCTATACAAGAGCTATAAAGTGAAGGCCCGTTTAATGCCGATATGACAGCTGAGCGACAGCCGTATTCCATGACGCGTTGTGCGAACTACGCCCATTTTCGGGTGTTGCTTAATAAAAGCAGTGCTGGCTGGAATTGCGTTTAGGGTTATCATCTTTTACAAATTATAACCGAACGGAATATAAAGAGAAAATGTGGTGAGAATGAAGTTCAAAGGTTGCAAAAATAACAGGTTAGGGGTATTAGTCTAGTCGACAAGTTGAAAATGGTACAAAATAGAGGTACTGGTCTAAAAATTATGTGCGATGGCTCATTGATGGCTCAAATGCGCCAAAAGCGTGTATTAGCACATAAAAAATTGCAAAAGTTATAAACAATTAAAGATGAAATAAAAATGGCATTTCGTTTTTTGCCAATATTTCATAAGCTATTAATATTTAAAAAAATTCAGAAAAATATTCTGAAAGAGGAGGAAATTTCCAATAAAAAACTCTCAACTCCCGGAACTCTATCTACATTATTTATAATTTTAATCTAACGCTGAAAAAACTTTATATATAAAAAAAAAACCGACTACCAAAAAACATCCAACGAAAACTCTCTGCCAAAAAAAACACTTAAAAGCGTAAAATAAACTGGTTGTTCATAAATTGCCTATACCTAATTCTTTATTCATTTAAATAGTAGTATTATAATGTGTGCTAGGTACCTAAAATCTGTTTGAAGTCGGTGCTAAGCCAAAAATAATACAAACGAACAATTACAAAGGTCTAAGCGATAGTCACTTGGCACCGACTTCAAAGAGTTTTTAGGTACCTAGCACACATTATAATACTACTATTTAAATGAATAAAGAATTAGGTTGGCATGGTTAGATTAACAATCAATATTGAGCGCAGGCAAGTACCACGTAAACACTTCTCTACAACAGCACGAAAACAAATTGACTACAAAATATACACCACAGAAATCAACAAATTCATAGAGCCAGACACGACAACATCCGTGCAAAACTACTACGACATTATAGAGAATACAATCTTACAGAGCGCTGAACGTACTAGCATCAAGTTTACATCATCAAACTATAACAACAGGAAGAAAGCAATAATAACAACAGAAATTATAGAACTTAGTCAACAACGACACTACTTAAAAAACAAGCACAATAAAACAAAAAGTGAAAAAACTCTACTTAGCAAGTTATATAGACAAATAAATAAACAGATTAAAAAAAAGATACAATATAGAGTCCACGTAATAGAAAGTCACATCAGAAAATCTGGAGCAGTTAAAAAGGCGTATAAATATCCATCCATCTCAAAACACGTGATGAACCAGCTTCAAAACGAGAAAAAATGTACAGTTACGAGCAGAGATGGGATCATGCAAATAGCCACAAGCTTCTACCAGCGGCTGTATGCATCACAGTATGAGGTTGGGATAGTAACAAGACGATTGATGGATAAATACTGCTTTAATTCATATTAAGCAACAGTTTATATACTTGCGAACAATAGTGATTACATTTATAATATGTCTTATAACTACACATACAACACGTCCATAAGGCATTGTAAAAAAAAAATTACAAAAGTTTTTTTTTTTCTAACCATAATAAAAGTAAAATTAAATGTTAAGTACATGGGAACTTATATTTTGTTACAATTAGTTTCTATAAATCTTAGGAATAAACAAGCAGTAAATATAGTTTTGCAAAATAACACAATATTTATAAGAGTTCAAAAAAATACATTCTTATTTATTCATGATAAGGTTTTGTTCTGTTTTTATGTACAATTTCATGTTTTCCATTTATTACAATCTCAACATTTGGTGAAATATCTTTTATTACCTTATAAGGTCCTAAGTATAAAGTAGTTAGTTTATTACCTGTCTCACTCTTAACTAATAATTTATCATTTGGCTCATATTTAACTGGATTTATATAAGTATCATACCTCTGTTTTGTTACAACTTGCTAGATATTAAATTCTCGCGTGCCTGTGTTTGCGAAACTTGTAATCTATATTTAAGTTCGAGAGGGTAGCTGTCATGATTGTAAAGAGGTTCAATACGAGTGGTGAGGTTGCTAGGTAAAGTACATTTTTTACCATAAACTAACTCGAAAGGGGTGAATTTAGTAGATGAATTTACTGAAGTATTGTAAGCAAAACACCAAAAAGGAAGCCAAACGAACAGTGAACAGGGAACAGTGACAAAGTACCAGTTTTTGATGTGGGTGAGGTCGAGCGCTCTTTGAGGTTATTAAAACCCGAAAAAAGTCCAGTATCTGATGGTATTACAAACGAAATGCTAATTGCCGGTACAAACGCTCCCACTGCACCACTAACAAACCTATTCAACTTAATACTATCAACAAAAGAAATACCTAAACAGTGGACGTGCTCAGATATCGTTTTGCTTTTCAAAAAAGGAGACCCGAAATCAATATCAAACTACAGACCAATCAGCCTCACGTCGTGCGTCTACAAGGTGTTTGCATCGACTCTACTCCGACGTCTTACTAGTATCTTAGATGAACACCAGCCAGTAGAACAGGCAGGTTTTGTAAAGGGACTTTCGACAACAGATCACATCCACACTTTGAAACTTGTCATTGAAAAATACAATGAATACGACCTACCTCTCTACATATGCTTTATTGACTATAGCAAAGCATTTGACTCTATATCCCACAGTGCAATTTGGCGAGCTCTATCAAAGCAAGGAGTGAACCATGACTATATCAATATATTGAAGGAAATATACAACAAAAGTAACGCTAGAATCAAAATAAATGAGTATGGCTCAGCCTTTGAAATTGGAAGAGGAGTGAAACAGGGCGACCCCTTATCTCCAAAACTCTTAATTGCAGTACTCGAAGAAATATTCAGAACACTTGACTGGGAAGATAGAGGTATAAACATATATGGCAAGCGCCTCTCGCACTTGCGATTCGCGGATGAAATAGTACTGCTCTCGGAAGACCCAAAAGAAATGGAATTTATGATACAATCACTCAGCAAAGAAAGCAGAAAAGTAGGTCAAGAAAAGACATTGAAAGAATTATCCTCCAACTCCTAACCGTTGCGGAGTTGTACCTTCCACCTTCCATCATCAGCTTACCTAAATAATTTGAAAGAATACGACTAAAGGTAACATATATATATATGATATTTAAAGATTTATCCTCCAACTCCTAACCGTTAAGGAGTTGTACCTTACATCATCAGCTCATCATCATAAAATGATGAACGCAAGTACCGGTGTAACTTCAGAAAATATACGAAAAACATAGTATGTGCCTATAAAAAATGAGGGTTTCTCTCGGTTTCCCTGGGATCCCATCATCAGATCCTGATATGGTGGCAATGGAACCACCTCGGGAGCATACCCTTTCGAATACAAACATCTCACAACATCAACGACCCCTTATCTCCAAAACTCTTAATTGCAGTACTCGAAGAAATATTCAGAACACTTGACTGGGAAGATAGAGGTATAAACATATATGGCAACCGCCTCTCGCACTTGCGATTCGCGGATGACATAGTACTGCTCTCGGAAGACCCAAAAGAAATGGAATTTATGATACAATCACTCAGCAAAGAAAGCAGAAAAGTAGGTCTAGAAATTAACTGGTAGAAAACTAAATTAATGACAAATAGGCAAACCATGAGTATAAAGTGAGACTCAACTGAAATCGAATACACCGAAGACTATATTTATTTGGGACACTTACTATCCTTCAAGTCATGCAATGAAAAAGAGGTAGAGCGAAGAATCAAAATAACCTATATAACTATATAAAATTAGGGGCACATTAGGTAGGAGGCTAGGAGGTTGCCGTTGACGACTGTACCAATATAAATTGTGTCACAGGTAAAATTCAACTTTTAGTTTTTTACGTCATATATCCTTGTATTTGGCAAATTTTAATTGTAGCGCACAGGTTCCCAAACTGAGTTAATCTCGTATTCTGGGAGCCTGTAGGTTCTCTTTATGGTCTAAACTATATTATGTTGCCATCTGCCTTATTGTGGTTTTTTTTATTTTTTATTTTTTTTTATTACATATTTCCAATATTCATCCCTTTGTGCCTCCATCTTCAGTGATAAGTGATAATGAATTTACACGTATACTACTTTATCACAGCTATTAGCCGTTCAGTTTCATCATAGCTTAGATTTTGTAACCAATTATTTAATTTAAGTTTTATATTATGCATATTTAGTAAATAAATTGTAATTTTCTTATGAATTTTATTATATAACCGTGTACCCAGCACTTTCTGCTGCCTGTTCGCGAAAGATGATCTGCAACGTATTGGTTGACAAACTATGGCAGCTCGCCTTTTTTGTACAATATCAGGGTTTAAAGAAAGTTGTGAGTGTTGTCGAAGTATTGTACGAGGTATGAATAGTTGTCTAACTGTTAAAACCTGACACTCCTCATACAGCTTTTTGGTAGGATACATACGAGGCTTAAAATTCATTATTTTGAGAAGTAACCTTTGTGCTCTTTCTAATTGCAGAAAAATTGTTTTATAAGTTCCTCCCCACACTGGAATACAATAACTTAATATCGATTGGCATAAGCTTATGTAAACCCTCCGTACCACCGAATGATCCGCAGAATGTCGTAAATTTTTAAAAATATAGAGTAGCCGTCTCACACGTGCAGTCAGGGATTCAACTTGCGGCCGCCAATCCAAACGCTCATCAATGAGCACACCTAGATAGCGTGTGTTGGTAACGTTTGCTATCTTTGGACATGAGCAAGTCGATATTAAATTACAGCAAGCGTTTGACGATTGTTGATGAGCGATAAGCGTTTGCGTTTCTAACGGGGGTTTAGAAGTGTAAGGAAGATAGAAACGAATGAATTTTGTTTTCTCAATATTAAGAGTTAGTAGATTGGAGGATAACCATCTCATCACTTCCCTCAAAGCCTCCTCAGCATAATTTTTTGCTTCATTCCAGTTTTTGCCATATATCAATAACGCTGTGTCATCTGCATATGTAAACATATTGCAGTACTTTAGAGTCATCATGCATAAATCATTGATATATAGCAAGAACAGTGTCGGTCCGAGGATGCTCCCCTGGGGTACCCCATAGTCAATATACTCCTCGTCACTCATCACATCGGCAATTTTCACAGCTTGAATACGACAAGATAAATAATCCCTAAAAATATCCAGGGATATACCGCGAATCCCAACCCATTCTAATTTGGTTATAAGGGTAGGAATCGAAACGGTGTCGAAAGCTTTTGACAGATCTAAGAAGATACCATAACACTTGTAGTAGCTATCCATTTTTACAAATGCTTCTTCACAAAATTTGGAAACGGCATCTTCAGTGGACATACCTGATCTGAATCCAAATTGATTTTTTGAGATAATATTATATTTTGTTAAAAATTTATTCAAGCAGTTGCTAAGGACTCGCTCTAAAACCTTTGATAGTGCACTCAAAACTGAAATCGGTCTGTAATTATTGACCCGTTCCCTATCCCCACCCTTAAAAATAGGAGTGACTAAGGCTTTTTTCAGGCTTTTTGGGAATACTCCAGTTGTGATTGAGGTATTGCATATATGCATGATTACTGGAGCAAGTGCTTTGTGGGATTGTTTCAGAACTAAAACTGGGATGTTATCCCAGCCAGTCGCACAGTTACTACGAAGTGAAGCAATAATCGCCTCAACTTGCGTTTGATCAACAGGTAAAATGACAAGGGAGTTAAGTTGAGAGTCACCGACTCCTCACTGCGATAGTGGGTTGCGGGGGGGTATAATTTTGGATGCCAGGTCTCTACCAATGTTAGCCAGATAATGATTCACAACATTTGCGGACTCTTTCGAATCCACAGACAATTTCAACAACTCCGTTGTTGGTTGATGCTTATGTTTTCTACCGGAAATTTCATTAATCACGTTCCACATCGCCTTAGAGTTACTTCCAGCCTTATGAAATAGGTCTCTTTCATATTCGCGTTTTAAACTTTTAAGCAGTCTATTACAATAATTTCGATACCTTCTGTACGTTGTAAGCAGAATCGTATCATTAGGTTCTTTCTTTAACTTACGATGCATCCTGTCACGATTTCGGATACAGCGCAGCACCCCTTGTGTTATCCATGTTTTTATAACGCGGGTTTTCCTACTCACATTCTTAAGTGATGTGTGTTGAGTAATAATGTTTTTTACAATATATATAAAATTATCTGTAGCTTTATTTGCATCAGTCTCGTTTAACACAGACGAAAAATCACATCGATCTATATCAGCCCTTACACCTGCGTAATTAATTCGTTTTATGTTTTTCGCTGTGATGTTATTGCGTACTGTATGAGTTTTTATACACAAAATTATTGGCAAATGATCCGTAATGTAGGTATCTAGAACGACAACAGTGTTGACCAGTGCAGAATTACTTGTTCTTAATAAAATATGATCGAGACAGTTTCCGTTTCTAGTCGGTATCAGATGAGCTGGAAATATACCCAATGAAGCAGTGTGTAGTAAGTAATCACAAGAATTTCGATCGATGTTATTACTTTCTTTGATATCCACATTCATGTCTCCTATAACAGTTATGTTTTCAAAGTGGTTCACCGAATTTACAGTCTCTAAGCAGCAATAGAAATTGGAAAGATCCAAATGTGACGGTGACCTGTAGATACCAATGATAGCGGTCTTGCCCACAGTACATAGCAAACAGTTAGCGTCCACGAATGATGGTTCAGATATTTTATGTTCTAAAGAATTCTTAACATAAATAACAATGCCGTCATTTTGAGTTACATTATTCTTAGTGGCATAAGATAAGTAGTTATCAATTGAGGATAGTGGGCCAGACTTGTTTAGCCAGCATTCTGTAAGTATTATTACATCGAATTCTAGTTTAGTCATCGTTAGCATAGATACAAACTCCTGAAATTTTTTGTTAATACTTCTAATATTAATGTGTATCATTTTAAAATCATTGTTATTTGGGATATGTACATTACATTGGTCGGGACTACATATGTGTGAAATAGCTATCCTAAAATTGTCAATTTCATTGTTTATCTGATTTATATTGTTTACAAGCATTTTGAATTAAAGATTTTACTATAATAATGTGGTCAAGTTTAGAGGTTTTATTGGCTTTAAATTCAAATAATTTAATTGAAGGTTGCTTATTAATGCCTTTAATAAGTTTTTACAGACACATACAATATCAATTTCATTATATAATTTTTGACAGAGAGCTATAATGAATAATTGGTTACCTTCTATGATATTTTTCAATGATACAAAACCAAGCACAAAACCATAAAAATATAAACAACAGCAAATACGACAATATGTATCATATTTCTGATTGTTGTAGTAACTAACATGCAATAACTTTAAGAGTAAGACTAAAAATATAATGGAAAACAGTAATGACTTTAATGTCGAGATTAAATCGCCGTCAGGTAGTCACTGCTTAGATTTTAGAACCTGTAAACACTGCTCCGATTTAATAGTATAACTTTCTTTACTTTCGGTGTTTTTACGCAGTAGAATTCTACCATTCGAAACCCAACAAAATTTAAAGTTGTTTTGTTTGGCGAACTCACGTGAAAGGTAAAAGAGTTTTTTTAATGTCGGTGTCAAGTGGTAAATAGGCTTACGTTCTCCCGCTAGACCAATGTTCTCGGTGTTGAGTTTCTCTTCTACGCGGCGTTCCTTGTTGTAAGTACGTACCTGAAACAAGTATTGTGCAATGAAGGAGGTATTCAAGAGTAATCTACCAGTTACACTTAAATCTAAAGCTATGCAGACATGTTTAGTACCCTGTCTCACTTACGCTTCCCAAACGTGGCCTTTGTCAACAAAACAGATTCATAAGGTCAAAGTGTGCCAAAAAAGCATGGAAATTAGTCTCCTGGGCCTTAAGCTAAGCGATAAAGTAAGAAATGAAGACATCAGGAAACTTACCAAGGTAAAAGACATAGGAAAAATCATAATGACCCAAAAATGGAAATGGGCAGGGCATGTCCAAAGATCGCCAGAAAAAAAATGGTCCAGAATTATCACTAATTGGTAGTCTATTCACAAGAAAAGACGGAAAGGAAGACCATTCAAAAGATGGAGTGATGACATAGTTGACACGGTGGGAAATACTTGGAGCAGACTGGCAAGAGACAGAGTGAAATGGAAGGAATTGGAGGAGGCTTTTACCGCCAGAGCGGTCCTTACAACAAAACGCGTTAACGCAGTTAATAACAAATACTAACAAACTAGAATAAGTATAATACTAACACTACAAATAATGTTTAGAATTAATTTAAACTGTGTGTAAGGAATAAATAAAGCTTTATTATATTATTATTACACGACTGAAGGTCTTTAGATACGTATGAAATTGAAAGAATTATCCTCCAACTCCTAACCGTTGCGGAGTTGTACCTTCCACCTTCCATCATCAGCTTACCTAAATAATTTGAAAGAATACGACTAAAGGTAACATATATACATAATTATGATATTTAAAGATTTATCCTCCAACTCCTAACCGTTAAGGAGTTGTACCTTACATCATCAGCTCATCATCATAAAATGATGACTACCAAACGCAAGTACCGGTGTAACTTCAGAAAATATACGAAAAACATAGTATGTGCCTATAAAAAATGAGGGTTTCTCTCGGTTTCCCTGGGATCCCATCATCAGATGCTGATATGGTGGCAATGGGACCACCTCGGTAGCATACCCTTTCGAATACAGACAAAATTTTCAAAATCGGTCCACAATTGACGGAGTAATCGGTGAACATACATAAAAAAAAATACATACAGTGGAACATAGAACCTCCTCCTTTTTGGAAGTCGGTTAAATAGGTCTGCGCGCGACATTTTTAGGTTGCGCGCGCGGCGTCAAAAGCGAGTACGGCACATTATTTATTTATTTAAGGTATTGAATATATTTTTTTAAATTTCCAACTTCAGACTTCCAACAGATTTTAGGTACCTACCTAGCACACATTATAATACTACTATTTAAATGAATAAAGAATTAGGTATAGACAAGAATTGGCACATAGCAATTTATGAAAAGCCAGTTTATTTTACGCTTTTTAGTGTTTTTTGGCAGAGAGTTTTCGTTGGATGTTTTTTGGAAGTCGGTTTTTTTTATAAAAAGTTTTTTCTAGGCGTCATTCTGGATCCAATGAGCCATCGCACATAATTTTAAGAGCAGTATCTCTATTTTGTACTATTTTCAACTTGTCGACTAGTCTATATAAAATAATTAGCGTGTTGATACTCAGCAGTGTTGATAAATGATATACCGACATAGATCTTAATTCTATGCAGGGTGCGTTCTGGTTAAATGTCTGTGCGGTGACTTATGTATCAAATTCAAATCTGTGCGCTTTACATTTACCTAAATATTACACTATCTTTAATACGAATCTCTTGAGATAAAACTAAGAGTTCACTCGAATCAAATTTATTAGAAAAGTTTTAGTTTTAGACTTTTATTCTAGGTAGGATTTCAGTTTAAGAATGAAAAAGTCCACAGTTATAGGTACCATATTATCTGCACTGACTTACTTGCGAATTTAAGCGTGAGAAAGCAACGCTCGTGTTATATAATATTTATCTCAAGTCAATTTCCGTTAACGGAATTTCGTATAAAGTATTGAGACTGTACACAATTGTAAAACTTATTTCATTAAACATTATGCATTAGTATTGACATCAACTTACAGTTAACGTTATTTGGTTTTCTTATCTGGTGAAGTTTTACAACTGTTTGTTAAAAGATCACTCAAAAGTCTCTTACAGGAAAATTAACAGTAATGGCTTCTGACTCATTTACTAAAAATATTTTTTATTTATTATAAACGTATTGTTGTAATAATATTATTGGAACGAAGTTCCTTATCGCGAGGGCTAAGAGGGCTAGACGGAAAAAATTAAGACCAAAAGTTGTAACGACACTTATAACATTGAGTTGACGTCATAGTGCTGGATAGTCAACGTTAAATATAACAAACTTTATGCGCATTTTTATTAGTAGTAGCATATCAAATATATATGTATCTCAAGTTTTTATACTACTTTGCGATGGTGCCCGGACTAAAATTAACAAATATATTTTATTTACGTTAGGTACGATGAACAATAATCACTTCCCATCACCCTTCGACATCAACGAGCAGATTGGTAGTTGACAGGTTTGACATTAACCATTGTTGGTTTGCTATTAGCTTTGTTTCAGAAACGGATGTACCAACATAAAAACAACGGCTGTCACGTACCGCGTGTTGGCTGTCATAATGTATATACGTTTAATAGCACCTAGTATTTTTGTGTTACAACTTTTAAGCTATTGCATAGCTTTTATCGCGGGCTTTGGGGCCTTTGTGCAGAAATTCCGTAACGTATTCTGCTCCGAACGACGAATCAACGAATCTGTGTCCGAACGACGAATCAACGAATCTGTGTCACTGTCACGCACGAACATACTGCTTAAAAAAAATATAATTGCATAAGTTGATAAAAAATGCTATGCAATAGCTTTACCGCGGCAGTCCCCAAGTGCCACACGTATTTTTTTAACCTTAATTTATTAATAGCATATTTCATTAACTTGTTCCAAAACTAATTCCAAAGATCTTGTTTCAGATCCTGCTTTGAAAAGTATGACTTAAGAGAACATATTATCATTATTTTGATCTCAATTACCATGTCATAGCGAATCAAAGAATTCGAAGGAAATATACAGTTTCTCGGATTTTTTAGATTCACACTAAAATAGGAAAAAAAATTAATATGTGTTGACATATCTTTTTAAGTTTACACCATTTCTTTGTCCACAAAGACACTTGCCAGAGTATCGTTGGTAGCTGCAGGTACCAATATAATATTTGGGGTTTAAAAATGATACATACGCTATGAAATTAAAAAGATTTTTCGTACAGGTACACAATAGTGTTACTTTCATAGTGGGTAACCACCTTAACTCGAAGGTATTATACATAAAGATAAAACTTAAGAGGCTTTTACGGTTATTGGTAATGTTCACGAATCAGTAAAATCTTTTTCCTGGAATCTAATAAAGTAGCCAAGGGTTGAAATAAATTGAGTAGCTGCAAAAAGAGGTAACGGTTGTTCGACACGGACCCGGCACGATCGTAGCTATGGCGGTGGAGTGGCAACCCTAATTAAAGTGTGCCGTTCTATCAGATGACGCGGTACAGGCTGACTGTTAACTGGAACGAATTGGGCGCAATCTTTACGCGCTTCGTCGTTACAAGCTGACGTTTATTCGCTTATAAACTCGGCCTCGAACGTACGTTGCGGGCATTAAACGGGAAAGCTCCACGACAACACCACTTTGTATCGATCCATTATTTAATTCTACCGAACAGAATCCATTATAAATTTAAGTTATTGCTATATGGAGCGATTTTAATCAAACAACTGTTTTCAGTGAAATGGATTAATATTACTTTTATGAATTAAGGGACACATAGAAGGTGTAAGTGACTGTGAGGTTTTTTTTCTTCTAAGGGTTTTTACTGTAACTAGGGTTTTCACTTTTTATTAGAAAAAAAAAAGAGTTTATCTGATTTCAAAGGAGGTAAATAAAGAGTGCGTACTTAAAAAAATCATTTATTTAAAAATTTTGAAAATATATTTTTTGGTGCTTTTTGTAGCAGATAACAATTTTCATTTTTTTACGAATTGGTCGACTCCAAACATTCTAAGTCTAAGTTTATATAGATCAGGAGCTCATTTATTAAATAGTATAACAAACATAGTTTACAAAAGAGTATTTTAGCGTTCTCTATTATTGTGTATAGATTATAAAGTACACCTACATGACATAGAGTACAATACTCTATTTTAGAGTACGGGTAGAAACCCTAACTAAGTACTGTAACGTACCTCAGTGATTGTGGAACCGTTCTGTGACTCAGTGAGCAGAAAAATATTTTAGTAACCATTGACCACCAAGTTACTTGGTCTACTTATCATTGAAATCATCTACCAATATTTCTTAACACTTCATTTTGGTCTGGGTTCAGGCGCAATCTTAACATAGGATACTATTATTTTGTTGAATAAACCTGTACTAAGTCTAAATGCATCTAGTTCGTCTCTTTTCTAAATAAAAAAGGAAGAATTTGAAATTCGAAACAAAAAGCCATTGCTTCGAATTTATTACATGACAATAAATGCAAACGTGTATGTAATACAGAGAATAAAAATATATTGCAACAGTCAAAATATTATCCTAAATCAGGGTTTAATTAAAAAAGGCTTTAAAATGTTTTGTAAGGTGTTTGCTTCTCGGTGAAGGCTGACGGCAGGTATTTGTAGAAACCGAGAAGGCATGGAGTTTGTGGAAGTGGTAGTGTGTTCGTGACGTCACGTAACCATTCCGACTACTGCGGACGTGATAACCGCTACTGCATTATTACTTTTAATGTTTAGCGCTACTAAAATAAAGTTTCAACGTACAACGAAGAGAGGCTTGGGCGGGAAATATTTTACTTGGTAGCAAAGTGGTAATGTATTTGTAGCGAATTAGTATCACCGGCGGAAGGTGCGGCTCTCGGTAGGGGTGGGGGCGCGTCGAGTTATTTGTCTAGATCGTGCGGAATGCAGCCATGGACAGGCCCGGCTCCCCGGCCCACGAGCTATGCTCGCCATGGCCGCCCCGCCCCGACATTACTCAGCTCGCACTTGCACAGATAAAAACGCCTGATAGTATATTCCGCAGGTGCGGATTTCTCAACTCAATAGCTCTTTAACATAGCATTATCGCCTCTGTCGGATATAGGACACACAATATTGCTCTCAGAAACGGATGTACAAGTATATTTCGATATTTTAGTTGATTGAATTCGAGACGGGAATTGATTAAATTTAAATTAATTTAATTTAAATTTGATATTAAAATTTATTGACTCATAAAATTTTTTAAAACTGGCACAAGGGGAAGGTATACGTGACTCATTCAGGACAAATATACCTATTTTACGTTATTACAACTGATCGGATTTTTTTTACCAAGAGGTCGAAATTACAATTTGCTGCTTTCTTTTTTTGTTTTAAATTAAGGTAAATTCGCATTTAAACCGCGGTTCCCTTGTAATTCCAACGAGAAATTCAAAAATTTTACATGAAAATAAGCAACATGCTATCGTGGGACCTTTATACATAAAATTAACCTATTTCCTATTTTCTCTGCGACACTTAAAGGTTGACTTGTATACAATGCCTTAAGGTGCTCCCACACAGCAACGTTTTATTTTTTAACTGTATTAATGTTTAAATAGTTTGGCCAGGAATTTTTTAGCCAACCCACCCGCGATATATTATTTAATATATCGCGGTTTAATATTGATATAAAATACTTTTCTTCCTACCATCTCGGAAAGAGTGTTTTTACCCTTCGATATCTGAGTGCAAAAGCCGTTTTTATTCGCTAAAGGATAAAGTAAATTTAAATTTAGAACATCGTGTGCACTAGGTTTGTGAATTCAAAACATCATTAAACCTATTTACTTCTACCTCCATGGTGCCGAATTTATCTATATATATTTAATATACATATATACAACCTTTTTTAATTTGTTATAAACTGACTCGGCACCTTCTTGGTGTACTTTTTTTAATTTGCTTTGCCCGCGCCATTTTTTTTTCCACGTCATATTGTTAAAACCTTAGCTTAAAAACAAGAAACTTGAAAACAAGAGAAAAACCTAAAATGAATAATTCTAGCGACGAGGAAATTTATATGACGCCAACAGAACTGACTGAAATCTATACAAATAAATAAAATTGGAGTGTCTGTTTGTTTGGAGTTTCACTGCTTTTTTTTCATTTAGTAATTCCCTCGCTGAGGTGGAATGAAAAGTTAGGTGTTGCACTCGAGTGCAAAGATTTTTTGAGAAATATCTGAGCCAATTTCCGTCCACGCGTACGATAAAACTGCACAAACGAACTGCACAGTTAAATCACTACGATATATCGTTGTAGTGTGGACCGCCTTTAATTTTGAATCACTCGCTGCGCTCGTGGTTAAATTTTAGAATCCTTCGCTTGTTCGGTCATCAAAATTGAGCACGCGGTTAAAAAGCAACTTTGCACTCTTGTATAACAAATAACTATTTCATCCAATAAACAGATGGGTGAAGGTCGTTCCTTATTGTATCCTCTACTAGGAGTAAAGTCCATGATAAATGGATAAAATTAAAATTTAAAAATCTCAAATACAACATTATTTTAATATTTGTTTGCAATTCAAGAGCGTACTCCTTCATAAAAGGCCGGCAACGCACGTGTGACGCCGCTGGTGTTGACAATCAGGTGATAAGTCTGCTCGCTTGCCCCCTATTCAATAATAATAAAAAAAATTGCTTACATTAAATATATATGTGGTTGCCCGCGGCTCCGCCCGCGTATATGTCGGTTATCGCGGCAAATAGTAGCCTATGTGTTATTCTGATGTTTAAGCGATATTACTGTAAAGTTTCAACCAAATCTGTTCAGTACTTTTTGCGTAACAAACATGCATCCATCCATACTTACAAACTTTCGCGTTTATAATATTAGTATAGATATACAACCGTAGCGAGTAGACATTTTCAACACTCGGCGTTTTCATCAGGATTAAGTTTTCATCTCAGCACCGGTACAGGCGATATGAGGAGATGGAAATATTTTCATATCACCTCTAACGAGTGTACTCGGTTCGTAGGTCGGTATATGTGAAGTAGTGAGGCGATTGTGTCCAACAATGTACAAAGGCCATAAATCGAATGCAGGCAGTGAGAGCTCACCGGCGCCGTCCCACTACGGCCACGGTTTTGGCTGCGATTCAAGGCCTTGACCGGTTTAAATCTCTCTCGGTTTTAACTTGCCCCAGATACCTACCTACCACTACACCTACGCTCTATATGCTGTTTCCCGTATTATCACAGTCTCTAACGATACTATACTAACAGTCTATTCGTCTCTTCAGTATAATGTACGACTGGCAATTATAATTAAGCCGATTTGGTTTATGAACTACAGAGACATGTTTAGAAAATTAAAACACGTTTTACCACTTCAAAGTGGCAGATAAAGTTGTAGGTAAAGTTATATTAATGTAGAAGGGAAAGTCATTAATTTTGCGCAATTTACAGGCGGCTCCATCGCTGGTATTGTAATACCGTGTCGTGGAGACAATGGCTCCTCAGATGATTAATAAAGGCGAGGCGGGAGGCAGCCGGAGCAGCTATCAACTGGGCACGGTCACGTCTCGAGATGTGGCCTACTCGTTTGTGGGTACAGATATATAACTAGCCAGTACCCGTCACCGTCCTCAACTTTCTGCTACGTCAGTACGATATAAATGACTTTACTACTAACTTCTTTAATGGCTTGTTTCACTGGAAGGTTTAGTATGACGTATAGTGAATTGCAATAATATTTATTGTAATTTTACTCTCGATTATTGGCACTTGAAGGATCTTGTTGAAATACATTTTAGAATTAAACTTACTTTAACACAATTCACTATTTAAATTAACTTTAAGACTGACTGTTTTCGCCCTATCACATTATCAAAGGATACTGGTAATAATGTATTCCTTTCAAGTTAATATCTAAACAAGTTTTATAGATTCACCCAAAAATTGATTCTTTATATCGTAACTGTTAATAGTCTACACTTACCACGTAATTAAGAACATGTGTATCGTAAAAACCCGGTCTTTTTTATTATTTCAGTCATATATTTCTTTCGGCTTTATTGTAACAAGGCAGATACACAGTGTCTTAAACAATATATGTGTGTGTGAGTGGGCTCTTGGAAACTGTCGTCATGTCCGTAATTTGCAAACTTGTACTAATGACAGTTCGAACGGGACCATTAGTGGTGACGACACGCTTATAAACAATTTAACTCACTGCATTGCAGTTCCAAGTTAAAATTAACTTGTCGATATCGAATATTTAATAGTGTGCCTTTCACCTCGGGAATTCTTCTTGAATTTTAATTACTCGATACATATTTTCAAACTAATTGGCTTCGTTTCTTTAAGAGGATTTGCTTGTTATTAGTTTAGACTTGACGTCGGTTTCGAAGAACTCACTTTACATGACTTTAAAAAAAAAAATGTGTTAGATATTATATTTACAATAACTAAGGAGAGGCCTACATAATATGTCCAACAGTGGACTGTTTAAAGCTGTTGATGATATTGTTACGAATAATAATAATCTTCAAGCCTTATCTGCGCACAAAAATACACACACACTTCTTATCGATCTCCTGAGGCAAGGAATAATGGACCTTATTTCTATTTGCATAATGTCGGATATCGATTGGTTGTTGCCTAATTATTATTAATTCGATTATTTTTATTAGCGTTTTTACTAGACGACGCTCGTGTATTATCATCGTTTCTAAAAACGGAAGAGTAATAATAATATGAGTATAAATAGAGCGTCTCGCAGGCCGCAGCAGTTCAGTTCAGTTTGAGCTATAGTGAGATAACCATCGAAGTGATATCAACGATCAACCTAGCGACCTCGGCGACCTTTAAGGATTGTAATTCAGAGTAGTGTTGTGATTTTAATAGTGGTTTTAATAAAGTCTATTTAACACGTCAAAAGGCTTCTTTCTTAAATAAATCGAACCCTAACAGGTAACAATATTTACACTTTTGTTTCTAAATGTGTCTCTAAGTAAGTAACGCAGGTTTACTTATGTTCTTAGCAATGCTCTATGTCACTTGTTGGTTTTGCTAACATTTATTCAATATGGTAGTGTTTGGGTCGATTAAAAGCTCCTCCGCACACTTGTCCTCTATATAGGCATTCTTTAAACTATTAAGATAACTCCCGCTATAGGAATATACATCTTGGGTCGCGGCGGACGGGTTACATACATACATAAAACGGACACAAAGAACCCAAACTCAGAACAACAATTTGTGGATCACACAAAGTGTTGTTCCATATGGGATTTGAACCCACAACACGGCGGCGGGGTGACCGCTTAAACCACTAGGCTAACCGTGCAATAATACTTCTCCATTCACGCATATCTCGCAGTCATGACTTCCTTCTTCGTCGATTTCCCCAATTCGGCAACTTTTCTTATCAAACTTCCCGTGGTTGTCGGAGAGAAGATTGGTAGGTATTAGCTAATTTATTGATATATAGTTCGGTACTAAATATGCTAATATATTACACGTTATTATGTCAGCCTTAATTATCTTAAACAAATATTTAAAGAGACAATATATTTTTGAAATAAAGTTGTGGCAACTTCCACTTACAAAGCCACACATGATCATATGCCTGCTCGGTGGCACCTCACTTTGTGTTGGTGGCGCATGAAACCTGTTCCTCCACAAAATTATAATTTAAAACACGTAGCAAGTGACAATATGTGACACGCGAGATCGTAAAAGCTGCATTAGATGAGATTACAGCGCGCATTATGTTGTTTGCGGTTTGCTGCAGCAGATTTATTTATATTCACTAAACAAATCGGGGAAAGCTTATAATAACAGGCTTTTATTTTATACGTCACCGTTATTTAACTACAAGACCATTATCCACATCAAAATTATGAATTATGCATGTATTGTATGTATATAAAACTAGCTTTAGCTCGCGGATCCAATCGCGTTTATGTCGGTATTTAAATTAAAAAATCATTCTAAATAATTTATTATGTTGTAGGTAATCGCTTACCATCAGGTGATACGTCTGCTCGTCTGCCAAATACACCATAAAAAAAATACCAACCCGTCCGGCCTACCTGGTATAGTCCGGCCTATTTTTAAATTTAATGCTCTATGTGGAGCCCTTAGAATTGTTTGGCGAGGTGTATATTACCTCCGTCAAGAATAAAACAATATGAAATTTAAATTAAAAATTTTTTTTTTCCCCTGAACAAAATGTTTTGATCGATACCACCGGTTGACGATCCCTGCTCAGCTGAACCTATATAGCCAGTGAAACCAGGGAGGGAGGGCGGTCAATTTTTTAGATTTCTACTTGCCCGATCTAAACAAAAGAGGTGTCGTTAGACGGGTCTTGGCGAGAGCTATCTAAATATGTATAAAAAGTAGATTCCAAAATTAAGGTCCGCGAGTTATTCGACAAAAACCTCCGAAAATTTAGAAAATTACTAAAAAAAAATACAAAATTATAGGGATGATTAAAAATCACAATGGTGCACTACAAAGGTATACTCAATGAAAATTTCGTATTGTCTGTTTGTTCCGGCTAATCTCTAGAACGGCTAGACCGATTTTGATAAAACTTTCACTGATAGATAGCTGAATATAAAGCTGATATAAGGAGCAACTTAGGCTACTTTTTTTAGACTAGCCTTGCACCGCGGCGTTACACGCGGTACGACAATAACCGCGGGTAACACCGCGGGACTCAGCTAGTGATATATAAATACGTACATAGATGCCTCTCAAGCGTATGTACTTAATGTCATATCTAACTTTCTAGCTTGTCTTGTCCACAAACGAACAAAAATGTTTATTTTTATTACAAAGGTGTAAGAAAGTTATTGAATCATTAGAAGTGGCTCTTGTTGGTAGTAGTGTCGCCTCGTGTGAGTCATGGCTAACTACGAGTGGTGTATATCTGCGGAGCCTTGACCCGGGCGAGCGCCGCCGGTGCCGCTGCAGGCGGGCGACGCCTCTGTGCGCCCTTAAGTGGATTACACACACCCTTCTCGTGAGACAATTTAGCTCAAAATCTCAAGTGTCATGTATGTATTATACTGCTAATCTCTTGTTTACTTACACTAAAGGCCCTTGGATGTTTAGAAAAAATTGTTAACTTTTTCACAACAATTAACAATTTTTTTTTGTTGGAAATTGTTTGGAAAATAAAGAGAAAATTATAAGTCCTGGTCATAATTGACCGCAGTACAAAGAACAGATGGCATATTTTAAAACTTTTTGATGCTAAAACCTTCGAATACCTTAAATAACAGATAAAGGGGTAGTCAAAAACAGAACGGGGGTGCACGGCGCTGGGGAGGGGCGGAAGCGCGACCAACTTGATATCTCAATAAAACTTGATAATCTCATTTTTGTGCTGCTGTGAACCGGAATCCTTGCAATAATTAACCCGGACAATATTCTTCTTTACTAATCCCACAGTTTTTCGTTCCATTATTATTTGATGACTCTGGGAAACTTTTGTTAAGTGTTGAATAGCGCTGGTTTGACACTCGAGCGGTTCAAGCGGTTCGAGATTATAAAACTAGCTGCCACGAATTTTATCGAGCCTTTTCAATGTGCTTTATTTACCGAGTAGCTATCGTGGAAATCGATTGGCTTGGCTTCACCGTTACCGTCGAACTCACAAATATTTAATGAGTTTATTCTATTTTATATAGCTATTACTTTTTGATACTTGCTCCAGTGAATTTTAGGCCTGTGGTTTAAAATGTTTAGCCTCTGGAGTCAATGTCGAAACTTTGTTGAAGTGGTTTCGAGACAGAACGAAACAAAACTAACTTGAAGGTGGTGTTTGTGTCATGGAAGCTGTGATAGCCCACTATGTCTATGTCTGTGATGATAACGAGCGGAGACAGATTTTGAAGAGATATGACGAGACTTTGTTAATTTATCTTGCTTAATGACTGCAGAAACAACTTTTTCTGCAAGAAAATTTTATAGTTACAAATATCGAAGAATTTTCTTTATCTTGCAGACAGATTCTAAGTAGTTCTGGTTTATGACTGAATAATTCTTAATGAGGAATCGAGACGTAGGCGTTGGGTTTTTATTTACAAATGCAAAACAAATAAATTAAATTAAAAAAGCTTTTTAAAATCAAGCTTTAACTGGAATGCCTCGAGACGAAACAAACGAGTCCAAACTCGATGATGTAGCGCCGTTTCTTTATAGACTTCCTATGGCCACCTTCCAGGTCCAGCATCAGATCAGCTCCATATCATTATAATATTGTATTGTCACGCTGTATACATATGCTTGCAAAATTTCAGCAAAATCGGTTGAAGATATCTGCTTCAAAATTGAGTTGCAAGATTCCACCCGAACATACAAGCATACATACATACATTGTAAGTTAATAAATAGCTTGTAAAAAGTAACAAATGATGGTAATCTGGTTGTAATAACAATTTATAAAATGTAATGTATAGAGATTAGATGGACTATAGTCCATCATTTTTTTTTTTTTTTTTAATAAATTACCTGCCAAAGTGACTCTGCTCAGCCTGATGGTAAGCTCAAGCAAAATCCAACAGTGGGGGCAACCATACTCACTGCGAAAGCAGACAATGCAGTATGGCGTCCCACACTATGGCGGCTGAGTGAGATGCTTTTTCACGCCCCGCTTAAAGGACCCGGGATCATAGTGGGAGGGAAACACGTGCGCTGGTAGTGAGTTCCAGTTTTTGAGTGCTTGGCACAGGAAGGAAGAATCAAACCGTTTGGTTCGAGAGCGTATTTCAACGACTCTAAGGCAGTGGCTTCCAAGGCCAGCACGCGTTGTTCTGTAGAGAAAGGGAGAAGGTGGGATCAATTGGAAGAGCTCTTCAGAGCACTCTCCATGGTATAGGCGGTAGAGGACTGCCATAGAGGCGATATCTCTCCGCAACTGCAAAGGCTCAAGGAACTCGGTGGCATCGGGACTGTTGATAATGCGGACTGCTCGGCGCTGCAACCGGTCGAGAGCATCGAGCAAATACTGCGCGGATCCATCGCAAAGATGAGAACAGTACTCCACGCATGAGCGTACCTGGGTCTTATAAAGAAGACACAAATGCTCGGGCGTGAAGAACCGTCTCACCTTGTTCAGTACGCCAAGTTTCCGCGAGGCCGCCTTAGTGATGCTCTCGATGTACTCCCGTGGGTTGAGGTCCCGGCAAATATCCACGCCCAGGACACCGAGCTTATCCTGTAGTGGCAGTTGGGTGCTCTGAAAAGTGGGGAGGGGAAGAAACGGAGACTTTTTGGTAGAGAACGCGCACACCTGTGTTTTCTTAGCGTTGAACTCGACCAGATTTTCATCACCCCATTGTGAAATGTGGCTCAAAACCCGGTCGAGCTCAGCGACAAGCTCTCGTCGTTTTTCCTCAACGTCTGACAGCTTGGCTGCAGGGTGTCCCAAATAACGCCCATGGACTGTGCTGTCGTCTGCATAGCAATGTATGTTGCCAAGGGCTAACATGTCATTGATATGCAGAAGAAACAGCGTGGGCGATAGAACTGAACCCTGTGGTACGCCAGCGTTTACCTGCAGAAACTCAGAGGCCGCGCCGTCACAAAGGACCCTAATGCGGCGCTGGTGCAGAAAAGCGGCAATCCAGTTACTGAGTCCAGGAGGCAGACCGAATGCCGGGAGCTTGGAGAGAAGGGAACGGTGCCAGACCCGGTCGAAGGCTTTGGCCATGTCAAGGCTGATTGCCAAGGACTCCCCATGCCTGTCCATAGCCTCACCCCAAAGGTGTGTGATGTACGCTAGAAGATCACCCGTGGAGCGGTTCGGTCTGAAACCATATTGCCGATCGTTTAACAAGGAGTGATCCTCTAGGTAGCGGACTAACTGGTTGTTGATAATACGTTCAAACACCTTACAGAGAATGGAAGTGACGGCTATAGGTCGGTAATTGGCTGGGTTAGAGCGGTCACCTTTTTTGGGTATGGGTTGAATATTCGCCTCTCTCCAGGCATCCGGAACAATTCCTGAGGAATATGACAGGCGGTACAGGCGCGTCAATACGGGAGCCAACTCCGGTGCACAGTTCTTAAGAACCATCCCTGGAATACCATCAGGACCACTGGTGGTCTAATTTAAAAGGTACCGTATCGTCTGTAGTTTCATACTTTTTCACATGAAACAAGGCGTATATCATATCTAGGCGTAACTCACATAATATCAATAACATTTTTGCAGCTATTTATATTTTATCACAAGATGTACAGTTCGTTATAACTAAAGTTTTTTTTAAAGTAAAGCAAAAAAAACAATACACACTGGCACTGACAGTAGATGTTTTTCTACAGACGTCATTTCAAAGTCACGTAGTTAGATTCTTTACCTTAGTGTTGAAATTTTTCAAATTCACTTTTATACCATTAATCGTTAAAATGTAATGATCATCGAACTTATTAGTAACTACTAGTAGTCCGGGAACAAATTTTACAAGTTATTACTATCAAGAAAATTTTTCGTAAGGAGCTTCATTTTGATGAGGGGCCCACCTTTTACCTTACTTTTTTGTTTTTTGTCCCTGCTAGCCCTGTTAGCTACAATCGAAAATTTTTGTAAGGTGAAAGGTGGGCCCCTCATCAAAATGAAGCCACTCACGAAAAATTTGCTTGATAGTACTAACTTGTAAAATTTGTTCCGGGGATCCCAGACTACTAGTCGTTTTCAATTCCAAATTATTTTAGTATTTCATAATAATTAAATTTTAACTCACATTCAACTGTCAATGAAAACGCATAGTGAAAATATTTTTTTTCCTTTATTAAAAGTATGTTGACCATTAAGATCTTTGTTACAAGGGTATTCCTTTTTTATTTTAATAACATGTAATATCTATCTACTCTAATGTGTCCTACATGTCTAGTACTTATATCTATAACATTTAAATCAATTTGTAAATATAAGGAAATGATATCGAGAATCGGATATTATAGTGATTTTTTGACCCTCCCTATTCTTCAATCTGCCAGAACTGTCAAACAGTACCTTTTAAATTAGATGGAGTATTGTTATTATTGGAGATCGTTTTTTTTTCGGAAGACGGTCCCCATTTCATCTCATCCACATTTTTTTTATTTTTTATCATTAATTTCATCACGACGAAGACTAACAGACTTGAAGACTTTTTATTTTTTATTTTTTTATTTATTAGGACAACCAACAAGAGCATACACCTTAAAAGCTAAGAGACACAACAATAGTAAAATACAAGCATTGGCGCTGCCTTAATTATAGGTTGCCACGGAAAGCAAAATTAAGTAATAACAGATAGTTGGGAGCTTAAGGCATCCCTTAACTTAAAAAACTTAAAAGTAATTGAAACACGAGAGTTTAAACACAAGTTTATACAACAAACAAAATTACATAAGGTACGCAACACATAAGAAAATTCTAAATTCGCTTGTCTTAGCTTAACGACGAAAGTTTTTTTTAAAAGATTGTAAACTTGAATGAAATATATCAATGACCTTATTTTTACTGACAGAATTATACTCTGCTTGGAGTCTATTTAGAGGAGAGAAATGGCCCAAGTTAGTTTTAGACCTTTTAGGTGTAAACAAGGAGTATCTAGTAAGTCGCGGCAGCTTATGAGAGATCGTTATATTAAGTTTTTGTAGCAAATGGGGGCAGTTTATATTACCATTAACCAATTTATGCAAAAATGACAAGTTTCAAATTTTTCGGCGCTTTTTTAATGACGTTATGTTGAAGTGAATTAGTCGGTTTGTGTAACTGGTCAGTTTCTTTGACAGATTGAATTTATATGCCAAGTGGTACATAAATCTCTTTTGCACGCGTTCAATTCTATTGGAATGAACTTCGTAATGCGGATGCCAGACTACACAGCAATCATCTAGAATAGACCTAACAAGACTGTCGTACAATCTTATGACGGTACTTTTATTTTTAAAATTCTTAGTGTTTCTCATTATAAAACCGAGAGTTTTAAGTGATTTAGAGATTTATGTCATCAAAGAAATCCACAAGGTTGGTGCAAGTCGAGCGAGCAGAGACAAAACCATGTTGAGAGTCTGCGAGAACACTCTTAATATGCCATGATACGTATGGACATATTAAAGATTCTAGCAACTTGGCAAAAACAGACAATATAGCGATCGGCCTGTAGTTTTTTACATATATAATATCGCCAGCCTTATGGACTGGTACAATAAGGCCTAACCTCCAAAAGGAAAGATGCCCGAAGTAAGTGACTTGTGATATGAAGACTATAAATACTTGACATTGGCAGAAATAGCTGATCCGAGAGATCCAGCTGGTTGCCATTTCATCAAAAGAAGAAGAAGAATTGTTATTATTATTTGAAACAAAGTATAAAATTGAAAGAGACGTAGACGTGTAATGTGTATAACAGTGTCCAGTGTCGAACGTGTTACCTTAGTTTTTGTGTTATTATCGTAATTTGTAATTTTCCTTTAGAGAGTCAGAAGGATAATATAGACGCTGCTAGAGTAATATAAAAACTCAAAACATAAAAGTTTTTAAATTTAAAAGAGATCAACTGACATCGGCAGACATACACACATCAAAAGTGTCTAGGGATCAACATATGTGTCTAGAGATCAACATATATTTTTGCAATAACTTTTCTCCTGATTGATATTAATTAAAATTTTCTTTAAGGATTCATCAAATAAAGTGTTTTCGTTTGTCACAGTAACGATAAACCAAGTCACCTTTGCATTAATAAAGAAATTTGCCATTTTCCTAATAAAGGGATTTTTGACATTTGAACCACTAACATTAAAGTTCGAAAAAAATACTGAAATAACAGTTTTCTTTAAAATTTTATTAGGGAACTTAAACAATTAATAATCCGTGTTTCTACCGCGAACACTAACAACACAAGAACATCGGTTTGGCATACTCAAAATGAGTTCATCCAAACACGCTGTGGAATGGCCGCCCATGTTCGTTGCAACAACAAAAAAAGGTCTTCTTGCGACTGGATACCCTCCATATTCGGCAGAGCTCTTCTTTGTAGCATATCCCATGCATGCTCAATCGGGTTCAAGTCTGGCGACTGAGCAGGCCAGGGCCAAAGCCACATCTCAATCTCAAGAAATCCGCATAAAAATGCTTGATCCCTAGACACTTTTGATGTGTGTAGTTGAAACTCTTTACGTAAGCTAACTGCTTACGGAGCACGCACTATTGCCTTTTTAATAGAGTAGTGCGCTTATAAACAGAAAGGTGAAGCAACGTCCTAATGTTCACAACGAGCTGAGGGCCGGGGACTTCAGAGACATGCAATCACCGGTCGCGTTTGTCGCATCCCGACGGTGCCGAGCGCCGTCCATTCGGGAATTATTACTTAAATGAACAACACTGTCACAGCTACTGAAATTCTATTCAATGAAATTTTCGGCGGTGAGGCACGCTTCAACACAACAGGGCCGGCTCGAACAAAGTGATATGAAACCGCTGTTAAGCAATTTCGTTAATTACTTTTGACGGCGTGCGTGAGCGATAAACCGAGCACAATCTCGCCCTAACAATGGAAGAGGGCAAAACAAATGTACAAAATATTAGAAACTTCTACAAGTACTCCATCCTTGTTAACTACTCATCTATTATATTTAGGTGTCCAAGCATGTCAGAAAACTTAGCTCTGCAAACAACCTACTTCTCCACTGTCCCACTCACCGCTCTGACTTCGTACATTCACATACAACGCGCTCCCTTTTGAGTAGTTTTGAGATCAAAATGGAAAAAACTCCGCAAACGTTCAAATTTCGAGTGCGGAAACAATACACTTTATTCACCTTAATTTTGTACTCTCCCCTTCTAGAATTTGCCTTTTGTGTAATTATGTATATAAACGTATAAATATATGTATATCTATATATATAAAAGCGAAATACCACTCACTTATTAATCACGAAATCTCAGAAACTATAACACCTAAAAACTTGAACTTTAGCAGGAACTTATAGGATGTAGACATCCGCTAAGAACGGATTTTACGAAACTCCACCCCTAAGGGGGTAAAACGGGGGTTGGAAGTTTATACGAAAGTCCTATGTTTTTAAAGTAAGAGACTTGAAATTTAAAATGTATGCTCTATAGATGGCGTGGAGGTGTATTAATAATGTATCTTTAGAAATCAATCCCCTTTTGGGGTTAAAACGGGGGATGGTAGTTTGGACGCAAACATAGTTGCGTAGGTCAGCTACTTATTATATATGTCTGTATGATATGCTTCAAAAATTACATTCGACTGTTAGATAATGACTACGGTATTAAGTCCGTCATTATACATTCGTGTATAAAGAATAAATACATTTATAAAAACGCAATTGTGTACACTTTTTGAGTTCTGTTAGAGCAGAACTCACTGAATTTTTATAACTATTTGAAGCGCAATAAAAAGAGAATATCGATAAATCACGAACGATTCAAATTGAATTCATTTCCAGATACGGTCAGAAGACATCTGAATACACTTCCTAAGTTATAAATGGTTTGACAATTTTCATTTTCTATTGTTTACTTTATCGACGCCCTTTAACCAGATTTAACATTTTATTTCAAAAGAAATATAAAGATTCTATGACTTTGGGGTGTGTTATTGACCGTTGTATCGTCCTAACTATTTATATTTCTAAGTTTTCATTGACTACATAGAAATTAAACACTGAAAATACTTACCACATTGACGTATTTAAACTATGTATACTTTACGATTTTTTGTTATGGAATTGGGGGCAAACGAGCAGACGTATCACGTGATGGTAAGCGATTACCGCTGCCCGTGGACATCCGCAACACCAGAGGCGTCACAAGGGGGAATGGGGAAGGGCATGGGGCGAGGGGTTGGGGTATGGGCCTCCGATGTCCTCACTCACTCGGTGAAACACAGCGCAAGTGCTGTTTCACACCGGTTTTCTGTGAGGCCGTGGTATCACTGCGGTCAACCCAAAATAAATATAATAACAATAAATATTTCGGACATCTAACACACAATGCCATCTAGTCCCAAGCTAAGCAGAGCTTGTGGTATGGGTACTAGACAACTGATATTAATACATACAAACTTTTTTTTGTAAATACATACATATTATACATAGAAAACACCCAAACTCCGAAACAAATATTTGTAGATCATACAAATATTTGGTCCGACTCAGGAATCGAACCCGAGACCACATGATCAGCAGTCGCACACGCCAACCGCAAGACCAACGAGGCAGGTAAATGATAAGATGAAACAACGGCCAACACAAAAAAAATATGAAAATAATTTATATGTTGTACATTTGCCACTCACTGTACCTTAATATTGTGTGAAATAACTCCTGGGTTAGTCGCATCAAATATTAAACGTTCAGAGCCGGACACTTGGTACAATCACTGACAAAGTATCTCGCGCCACCCTAAAACTACATTATGATAAACTTTTTACTTACACACAACTTGTATCGCTACTTGTGAACCTGTGACCTACTTACCTGTTTCTTAATACAAACTTGTACACACCCACAGTTGACTTGGAAACTTTACTATAGGGTAATCAGTAATCTGTGTATAACTTCGTGGTAGATTAGTATTAATAAACTCGAAAAATTGTCGTAACAGAAACGTAATAACGATTAATTAAATGAAAAAAAGTTATAATTGTTCGTCCTTCCCCTCGTTGAGGGTACAAAACGAGGAATAAATAAATAAAATATTCTATATATACTCTATTATCTGTATTGAATGTAGAGGATAGAAGTTGCTTCTTAATAAAAAAATTATGTATGGTCCTGCCAAAATGACTCTACTCTGCCTGATGGAAAGCATAAGCAGAATCAAAGAGTGGTGGTCACCATACTGCGAATGCAGCCAATGCAACAATGCAGCATGGTGACCCACACCATGGCGGGCTAGTGATGCTTCTGCATGTTTGGGCCTCCGGTCTCGCACTCACCAACGAAACACGACAGCACGATCGCTGTCATTTTACGTTGATTTTCTGTGCGAGTGTAGAAGTAGCCGGCCCGTTCGTGCTAAAATCAGCGTGACTCTTCTACCTTGGTACTACTTATACCAAATACAAAAATTCATTAACGAAATTTCGTAGTATAGAATCCATTTTTTTATGAACTTTAAATATTAATAATACAAAATTTAACAAAAAAACCGACTTCAAGAACGACCAAATTGAATTGGGTCCACACGGGAAGCACCAGTTTTCAAATAAAAAAGAATCATCGAAATCAGTTGGCGTGATATTGAGTTATTCGTCAATTTGTCGCGCACATACTTAATGCGACTTGAAGATTTATATGATTTTCTCATGGATGACATGACAGAACTGGACAAAATTGAAATGGGGCCACATGGGAAGCACCAGCTTTCAAATAAAAAAGAATCATCAAAATCGGTTCACCCAGGCGAAAGATATGAGGTAACAAAAATAAACAAAAAAAAAAATACAGTCGAATTGAGAACCTCCTCCTTTTTTTGAAGTCGGTTAAAAATTTCAAAGAATTTCAACGTTAATGATAGTCTCGATTCCGTAAACATAGTTTCTAAAAAGGAAAGTTCCATGTCGTGGCGGCTCAGTTTTTTCAAAGAGTAAATCAGTGTCCGAGTTTCATTTGTTTGAATGACGTCACAGTTATGTAGAGACAAGAGAGACGTCACGGCGTTTTGACACTCAACCATTTGTCAAAATTTAGTTTTTCGTGTCGTCGTACTTTATTCTCGTTTTAGAAATATCTTTAGGACATTATCACATTTATGTCGTTTGTACTTCAATACAATAATTTATTTTTTCTGGCAGTGCTTTAGACATGAATGTAACAGAAAGACAAAGAGAACAAATTATATTTCATACAGATTTTTAATTTTTAATTTTATTTCTATATCACTTCAACTTCACTGATTTTCTCAAGAATAAGCATTTATCATTACTGTCACCAAGTTATATGTCGCCATAACATGCCTACGTTGCGCGCTACCACTAATTGTTAGAACGTTACACAAAGCCGGTGCCAAACACACTTTATGATTCTAAGCCAAAGAAATATTTTATTAAAATAAATTAAATTAACATTTAACGAGACTGTTACCTTATTAAAAAACTATGAGCACCTTTATGTTTTTACTTTTAAGTTTTCTCTTTCAACTGCGAAGGCGAAGTCCTTTTCAAAGGGCCTTTATGAAAAAAAAACTTATAATATAAGTATTTCGAGAATTGCTTACGCCGGCTATTCATAAAGCGAGCGGTGGGCCTGGGCGCCTGGCGATACCTAAACCCAAACGAGTATAAAGTTTTTTCGAATGTTTTTCCTAGAGCTCGCTAAGTACTTGTCCACTTATCGCCTGTCGGACTGTTATCTGTCTTACATTACTTGGGACCGCTTTCTCCGACGAAGCCTGCCGGGATTAACATACGAGACAGCTAGATTTATGATAACGACAAGATATATTCTTGTCCTTAACAGCTAAAGCGATAAATGCGGACGCATTCCACGTCTCATACATATATATAGCATGTACAGTAAATTGTCACTTAGAGGGAGAGTTAAGAAGTCATCTCACGCTCACATTGTTTTAATATACTTGGGTCGTTACGCAAAGTGCATACAGAGAAAAAATCACAATTAGGGAATTTTGTTGAAAGTAGTAGGATTAAACTTTACCTAGTGCAATACTAATTTGAAATTTCTCTTAACTAATGGATTAAGCATAAGCTTAACATCAATACTGTAATTCATTTAAAGAGCTAAAACCCAATAAGGGACATGTTTTAAGTCGCTTTTAGTGTTACTATTAATGTCTTGCTACGAGTGACCATTAACAACACATTGGTGTAGAAGGTTAATGAGAAATTCTTTTCTTCATCCAATATTTCACTTAATATTATCCTTTTGTGAATGCCAACATGTGTATGGTACCTCTGTTGTTAACAAATTGTTTATCGTGATTGCGTTCCATCCTAAACATTGAAATATCAAGCAACGAGTGCAACATGCATCTCAATTCTGAGATATAAAGTAGATGAAAACATTGACCACACTCTTGCAAATAGACAACACGCTAAAGTTATTTGCGAGAGTCAGCAGCTCCGGCGACGGGTAGTTTGGCAGACGACGCCGGATATTAGCGGCTCGAGCTCCCTTTACATATTTCATTAGAGCGTGGCGCTCAGCTCCGGGATCGCTATAAAATAGGCAATAACAAGGCAGGTCTATGCCGGTGCTTGCGGCTTGTTCGAGCCGCTCGCTGACGCCGCGCGGGCTCTTCGAATATTACCATCGATTTACCTTTCTTTATGCTCGTACATAAAACGCAAATCTCCTAACATATGTTCGCTCGATACCGCCGGGTGTGTCGCGTGGGTATCGCGCGCACGTGAGAGCGTCACACTGTCGCCACCATCCTCCATATATTTTCATATTTCTTAAAAAGGTTTTGGGTTTTGCGAGGGTAGAATTTCATAGTCTTTATTTGCATAGCACATTAATAGCATGTTTTTGTTTCAATATTTTTATTGGTGCCTATACTTAAAATTAAATATTCGAATTTATTGAATTTCGTGTACAAAAGTAAAACTAAATAGTTTGCACAAAGTTGAATTTCTTCAACTGTGTGCCATTAAATGTATGATTTCTCCATTAAGTGCCTCAGTGAGACTAACAAGTGCCACGACTTTCTTCGATATATTTCGAATAAAATATCTTGTCAGTGATGCCTTGGATTAACTGTCGTATTTTATATGGTGGAGGCAGTGCCTCAGAAAGCCGCTTATAACTTAGTAAACTTAAATTATAAACATGCCAATAAAACTAGAGTAGGCATACTAGAGAAGTTTAATTGTTAAGTTTCACGAATCACATTAAGAACTGCACCGCATAAATGAGTCCGTCTTCTACCTAGCATCCGAACGCGCTGAGATATTAGCTCGTGTCGTAGCTTGCATCTTGATGGTATGCTACTAAAGTACACATTAAAACGATTTCATACTTAAATAAACGCTCATGAATGTAAAATGACTATTTACTGGATAATATAAATGTAAATACTGGCGTCAATGACCCGTTACATCTGACTTACGTACTTTTCGCGTCTAGGCCATGCCCATGATACTGTACGCCAAGAATTATTAGATACTCTAGATATGTGTCATTGTATGATTTTTAATATGTCGAAGTGCTGTTATCCAAAAACTTTCTATTGCCTGTAGATTTATCTGAGCAACGAAAGATTATATATTTATGTGAGTAAAATGTCATATTTTAGGACCGTGGGTCGGTTGGAGACCATTGGTACATTACAATCAGGTTCATCGTAAAGATACAAATGAATAAATTACTGCCTATCGGAAGTTCGTCCAAGACGAGTTTTATATTATTTCAAATCTCTTCAATCTTCACAAAATTGATATGATATATGTAACATAATTATTGATATTTGAAAGAATTGTTTTGAATATATTTGAATGCCTAATACTGTCTACCGGTATTATCGTAAGAAATAAACTCTGCTTACATGAGAATACTACATAAAATGCTTTGAGTACTTGCTCAGTCACGCGTCTCAGTCACGCGTCTCAGTCACAATACTAACAAACTAAAACTAATAACACTTTTTTCTACTTCTTTTTATTATTTCCCCCTTTTCTGTAATGTCTATACAAATAAATAAGTGTCTGTTTGCAATTTCAAATTAACAACTTTTACTAAATGCAAATGAAAGTATTTACGATGCTTACATTAAAACAATTTTATAATTTTTTTATTTGTGCCGGCTAATCTCTGGAGCGGCTGGAGCGATTTTGATGGGAATTTCACTGATAGGTAGCTCCTGATATAAGGAGTAGCTTTGGCTAACGTACCTCGGGAAACACCACGGGGTTCAGCTAGTTAACTATAACTTAATTGCACAAAGGCTATATTATATAAGGGTGTATTATGCGTGCAGCAGAACTCGCTGCTGTTTTATGACGTGCTTAGACATAGCCATAATTGAATAACTAAATGTAAGTACATATCATACGTTGGCTAAAACGTTCTACAAGGGTCTTTCGGAACATTAAGCCTTAAGTGTCCTTGACCGTACTTATGTAATTGTAATGAGTAGTTGGACTAGGAAACAAATAAACCGTACCTTGTTTCGTTGTCTTTAATTATGAACGCTTTACAAATGTGGGTGAACTACATGCTCGAGCGTTCACTAAGCGAGTATCATTGGGTGTGACGGGTCGAGTTCGTGTGTCAACAAGATTTCACAAATCATTTCCGACTCATTGTTGTTCAAGAACTAATTTGAATATAGGTTAGTTTAACAGTACACCGCAAAGGTATGAATATTAAGCTGTTAGCGATGCCTCCATCGAGCGAGGGGGTCGAGGAATGAGGGGAGGTGAGCCTGCTGCGGACAGAGCTCGATGTAAAATGAAATGAGCGATCAAAAGTGGTAAGGGCGTGCGGTGTACGGAATAAATCGGAGCAGGTCGGAGATTGCGAGAACTCGCCCGCGGCGCTCATCGGCCCGGCTGCGCTTACTACTTCATAAACACGCCGCGTTGCTCCCGTACTCAACCGGCCCACTCATTTATCTCTCACATTATGTCATAGTGTTGTTTTGTCCAGCTGTGGGCAAAAGAAAGAATTGGTCTATTTATGTATGATGAATTCGCTTATTTACCCGACTCGATGATTTCGAATTATGTGTATTCCTTTGACACGCCCTAGAGCCTAAACGGCTTGTCGTATTTTTATGTGAGTGGTGTCAATAGATTCGTCTTAGTCGTGAGAGTGACACTGGGTACATCAAAATTAAAAAAAATTATAAGGATTTTTGGCGCCAAAAAGTAATCCAAAAAAAATTATGTTTTCAAAATACATTGAGTGTGGTATCAAAATAAAGATTTTTTAAAAGACGAAAATATACCTATAGGTATATCATAAATGTTTTATTTAAAACAACAGAATTTAATAAAGATGACATATATTGACGCAGTCGGGTTTTTAGGGTTCCGTGCCAAAGGCAAACACCGGAACCCTTATATATTCGTCATGTCTGTCTGTCTGTCCATATATATAATAACAATACTGTTGAAACTTGTCAGTAGATGTATGTGTATGTACCTGTGGGGTATCTATGGATATGTCTTCGAAAATGATATTGAGGTTTCTAATATATATTTTTTTTAAACTAAATATTTTGCGCGAGAGACACTTCCAAAGTGGTAAAAGGTGTGTCCCCCCCCCTATAACTTCTAAAATAAGAGAATGATAAAACTCAAAAAAATATATGATGTACATTACCATGCAAACTTCCACCGAAAATTGGTTTGAATGAGATCTAGTAAGTAGTTTTTTTTTAATACGTCATAAATCGTAAACCGCAAAAAAAACACTATTATTAAAACATCGATCAAAGTTACAACGAACTACAAGAACTTTTAAATGGACCTTCATGGACGAGTCCGACTCGCACTTGGCCGCTTTTTTTTTTAAATAATTTTATTTGTTTTTTATGTACCTACATAAAATGTAGGAAATGATAAAATAATGTTGGGTTATGTTGTTTATACCTCACATCGGCAGCTTTTAATAGTCCACTGCTGGACACAAGTATCTCCTTCGAAAGGAACTTTTGTCGTGCTATACCACGCTGGTCGCTTGAACAGGGTTAATGTAGGGTTTGTTACAAGTTTTCCTTCTTTTTGCAGACATGTTGTTACGGCATCCACGCCATGAATAGGCGTTGTTACACTCTGGATTTTTAATCTGTCACACGGATAAACTTTAGTACAAGGGTATTAGAAAATCATATCATACGCGGGAATAACTAAAAATTAGCAAGATTGGTTAAGAACGGAGGTGACGTTTAAAGTGTTATAAGATATTGTATAACAGACTCTGTTGAACAAAACACCGAGAGGGTCGAAAAGTTTGTGCTCCGCGGAGGTGTCGGCCTCCCAACTATTTGGGTTTAGGAACAAACACGCCACTACGCCGTACAGTTGGGATTAGCATCAAGTTTGGCTAAATTACAGCAATTTTATCATATTGCTTTTTCTTTTATTTTTGGTTTTAACTTCATTAGCAGTTTTGTTACATTTATTTAAATTGTTATGTGTCGGGATTGTCGTTGCACGTTGCAAAAAGTATTAAATTTAACGTCTCCAACATTTCACATGTTTAAAATATTCATCATTATCAAAGGATAGAAAAAAAATTAGAAGCATGATAATTATATACTTACATATGGATGTAGGTACATATATGTATGTATAGATTTTCAATACAACTTTAATATTGAAAAATATTGGTTCCACAAGCCGAACAGATTCACATAAGTTTTGTATAGAAACGGGGAATCGATGTGTCTCAGATTGATATAACGCGTCATCTGTCAAACGTCGTAACACATGAATAGTTGCCGATATGATAAACGACACGCGCCCCTCACCAACAAACAGGATGTTTGTCAACTCTCTATATCTCATACATTTATGGATGTATTTATCTCGGTAAGCACACGTACTGATACAACTAAACATACTTTGCAAACAATGTTACATATATAAAAAGAGGCGGCTGTTATGTAAAATGACTTCAGTATCATTTGATTAACCTCGTAGCATGAGCTACGCAGTCATGTTTACTATATTATGCTGATGCAAGTACCCGCTACGAATAAGCTACGAGTACTACGAGGCACTTACGAAAGGTATACAAAAATTCCAATACCATTACTCGCCCGTTCCTACTGCCATAAAAAATTGTAAACGTAAGCGCGCAATGAGCACCGCGCTTCATTTAGCTAGAACCGTCTTAAACATGTATCATTAAGTGTTGTGTGCGGGATAAGTGTCGGGCGCAGGAAGCGGTGAGCGCTAATAGCTCTCGTTACAACTTGGGACATTAACCGATGATGGAGTCGAGATGGGCCGATATGTAAATGTGCACTCCGAGTATTCACTCACTCGTGCCTCATCAATATTGAAACTACAAACAGCTTTATAATTGTGTACCTAATGCTAATGTTCTAAGGTCAATGGGACGTTGCCTTACTCGCGTGGCCACGCGTCATGATTACCTCACCTCATTTATTTTGATGTTTTACCAAAATGAAATTGTTGAGCCTACCCTGTACGGGTAGACATAAATTTCGTTTGATAGTGGTAAGTTCCTTTAGAGGCCTGGATGTTCTGAACAAGTCTGAGTCCAAATTCATCTAAATAATTGTCAACGCTCTCATGGCAGATATGAAAGGGGTTAATTAGTCACAATTTTTTTTTTTTAAAGACAACTCCCGCACTAGGAATAAATTCTGTGTCGCGGGGGACTTTACAAACATACATGAAACGGACACAAAGAACACCCAGACTCAGAACAACAATTTGTGGATCACACAAAGTGATGTCCTAAGAGGGATTTGAACCCACGACACTTGGCGAAGTAGGAAACGGCATGGTGACCGTTAAACCACTAGGCCAAACGTGCAGTCAAATTTAATTAAAAAATATAAAAAATAAGTACACTCCAGTGGCTGTACGACCGGAATCACTCAATTTGACAAATTCAAGGGATGTAGCTCTAAAGAGTTAAACATTTAGGAAAACATCTAGCAACCAGATTATATGATTAAAATGGTGAAAAAGGTATTATATTATTTAATATATACCCTCGATTGTCGGCACTTGATGGAACTTGTTGCAATACATTCTTGAATCAAACTCACTTGTACTTATTCCACTATAACACACAAAGGTTATGGTATTTTATGTAACCATAACCTTTGAGAATGCCATAAGGCGAAACCAGTCAAGTGAAACAAGATAATTAAAATAGTGGAATAAGTACAAGTAAGTATGATTCAAGAATGTATTATATTATTATTATACACCCTCATTATCATACAGCCTCAACGACTTAGGAGCAAAATATAAGACGAAATATTTAATATTTACGTATTAAGTATGTAGTTCTGGAATAGATGCTTTCCTTTCCAACACTTGCTTTGGAACGCACCTTTATTCGTGTAGCAGGCGCGTATATCATATTAATAACCCTGTTATTTACTCACACAACAAACAAATGAGGTAATAAAGACGACAGATTCTCTCATAATTAACATTTCGGCGACGCTTTGAGCGAGATTACACTCAATTACTGAGCTGTATTTGGTTTAAAGGAGACTCAAACAATCCTCGTGTAGTGCTCGTCTAGAACGATATCTCGCCTGTCTGGAGTATATCTTCATAGGTGTTGATGTGTGGTGCCTTCCTCGCCCTCACTTCATCGCACAGACCCTCGTTACACACTAAACAAACTTCACAACAACATTATCGTTCCAAATTTCATCAAACGCACATTTCCTTATCCTAAAATAAAGCGATCGAGGTGGAACTCGGTCACGCCGTTTGGGCCGCAACCTGCCGCAGTTGGAACACTCTATCTATTAATTTAATTAAAACAGGTAGCAGTTGTAAACGCTTACGACTTCAGAAAAATGCGAGATCCCTTAATCGACACTTACGGTTGAATTGCGTAAGTGCGAGCATAATGAGCACTTTTGGTACAGTTGTCCAGTGTGTGTCGGCTAAAAGATTGTGTATCGATCTGCGGAGAGACTGCTGAGTGAACTGCCTTTGCGATCAACTTAGTTACCATATGTTTAAGTTGTGGGCCGCACTAGTCACACTGGTGACGATTTAATACAAACTAACTTAATGTAGCCTATACAACTGATATTAATTTGTTGCCATCTCATAGATCACAGGAGAATTACATTGGTTAGGTTACGTCTTGTTATGTAACTAATAATTTTTTATTTATCATTGTTAAAGTTGAATTGAGTTATATTGATTACAAAGAATTAAAATCATTACCTTTTCCATTTTGTTTGTTTGCATGCCCGAATCTAAATTGCATAAGTAGTACTCCTTTCTTACCAATGCCTTTCTTTCTTAACTGTCTATCTCTTTGATATAATCTCATAATATATATTACTCTGCCTACCCCTCCAGAGATCAAGGAGTATAGTATAACTCTATACAGATGAATATTTTGAGTAGAAAACAACAAGATTGATGAATAAAAAATATTTAACGGTAAGGTTAAGTTGGTTTAGGGTCAGCTAATCTTTTATTTATGAATTTCGGAAAGTTAATTATATTCACGACAGCCTCGAGGAGCGAGTGAGCCTTCGTTCGTTTGTATTTTATTCAATATCGAAATATTTCTTTTCATTCTTCAAATTATTGAAATCTTTACTAATATTATAAAGAGGTAAAGTTTCTAACTTTGTTTGTATGGTTGTAGGGGGTAATCTTCGCAAGTACTGATCCGATCCTGAAAATTCTTTCGCTAACAGAAAACGACACCATTCAGGAGTGACATTAGGCCATATTTTATTATGATTGAACAAACAATTCAGTTAAAATAATAGTATTTGTAAATCAAGTCGAAGAAAAGCGGGTGGTTAAAGCCCAACGAAGTGGACACGGGTCGGCTAGTCAGAAATAAAACAAAAATGTGAGTTAGAGGTTAAATATTTTAGTATTATGTTATAAAATGTTTTTAAAGTTGAATGAAAATTGATTTATCTTTCTTAATATTTTATTTTATTGAAGGTGTTGAAAAATGTTATGAATACTATAGATTCTTAGTACTTATTTACTTGTTATATTACATTATACTCGTCTCTCCACTGTATCTCGCCATCCATTATTTGTCTGGAGAATTCGCTATCGCCTTTATATTCGCTCAGCAGATACAAAAATAATATATATTCTAGTGTATAATAAACACTCAAATCATCGATTGAATAAAATTTACAGAAAAGATTAATTTTGTATGACGTAATTTATATCTGTATGACCTTTTACTCTGTGTACTTAACTAGTATGGCAAGTACCCTTTGATACAATACTATAAATTATATATAGGTATGGTATCGCGGGCGGGGTGAGGGGCGGGAAAGGGCCGCGTGCCCCCGGACACCTAATTATTTATCATTGTAACCTACTAATTGCGTTGTTTATAGCCTCAGAGCCTTTGAGCTCGTTCGTGTCCTCAGCGCCGTGATGCCGTGACGCGCGTTGCCAACTACAAAAGATAATGTGTTGCGATTCAAAAATTATAAGTCACGTTCACGTGTGGGTTGTTAAATGTTAGGTTGGAAATATATTTTTAGAAAAAAAATTGTTCATTTCTATGTCGACTATGTGTATGGCTCCTGTATGTCGGTACTCTTGAACGAGTGTCCGTGGATGGCAAGAGTTACCAAAAATCTGGTGTCCCGTCTGCTATTTTACCATCTATTACCATAAACAAATTAATGGCTTCAGTAGTCACATTGGGTTTAATTATTTTAGGTTACCAAGAATCTATATTAATATTATAAACTAGCTGAGTCCCGCAGTGTTACCCGCGGTATAACATAAACCGTAGGTACCGCCGCGGGTCGAAGCTAGTCTAAAAAGTAGGCAAAGTTACTCCTTATATCATCAGCTATCTGCCAGTTAAAGTCCCTTTAAAAACGGTTCATCCGCTCCTGAGATTAGCCGTAACAAATAGACAGACAGAATTGTTTAAAAAAAAAATTGGTATATGTACCGTGTGTATGTATTTAGTAAACAGTGGTATTTTTAACCGACTTCCAAAAAGGAGGAGGTTCTATTTTCCACTGTATGTTTTTTTTTTTTTTTTTATGTATGTTACCCGATTACTTCGTCAGTTGTGGACCGATTTAAAAAAAAAAATTTGTATTCGAAAGGGTATGCTTCCGAGGTGGTCCCATTGCCAGCATATCAGGATCTGATGATGAGATCCCAGGGAAATCGAGGGAAACTCTAATTTTTTATAGGCACATACTATGTTTTTCGTATATTTTCTGAAGTTACACCCGTATTTGCGTCTGGTAGTCATCATTTTATGATGATGAGCTGATGATGTAAGGTACAACTCCTTAACGGTTAGGAGTTGGAGGATAAATCTTTAAATATCAGACGTATATATGTTACCTTTAGTCGTATTGTTTCAAATTATTTAGGTAAGCTGATGATGGAAGGTGGAAGGTACAACTCCTCAACGGTTAGGAGTTGGAGGATAATTCTTTCAATTTCATACGTATCTAAAGACCTTCAGTCGTATACTTTCAAGTTATTTAGGTGAACTGATGATAGAAGGTTAAACTCTTCAACAGTTAGGAATTAGAGGATGATTTCAATATTACACGTACGTTTAGACCTTCATTTGTATTCTTGATGATGAAATTTGATGAAATAGTTCAACTTACTACTTACCTACGAACACTAAAAACTGAAAAATAAAAACTTTTTATTAAAAAAAAAACCGACTTCCAAAAAACATCCAACGAAAACTCTCTGCCAAAAAAACACTTAAAAGCGTAAAATAAACTGGTTCTTCATAAATTGCCTATACTTAATTCTTTATTCATTGAAATAGTAGTATTATAATGTGTGCTAGGTACCTAAAATCTGTTTGAAGTCGGTGCTAAGCCAAAAAGAATACAAACGAACAATTACAAAAGTCTAAGCGATAGTAACTTGGCACCGACTTCAAACAGGTTTTAGGTACCTAGCACACATTATAATACTACTATTTAAATGAATAAAGAGTTAGGTATAGGCAATTTATGAAGAACCAGTTTATTTTACGCTTTTAAGTGTTTTTTTGCAGAGAGTTTACGTTGGATGTTTTTTGGAAGTCGGTTTTTTTTTTTATAAAAGTTTTTTTAATATTACAAACAGACACTCTAATTTTATTTATTTGTATAGATTCGAAAGTAACTCTGTCTGTCTGTCTGTTACGCTTTTCCGATTAAATCGCTGCACCAATTTCGATGACATTTGCTATGAAGATACCTTGATTCTTGAGGAAGGTAGGCTACTCTTTATCGCGATAACCGACATGCACGCGAGTGGAATCGCGAGCAAAAGCTAGTCTACAAAAAAAACGAACTTTGGTAGTATCTAATTGCTTTTGGGAAGTATTCAATTTGATGTATATTGAAGAGCTTATATATTGATGATGAAGAGCTTTGCAACTCGATCACTTACCTTTATTTGTTTTACGAGTAAACGGTGTTACAAAGTAGGTACCACTGTACCGCAGCTACAATACTTTTAACACCTTTAAATCGAATGACATTTACACTTCTTACATTGTCTGAAACACCTTCCCTCGTCTCGTTGCTGGAAATAAAACGCTAACTTGTCAATTGAACGCCGCCCGTGACTTTTATTGCCTCACTCGTTTTATATAGCTTTTATCTATTGCATTACCAACTGTGTAAGCATGATTTATATAGTGTTATCACATGTTCTGATAATTTCACTCCTCTAGTAAGTAGATTATTTCAATTGTTTGAATATGACATGCAAGAGTCAAGTGTCAGGTTTCGAAAGTCGCAAAGTTAATCATAAATTATGGTACAATAACAGGTCCCCCTTCCTCACACGGAGCCGGGGAGATTAGGAGGTAGTGTGTAGGTTGTATGTATACCCTCTCACTCATATCACGGCACACATAAGTTCAGACTAAGTAAAGTTCACGTAGTTTGAACTGTCACTCTTGCCATAACTTGAATTGTTCTTGCGAAGCACTGTACTCCTACTTGGTGTGATATCGCACGAAATACATCGGCACTAAGACGTAATGTCATTATAATCAACGAAACTTCAGTGAAATTACTTCAATTCTATGTTAAAGGAAACATAGTTGCTTCTATGTTAAAGGAACCAAAGTTGCCAATGTGTAATAACAAATAAAATAATTATATCTCCATCGTCTTTTTTATACTTTTAAATTTATTTATTCGTAGAGACGCTACGAGAAATGTATAATGATCTTTAAAAATAAAGCACAATAACACTTGTAACTCTTAATAAATTGAATTAAAAAGCTTTTTAAAAACAAGCTTTTACTGGAATGCATCGAGACGAATCAAATGAGCCCAAACTCGATGTTGTTGCGACGTTTCTTTACAGAGTTCCTATTACCACGTTCCAGCTCCAGCATCAGATCAGTTCCATGTCAGTATAATATTGTATTGTCACTCTGTATACATATTTTAGCAAAATCGGTTAAAGATATCTGCTTAAACATTGAGTTGCAAGATTCCACCCGAACATACAAGCATACATACATACATACATTGCATTGCTAGTTAATAAAAAGCTTGTAAAAACAAAGCTTTATCAAAGTACTTTATTCGTTTTTTGAAATGACTCCAGATTGTCATAAAAGTGTATACAAAGACACACTATCAAAACTAGTAAAATGTAATCTATCCAATGGTAGAAAGGATTGCTTAAAAAGTATTGTAGTGTCAGTAACTTTGATGAAAACTATATTTTACTTACATGTTTACTCCCAAACGTTCACCTCATTAAAGTTATAACAGGCGATATATTTTAGGACTGGAGCCGATTGTCACTATACAGTTTCAGTCAGTAAAAAGTGTTTATTAGTCACAGTTGTGTACAGTGCTGTGTATTCAGCTTTGTTTATCGTTTAAAAGAAATTTAAAGACAAAAATTGGTGATAAACACACACACAAACATTTTCAACCATCTACTTTTCATAGACTTTCACCCTAAACCAGGAATACCTATTACTTATTTACTAATTCGCTGAAACGTTTTATTGCGCTATTAAGGGATTAAACGCCGGAAAGTTTTTTACCGACTTCCATACCTATACCTGGAGCATTTTGTTTCAATCACACTTCTTTACGACCTTCCAGGACCTACACTAGTTTTGATGTTATAACTTTTAGTAACTAATGCCTGTATCTCTATTCAGGTGATTTTGTATAATCAATAAGTTTTTATAATTTAGTTCATAATCAATAGCTATTTATAAACTTCACTTAAAAGTTCTATTTTGTACAGTGATGCTAGATGCAACGGTAGCTGTTCTATTGATCTCGTTGTATTAAGTATCAAATAAACAATAATAACCTAACCTATCTCTACCATAAAATTTATCTAATCCACTCAGTTTACATTCTCTTCTGTACTTACAAATTACGACGTCTTCGTAAAATTTTCTTCGGTCTAGTAGGTAAGCGAAACAACGTGATATTCACAAACAATATTAGCCAGGGCAGGATGTAAAACGCCTCGACGTCACTGATACACGCACACTAGAGACACGACAACGAAACGTAATTATCTATAAGTAGCTCGCACAGTATTGAGTGCGAAGTGAACGTTAAGGAAAACATCTCTAATGTATCTACAGACATCGACGGTCCTACTCATTTTGTTGTCGTATTGGATGTTACGTCATCGTAAATTTATTAAATGAGAAAGGAAAAAAGGAAAAATATATAAGTATTATATGCCGCGTCACGCCTCAGTTGCTGCCTGGAGGAGGTGTTTCTTAATATTTTGTCACCTATAATATTTTTGTGACCCCTGTAACGAGCCTTATATCGTTTGTACGGTTTCTTGCTCCGTGTTCTTACTAAGAATTTTGTGAATAAACCTTAATAGCGTTGATGCTGCTAAATTTCAGTAAAGTGTACCTAATATATAAGTATCCTACTTCAGTTGTATAATAATAGATACGAGTCACCAAGTGCAGATATTTCGTTATCGTCCACAATTCTATCTGCGATAGCCTGCAGAAGTGCAATATGTCTGCCTCTAGTTGTGGTAGCGCGCACGAGTCCAGCCCCCAGCGTTCTTCTATCTGCAATCGTTAACGCCTAAATTCTGGCATGTCATTGGCTAATCTTAGACGAAGTAATCCTAGACAAAGTATTAGCCAATGACACACGAAAATTTAGGTGTTAACGATTGCAGAAAGAAAAACGCTTGCAACTTGGCTAGGAGGGCAGGCCAGCTCTAGAAAGAGTTACTGTCGCAAATAAAAGATAGTTGCACCCACTACGGGGTAACGAACTATGATATAATCAAGTAGCTTGCTTAATATATCATCAATTTATAGACATCTCTCGGTGTGAGGACAAAGGTGGCGTATTTTGATGACACTTTATTTATTTATAGCCTCCTCAATCTTCTTAATCACAGTAAAACTACTCAACATGTTATTCTTATTACTGAATTAGAATTTCGACATTACATGAAATAATATTTGTATCTCTGTAGTGAAGAATATTAGTTAGGTACTTCTATTTCTTTTAGGTGCACAGTGAAAAGTTTGTAAAAAAATATCAGATTACGGCCGCCTTGTTTGTGAAGAAGAAAGAAAGAAACACATTCTTACTTCTTGTTGTACACGTAAGTGTTATTCTTACCCGACTACGAAGAAGCTATAAGGGAAGGTAATATTTTTAGCAGTCTATGTATGTCCAAACTACTGAACCGATTTAAATTAATGCGGTGTCAGTAGGTTTGTATTAAAGACCCCGGTGACATGGGCTACTTGATTTTTTGAAATGTGTACATATGCAGTTACCCTGGCGCGTATTATGATTAATAGAATAGGAATCAACTTGATCGTAGGCCAACACATTGGATATATTTTGATGAGTCTTTCATTACACTCATATTTCTCATAGTTATTTCCTTATACTGTGGTTATAATGTGTCTGTGTTAAATAGCACTTGTCTCTACGAAGATCCAGTGATCTACATGTAACTTATGGTTACTTTCAGTAGACGAATATTAATATATATGGCACATTAAACAATATATTATTTAAGAAAAAATTTGTTGCAGCGGCGAGCAGTCCGCATTATCGGTAGTCCCGAAGCCACCGAGTCCCTAGAACCTCTGCAGCTGCGAAGAGATATCGCCTCTATGGCAGTCCTCTATCGCCTGTATCATGGGGAGTGTTCTGAAGAGCTCTTCCAACTGGTCCCCCCTTCTCCTTTCCTGTACAGGACAACACGTGCCGACCTTCGCAGTCACCCTTTTAGAGTGGAAGACATACGCTCTCGAACGCAACGTTTCGGTTCTTCCTTCTTGTGTCGAGCGATCAAAACATGGAACTTACTACCACCACACGTGTTCCCTTCCCATTATGATCCCGGGTCCTTTAGGCGGGGCGTGAAAAAGCATCTCACTAGGCCGCCATAGTGTGGGTCACTATGCAGCTCTGTCCACGTTCACATTGAGGATAGTGACCACCACTTTTAGATTCTACTTATGCTTTCCATCAGGCAGAGTAGAGTAATTTTGGTGGCTTGAACATTAAAAAAAAAGTGCACATTGATGTTTCAAGACCACTCTCTGCTTATTTATTTAGATATTAACTGTTGCCCGCGGCTCCGCCCATACATGTCGGTTATCGATGCAAATAGTAGCCTATGTGTTATTCTGATGTATAAGCTATATTACTGTAAATTTCCATCCAAATCCGTTCAGTAGTTTTTGCGTGAAAGAGTAACAAACATCCATCCATACTTACAAACTTTCGCGATTATAATATTGGTAGGATAGGATTAGATGACGTGTGGTAGTTTCAACTCGGCTTAGTGTCTGTTTAATCTATCTCTGTACCAAATTTCATCGTGATTTTTTCAGCTGTTGAGGTGTTATTGTGTAACAAGTACAAATTATTAAAAATAAACAACCCGACTGCGTCAATATTTAACAATAAAAACATATTAATTTTATGTATATTCGTAATCACCGTAAAAAATTCTTTATTTCAATACCACACTCGATGTATTTTGAAAACATTAATTTTTGATATATTACTTTTTGGCGCCAAAAATCCTTATTTTTTATTTTTTTTAAATTTTGATGTACCCAGTGTCACTTTCACGACTAAGACAAATCTATTGACACCACTCACATAAAAATACGACAAGCCGTTTAGGCTCTAGGGCGTGCCAAAGAAATATACATACATACACTCGAAAACCAGAACCCTCCTTTCGCAGTCGAGTAAAAAATATCCAGCCAATAAAGAATTTCTTTTTTAAAGAGAACTTCCGCATTAGGAATTAGCAAAAGGAAAGAAAGTCCCCCGCGACACAGGATTGTACAATAATGTGTCGCGGAGGACTTTACAAACGTCCATAAAACGGACATAAAGAACACCCAGACTCGGAACAGCAATGTGTGGATCATACAAAGTGTTGTCCTAAGTGGGATTTGAACCCGCGACCGCTTAAACCACTAGGCCAATCGTGCAGTTAATAATATGATTCAATTATGGATAATCGTATTAAACCTGTAATGCTGTAATAGATTATTTTATCAATTCAATACACCGTCATCATCACGGTCAATGATCGCCCCGTGGGGTGCGACTGAGCGCATTCACCGTCCGCCCGCGACACGACACTGGGGACCCGCGACACATGTACTGATAGTACATTAAGGATGTACGCACTCGCACAACCACACTCGCTGTGTTTTACTCAACAAAAATATCGCTGTATTTTTTGTATAAACAATAATTCCCTATGTACAGCGGAACGTTCGCACGAAATGTGTACCTTTTTGTTTTGACAGCGTAACTGAATGTAGTAGCAATGAAATTATTGCCTCGACACTGTAAAATATATGATTTGATATTTGAAGTTAGTGGTGTTGTGTTGCGTGGTTCGGCTGAAATGATGATGATAATAAAGTTTGTAAGTTTGTTTGTATATTTGTTACTTCTTCACACTTAAACAGTTGGACAAATTTGATATGGTATGGAGGTATCACTATATGTATTTAATAAGAAAAATGTGTGCCTGTGGGATGCTTTTTTCGATCTTTTTGCCTCTAAAAATGTAAGTATTGAAATTATCAGTTAAAAATTATGTTTTAATGTATCTGATAAGCCACGGGTTGCACCGCGGGGCGCAGCTAGTATGATATTAATATACCATGGACACAAAGTGGTTATTAACGCCTATTTTTAACCGACTTCCAAAAAGGAGGAGGTTCTATGTTCCACTGTATGTATTTTTTTTTTAATGTATGTTCACCGATTACTCCGTCAGTTGTGGACCGATTTTGAATTTTTTTTTTGTATTCGAAAGGGTATGCTTCCGAGGTGGTCCCATTGCCAGCATATCAGGATCTGATGATGGGCTCCCAGGGAAATCGAGGGAAACCCAAATTTTTTATAGGCACATACTATGTTTTTCGTATATTTTTGCGTCTGGTAGTCATCATTTTATGATGATGAGCTGATGATGTAAGGTACAACTCCTTAACGGTTAGGAGTTGGAGGATAAATCTTTAAATATCATATGTTACCTTTAGTCGTATTCTTTCAAATTATTTAGGTAAGCTGATGATGGAAGGTGGAAGGTACAACTCCTCAACGGTTAGGAGTTGGAGGATAATTCAATTTCATACGTATCTAAAGACGTTCAGTCGTTTACTTTCAAGTTATTTAGATTGTAACCTCTAAACTTGTCAGGTGGAAACTCACCGGTTTCGACTCAGGATAGAATATAAGACCTCAGGGCGCCGTAAGAATTTTGGTAAAATTTTAAAGTGAGGATGCAGAGGGTCCACGGGAGGCTTCAGTGAAACGACTTACGACACATACAAACTTTTATTCCATTCAAGTTATTTTACAATTGTGAAATAAAAAATATAAAATTATAAGGAAACTTATAAGGTAGTTTAAAATTACAAAATAAAATTATTCCGTCTTTTTCTTCGACACTATAAGCCTGTAGACTGGTCAGCACAGGATAGCCACCCTCTGGTCACCTCTCTGACTCAAGGTAGTCAGCCGTAGACTTTCTCCAGCTCAAGGTAGCTTGAGGAGAAGTCCACCAGTGATCCACTTGTAGGTGCTAAGTAAAAATATTAATTAATTTCAATTTAAGGATTATGTGAACTTCCCTCAAGGTAGGGCAGATGGGTCTTGAGGAGTGAGCTGTGAGCTGCCAATAGTCACCCTCCTCAGCAACAAATCTTGAACCACAAGGCGGGTAAAATGTAGGTAGATTTTCAGCGGTAATCTAACGACCCTATAAACAAAATTAAATAGCCTGAGGACATATTCTACATACATTAAGATAATAAGGAAAAACCTTTTTGAGGTTAACTTACCACAGACAGTGGGACTTGAACACTCACAAACACTACCAACAAGGATATCAATATACACAGTAAGCAAAGCTTTCTCAGAGTTCATGAGAGAAGATTTAAGAAATGAAATTATCTGCCACACACACCCATCTATATAGACTTCTCATCGAATATTCTCGATGAAAAACCCCTACCCCATTGCTGGATGTGCGAACAGGACGTATAACTTCCATTCTCCTTGCTTATTTGCGATCAATTTAAGATGTAATGAGAATCGTATGATACACATATGATAATGTCTCACTATTTCTAAGTGTTCGAATGTCAACAAAAAATATCCTTCAAAACATACGCCACCTGGTGCCACCTAGGTGTACCAAAAGCCCGGTACTTCGATCGCGCACAACATCCAATTGTAGTTCGAACTACAGTGAACGAGAGGGCGCTGAAACAAAAATTGTTAAACATTGAAAGCAAAAAAAAACGATGTTACACCACCCCCTCCCCACAGTGTTCCCTGAGTAAAGCACGAAGGGAATAACCAAAACAGTAATAAACAAAGAAAAAGCTGTGATGACCTCAAATGTTAGGACACACAGAGTTTATAAGAAGAAAATTTAAAATATAGGTAGGTTAAGTTAAAAACACTTAACTCCTAGAGAAACTACTTTATTGACATCACACCCTAAATCACGGTATATTGCACACATATATGTGCAACCGAGTGGAGAGGTGTGTGTCGGAGAGGAACTGTTCGATGCGAAATTGTTATCTCCCTATTTGACGTTCGATTTGGAGAGTGGTCCGATACAGTGAGGAGAAGGAACACAAGGTTGTTCCTGCTCACTACACTTAGATATCGGACAGATCACAAACCAAAAGCGAGCGTTTAGCAGCCACTACGCTTAGGTACCAATTTGTAACAACTAGACCTGTCAGGGGGGAACAAGTTGTAACCCATGGACCTACAAGAAAGGAGGATTCAAACCTTGCAGTCCCCAGAATCCTGATCAGGCGTGTCACTCGTCGGCAACCCAGCAATAGTTTTTGGTTTGGGTAGCATCGTACAGTCCGTCCTCTACACAAGTGAGGTGTAATTTATTTGTTCACTATGTGTAGGAAGTATCTCCCTTTCCTTATCATCAGAGACATAGTCGGTATCCGCTTCTGACACAGACAAAATTTTGACTAACATGTCACGGATACCTACTAGTTCTGGACAGACAAAACTACTCCTTGCTAATCTAGTTAGAAGACAATTAGCCCTCAATGTAACTCTTCGGCGACTAGCCTTAATAGAAAAAAAATCACCTGAAGAAAGGACTCCCTCCAGTTCAAGGACCTTCGGCTCCCAGAAATACAGCTTAGAAGCAGCAGAAACAGGGACAAAAGCGCTGGCCTCAATGCTGCCACGCTGGACAAGCCGCAACGCAGTGCGCAGCTCACTCCTCAAACTGACCACCGTGTCATCGGGATTCGCTGAAACACCCATGGCAGACAACTCGTTAATAAATTCATCCTTTTCAATAATTAATACATTTAATCAGCTGGGCCATGATGTTTTAAAATTCAAAAATAAATTTGTTGACAATTTAAAAAAATTATATATAAAGCACTAAGTTCTTCTTAGTGAGAAAATAAAAGATTCAGTCCTACAAAAAGATTAGGCTGAATGTTATAAAAATAATGTGTTACTATATTAACACAATAACCTAAAAAATATTCTTAAATGTTACTTTTAATTACAAGTTTATAATTATTTTAAACAGTTTTACTTAATATGTGAGGTAACAAAAGAAAACTTTTTTTCCTTTGATCCCCTTTCTAACTCTAAGTTAATTACAGATTCGATTCTAATACATTAATGATGTTTGCTTCATGTTTCCACAACTATAAAGTAGTTACTAACAATCTATATTCAATGAACAATAGGTTCCTGCTTCTTAAAACCATAAAAGAAAAAAAAATCTTAAGTTATAAAAGTTTTCTTTACTATAGATAAAAGTATACCCTACTTTTATTTATGTAAAGTGTCCTAGATTGAAATTTAAATTGATACACTAAAAGGTTAAATTATTATGTTAAAATTACAAACAAGATAAAGGGAAGCACAATATCCTTTTGATTATATCATGCAAACCCTCTTATAGAATTAAAATGAAGTTAATCACACATTTATCTACTTAAGTTGTAAGTAGGTAGGAATATAAAAAGTAAAAAATAAAGTTATTCAAGGAAAACCCGAACAAAATAAAAGCTATATGTATGTGCTGATCCCTTAGGGAACAAACACAAGTACTTAATAAAACACAGGAAAAGAAAAAGAAGAAAAAAAAGAAAAAAATGTTCTCGCCAAAATAATTCAAAAAGACTTACCAAAATTTGTGCAGTTAAAATTTTGATTTAATTTTGAATTTTGCTCAATGCTTTTCCACACCGCAGAGATGGTAATAATGTGCTGAAAAATGAAATGAGATAATTATTACATGTGAACTGCACTTCACAAAACCAATTAACGGCCTGGGTAGTCTCGGACGGATAGTAAGCGTCTCATCCAAAGTTCTCCCGGGAACTACACTCAGCACACCCTCAGGGTTCGAAAAGTTAGCCAAACGTTGGTCGCCAAGTTGTAACCCCTAAACTTGTCAGGTGGAAACTCACCGGTTTCGACTCAGGATAGAATATAAGACCTCAGGGCGCCGTAAGAATTTTGGTAAAATTTTAAAGTGAGGATGCAGAGGGTCCACGGGAGGCTTCAGTGAAACGACTTACGACACATACAAACTTTTATTCCATTCAAGTTATTTTACAATTGTGAAATAAAAAATATAAAATTATAAGGAAACTTATAAGGTAGTTTAAAATTACAAAATAAAATTATTCCGTCTTTTTCTTCGACACTATAAGCCTGTAGACTGGTCAGCACAGGATAGCCACCCTCTGGTCACCTCTCTGACTCAAGGTAGTCAGCCGTAGACTTTCTCCAGCTCAAGGTAGCTTGAGGAGAAGTCCACCAGTGATCCACTTGTAGGTGCTAAGTAAAAATATTAATTAATTTCAATTTAAGGATTATGTGAACTTCCCTCAAGGTAGGGCAGATGGGTCTTGAGGAGTGAGCTGTGAGCTGCCAATAGTCACCCTCCTCAGCAACAAATCTTGAACCACAAGGCGGGTAAAATGTAGGTAGATTTTCAGCGGTAATCTAACGACCCTATAAACAAAATTAAATAGCCTGAGGACATATTCTACATACATTAAGATAATAAGGAAAAACCTTTTTGAGGTTAACTTACCACAGACAGTGGGACTTGAACACTCACAAACACTACCAACAAGGATATCAATATACACAGTAAGCAAAGCTTTCTCAGAGTTCATGAGAGAAGATTTAAGAAATGAAATTATCTGCCACACACACCCATCTATATAGACTTCTCATCGAATATTCTCGATGAAAAACCCCTACCCCATTGCTGGATGTGCGAACAGGACGTACAACTTCCATTCTCCTTGCTTATTTGCGATCAATTTAAGATGTAATGAGAATCGTATGATACACATATGATAATGTCTCACTATTTCTAAGTGTTCGAATGTCAACAAAAAATATCCTTCAAAACATACGCCACCTGGTGCCACCTAGGTGTACCAAAAGCCCGGTACTTCGATCGCGCACAACATCCAATTGTAGTTCGAACTACAGTGAACGAGAGGGCGCTGAAACAAAAATTGTTAAACATTGAAAGCAAAAAACGATGTTACAAGATGAGCTGATGATAGAAGGTTAAACTCTTCAACAGTTAGGGATTAGAGGATGATTTTAATATTCGACGTACGTATAGACCTTAATTTGTATTCTTGATGATGAAATTTGATGAAATAGATCAACTTACTACTTACCTACGATTGTTTGCACTAAAAACTGAAAAATAAAAACTTTTTATAAAAAAAAACCGACTTCCAAAAAACATCCAACGAAAAGTCTCTGCCAAAAAAACACTTAAAAGCGTAAAATAAACTGGTTCTTCATAAATTGCCTATACCTAATTCTTTATTCATTTAAATAGTAGTATTATAATGTGTGCTAGGTACCTAAAATTTGTTTGAAGTCGGTGCTAAGCCAAAAAGAATACAAACGAACGATTACAAAAGTCTAAGCGATAGTCACTTGGCACTGACTTCAAACGGATTCTAGGTACCTAGCACACATTATAATACTACTATTTAAATGAATAAAGAATTAGGTATAGGCAATTTATGAAGAACCAGTTTATTTTACGCTTTTAAGTTTTTTTTTGGCAGAGAGTTTTTTTAAAGTAACTAACTTTTATGCATTTCTTGCAATTATTCCCTTCACACTATATAATAATCACAAATTTTAACAAAAAAAAACCGACTTCAATCTGGACCAAATTTAAATGGGACCACATGGAAAGCACCAGTTTTCAAATATAAACAGAATCATCAAAATCGGTTCACCCAGTCGAAAGTTATGTGGTAACAAACATAAAAAATAAAAAATAAACAGTCGAATCGAGAACCTCCTCCTTTTTTTGAAGTCGCTTAAAAACGATAACAACTGCTGGGTCGGTACAGTTACAACCTATTTTAAGCGACACAAGACTTGCCAGGAATACTGATTGCAATGTTCCAAGTTGCGGCTTTAATGAACGATCCTTGTAGTGTTTGTTCGATCGTAAGTAACGTGGGTCTATAGTGGCGTGTGGTGGTACGCGGTGGCTGGTGGGCCGTGGTGGTGTGTTGGCGGTGTCGTTAGAGGTGCACCGCGTGCCAAATTGCCGCCGTCTACGGACACGATGCACCGCAGACAGCGCCAGATATCTTTATTGGTAGTAAATACTCCTTTCTTTACTGAGTTTTCAGCTCCATAAACTTGTTACTAACGTGGCAAAGTAAAAATTTGCTCTTGTTTACATTTCAACTACGAGTAACTTTTTTTTTACATTTAAATTCACGTACACGTGATATAGATAAAAAGAAAACCGACTTCCAAAAACCATTCATTGAAAACTCCCTGCCAAAAACACTAAAAAGCGTAAATTAAACTGGCTATTCATAAATTGCTATGTACTAATTCTTGTCTATACCTAATTTTTTATTCATTTAAATAGTAGTATTATTATATGTACTAGGTACCTTAAATCTGTTTGAAGTCGGCGCCAAGCCAAATGTAGCCAAGTTACCACACTCACTCTACTATCAACGACGTCGCGTCAGCCCGCGCGTGTCTGCTCACTTGGGTTGTTTTCTGCTACAGTAATATTAAAATCATCCTCTAATCCCTAACTGTTGAAGAGTTTAACCGTCTATCATCAGCTCACCTAAATAACTTGTTTTTTTTTATGTATGTTCACCGATTACTCCGTCAGTTGATGACCGATTTTGATTTTTTTTTTTGTATTCGAAAGGGTATGCTTCCGAAGTGGTCCCATAGCCAGCATATCAGGATCTGATGCTGGGATCCCAGGGAAATCGAGGAAAACCCTCATTTTTTATAGGCACATACTATGTTTTTCGTATATTTTCTGAAGTTACACCCGTATTTGCGTCTGGTAGTCATCATTTTATGATGATGAGCTGATGATGTAAGGTACAACTCCTTAACGGTTAGGAGTTGGAGGATAAATCTTTAAATATCATATGTTTATATGTTACCTTTAGTCGTATTCTTTCAAATTATTTAGGTAAGCTGATGATGGAAGGTGGAAGGTGCAACTCCTTAACGGTTAGGAGTTGGAGGATAATTCTTTCAATTTCATACGTATCTAAAGACCTTCAGTCGTATGCTTTCAAGTTATTTAGGTGAACTGATGATTGAAGGTTAAACTCTTCAACAGTTAAGAATTAGAGGATGATTTTAATATTACACGTAGGTACGTATAGACCTTAATTTGTATTCTTGATGATGAAATTTGATGAAATAGTTCAACTTACTACTTACGATTGTTTGCACTAAAAACTGAAAAATAAAAACTTTTTATAAAAAAAAACCTTTTATTCAGTGAAGTTGTCCTAGTAGTTTGTAATTTTGTTTTTTTTTAAATAATAGATATTTCAAATTATTGAAAGTTGTTTCATATTATAATTTCAATATTAACTGATGCGGTAAAAACAATAAATTTATCCTGTTTAAGACAAAATGCATAAAGCGCGGCAAAGTTATAGAAACTTCTGTTCTTAGTGATTTATGACATTACTTTCTAGTAAAGATATCTAATTAGCGTTCAACCCTTAGAGCAACAATTAATCAATTTAATTTACTTTTAATTCAATTTAAGTTATGTTTATGCAATTTTATCGTCTTTTAAAGTGTCATCATGATACATTTGATACATTTGCGATAAAAAGATGAAACTAAAATTTTTCTGCACCAAACAAGTCTTCATAAGTCGTGGTGTAATGATATAGCGATATCTTTATTGTAAGTCCTTAATCCTTTTATGACACAATATTTTCAAACGACAGTTAGACTTGGGCCTCGGGCTCGTTACCCTCCAACATAGATTACTGATTACGCTTATGAAAGGCAGATTGAAAGAATTACGCAAATTGAAATCGAACTTGTTTCTCTCACCGCTGTAGTCGAGTGATTGACTGTCGCGCCACAAAGCTCGTTAATAATGTAACACGTTTAAAAAGCAACGGTTATTACACACAGTTGACTCTTGAAAATGAAGTGAAATTAAATGGTTTTATGACATGTAATTACGAAATGGAAGTTGTCACATCATAGAGGTTGTTAGCGCCAGAGAAGAATGGGGGCTATTAATAATGTAATCTCATTTACATCGGTTCGATGATGGAGAGGTTTTATCTAATTTTACGAACCCTTTCGCTTGCCTCTTTGAATTTTAAACGAAACTTCACGGTCCGGGAATGAGGAGAATGACGATTTTCATAAATCCTTTTCTGCTTTAATCTTTATCAATAACAATTAAATTGGTGGAAATATTAATTTCAGCTCGGGTTCGGAACATGAACGCGCACATATCGGGAGCCCGACGGATTAGGAACGTGCCGCTGATACACATCTGGAATAATTAAGTACATCTACAGCCAGGGGACAAGCGGACAACTGTATTCAGACATGACAAGGAAAGGTTTTAGCACTCGAGAGTTTAGTGAAAACATAATATGAAGGGTTTACAATGGTCACTAAATACAAATATTCACCGAATTTATAATTTACGTATGGTCATCACTTTATTAATGTTAACCTGTCAGGATTGTAAATTAGGTTCTAAATACATAAAAGGACGATTGAATCGGCCAAGCTTTGGATTGCAGTTACCGTTAAATATAAGTTACTTGAAATTCAAATTTATCTTAGACACACGAGCCTATAATAGTGTTGAACGCATAGTTGATAATATAGTAGTTAATATTTGAATTGTGTATTTTGATTTTAAATCGACTGCTGTTAATTCAAGCGGTACATTAGCACACAATAATTCTACATTTGATATAACGCCTTGTTATGATCGAGGTATGTTTGCCCCGTTGTCCTCTATTATATTTCATCTAGAGCTGTGGTGTGTATCAGCTGGTATAATGCTACGTGTCCAGACTTCCGTAAATAAACAAACTGACCAAATCCACTGCCGGGATGTGATTCATAGTTGAGAGCGCGGAATATACATCTCTTATGAGCGTAATGGAGTGTAATGCGTGTTATGGTCCGAGGTGGCGGATCAACTGCGTCTGGCGTTCGAGCGCGGCGCTCTTAGAAAACAGGTTAAATCTCTCGTTTTTCATTCAGGACAGGTCTAAAGAACCCCTATCATGCAGAACACTTGTCGTCACGACCGTTGCTGTGTCACGCTCAGCGACGTGACGCTGACATTTAGTGACACGTGTCTAACGTCCTTTTAAATGAAGTTCGTGACTACCTTACGATCCGAAAGCATGTATTTTCATTATTAAATAAGTAAGAGCCTAAAGACACATAGCAACGACTAAGTACATAGTTTAAATTTCCCTTTTCAAAGGTTAGAAAATAGATTTGTGAAAAGCTAATTTATATTCGTCATTAGGCGCGCTTCCCTCCAGCGATCCGCTGAGATTAGCTACAGATTTATTTGTTCACGCTCGGGCCAAGCGGTTTACATTAAAATGATAGCTTGTTAATTAATTTCGCATAATGAAAAAGTCCAATCGAGCCCGCCGGGTCTGATACCCAGTATCGATCATTTAAATCTATATTTAGTGGTGCGGTGGGATGTTTTTGATTATGAATTAATAACACGAATAGATTTAGATATCTTAATTACCAAACAAGTACAGTGAACTATGACAATACTCGTAAATATTGGTTAGTTTAGTAAATAGCGAGCGTCGTGAGCTTGGCGTGGCGTGGCGGTCGGTGGCAAGACTGGCAAGTACCGATTCGCGCCTCGCCCTATTGATTCGGGTCAAGTTGGCGCGTGGCCCGCATTGGACCTCTTATTTTTGTAACTGCTCGATAATCCCTTTAGTGATCCATCTCTCGGACGAGCATGTACCGTGTCGACAACCGAGTTTTCAGATACGGCGTTTCTGCGGCCCTCGCCGTGCGGGGTAGTGGCGGGGCGCGGGGCGCGGGCGTAACGCATCGACCAGTCACATGTGATGGCGCAGAGTGAGACTCGTTCATTCACAGTAAAAATACTCTTAAATATGTTGAAATTTTAGTAGTTAAACAAAGAATTTGTAAAAGGTCACAGTCGTCACTGTTCATATATGATGCAGGTCGGTTCCGGCCCGGACGGCGCGTGTCGCTTGTTACTTATCTCTCGCTTCGCTCTAATTGAATCGTAAACGTTATCAAGTCCGTAATGGCTAATTTAATGAAATCGTTATCACACAACACCCCTTTTGAGCGAGCCGTGGCTGGTATTTTCTATCATATTAAATTTCTATTTGAACTAAGTTTTAGTGTCGGTCCCAGTACCACAGCGATGTGTTGATTTCTCGTGGGAAATACCGAGTGGTTGAATTTGCGCATAAATATTACAAATCTTTGTATATCTTTGCTATCCCGGGAGTCGGGTCTTAAGCTCGGCCAGTCTAAATAATGTCAGGTAATCACGGATGAAAAATTAAGCTGAATTTTTCTTGGCTTATTTTTTTTTCTATTTATTTTGGTCGGACCTTCCAACATAAGTATGTTCTCAAGTACTTCAGATATATGTATTTATATATATGTGTGTCCCTACCTTATGGTCTTTTTAGATTAAGTTTGAACTAAATTCTAGTAAGATTTAACTAAGAGATCTGTGCTTTCATGACCCTGTTTCAATCGAAAGTTAATAAACAAACGAAAAACCTCTGTGAGTAATTGTTTAAAATACTGCAAGTTTGATTGCACAAGCCACAAAAATTAGACACGAAGAGATTTGGACATGGCTCGTTTGCTGTGGAGCTAATTAGGCGGGTTGTCAGTAGCTGTTATTTCTCCCGGTGCGGAGAAAACATTTAAAATCGCAGTGTGATGCGGCAGGTCCAGAAAATACGCGTGGGCTGTATTTTGGGGAGAATTAGGATTGGAAGTGTTTAGACAAAAATAAACATTTAGATTCGGTTCAAATCAGTCTGTAATTCCAAGATTTCTTGGTTTCTTGTACATTGTATTTATACTCGAAGCGGGATCGTGTCAATTCTTTAAGTAGTAACTCTAAACCAGGCGGTAACGCAAAAGTTCGAAAGTGTCTCCTATTGTTAAATTTACGGCAAGATTTTGTATAGCTCACAAGTCTCTTCAACAGTGCCTCTACAGTTGTTGACGATATCGCGGGAGCGTTTCGCTGAGAGTACTTCGTCACACTTGACTATGAGCGACGGAGACGAGACCAAGTTCAATACAATATCAATTAAATACAGTATTACGTTTGTGGGTTCTATTAATTCTGTGTATTTGTTCGACAAATAAACACATCTCCATTATCTGGTAATCAGTGAACGTAATTACTTGGCGCTTGATTTCAAATTAATCTAATTAGTTCATTTCACTGAACGATAATTGCTAAACAACACAACGTAATAGAAATCATATTTGAATCTTGTTAATTCTAATAGATTGAGAAAACATGTATGAAAATATGCTTGTAGCAAAGAATGAAAATCAGAAAAGTGCCATTATGGAAGGGGAGAAACGAACAAGGAATGGGTAATGTGTATATCAAGCACATCACTACAGAGTGTAGCCGATCAACACGGCACAGTAGAGTACAGGAGTCGTCGCTGTTCCGTCTCACATGATCGTTCCATGCCATTTATCGTCTCCAGAGTTTTTTCTACTCGATTAGTCGCACCATGAATCCGCTTTTCCTGATATATGCTGTCCCGCTACCGCTACACGACAATCTTTTACTTGCACTCCTACAAGACCGTGTACACGTTTCTATCCCAATTACCATATTGAACAGTAACAAAGAAGCCTTACCAATAACTTTATGTAGAATTTTGTTGGAAATTAATTCCCATTTTTTTATAAAAAGGTTTACTTTGAATGTGAAAACCTTGGGGACATTGATGAAGGTTTCTTGTAGTTAAGGCGGTTACACAAAAAAATTAAAGCGATTCATTCAACAATAAGTTTTACTTGTATGTGAGTTAGTGTGGTGGACGGCAAGTACACACCGTCGGATATGTGCGGCGTCAGTTTAGGTCTCGACGGAGCCTTAACTGACAATTACGCTATACATTTTAAATGATAGACTTCTCGTAGTTTCATAGCGTCGTAATGACACTTTGTGTCGTTAAATATGTACTAGACACTAAGCGGTAGCTAAATGTTGAACTTGTCTACTTTGGATGACACTGTTTTTAACATTTTATTAAATACACGCGGCTTCGCTTACGCAGACTTTCATCCCCCGATTTACCCCCTTAGGGGTGGAATTTCAGATATTCCTTTCTTAGTGCTCACTTACGTTATACAAAGAACTTGCATGCAAAATTTCAGGATTCTAGCTTCAGCGGTTTGGGCTGTACGTTGATCTCTGGGTATGTCAGTCAGTCAGTCAGATTTTAGTGTACAATAGCCTCAATATTTCAATTGTACCCGCAACACTTTTTATTAACGAGTATTTCATGCGTGTTGTTGTACGAATACTAACCCTAGGATTTGGTTCTTTGAAGGGTAAAGGGTTCCGTAATCTTAATAAGAAACACTTGTTTGATTGCCATATATGCCATATGATTGCCATGTTTTCTGTCCGTCTATCTGTCCGCAGTTTTGTTTAGATACTGCTAGGCTAGCACTAGAAACCTCAAATTTTTAAAGTGTATACATATTGTATTTAGCGGAGGCCGCAAAGTTTTCAGTAGTAAAGATTTTTTAATTCAGCTTATATATATTATATAAAACTGACAAAGACAATCGGTAATTTTTGTTGTGCATGGAGTTTGAAACCGACTTCAATCAAACTAGAAGGTATCTATTAGGGTTCCATACCTCAAAAGAATAAAACGAAACCCTTATAAGATCAGTATGTTGTCCGTCTGTCTGTCAAGACCCTTTATTTCGAGAGCACGTGAATGTATCGAGTTGAAATTTAAACTGTATACTCAGGTCTACGGTTCCTTGAAGCTGTGAAAAAATCAAACATTTAAGTTTGGATAAAAAAGACACGGTATATTTAGCAAAAACCGCATATTTCGACACTCGAAGGGAATCAAAACTCGTAGGGTACTTACCGTTCACCTAGAACTATTAAACTTGGCAAGTAACATCGCTCGTTTTAGACCACAAATACAGAAAAAAGTCTCAAAACTATACATTGTGTAATTAATCTTAAAGAATAGGGAGTCTATATTTTCGTAGGGAGTCGAAATTTCTAATTGAAGCTACTAGTTCAAATGGGGTATAAAAGGACTTGATGTGCACTTTGCAAAATATGTTTTATTTATTTTTATGACACATTATTTCATATTAAAACTGAAGTATATCAGAAAATACAAGCTGAATTTCAGAAAAAAAACTCGAAATTAACTGCACGATTCGATTCCTGAACTATTTATAATGATCCTACGTACGGAACCCTTGGTGGGCAAGTCCGACTCGCACTTGTCTGGTTTTTTATTATTTATTTGTTAAATTGGGGGTTGCAATTTTTTTTATCACATTTGAAATTCGACGCTGCTAAGACGCTCGCAAAATTTTACAGGACAAAAGAGTCCGACATACCACTAGGAGGTGGAATCCGAGGGCACATCCGCACGAAAAAAAAAGGAGAAAAGATTTACTGATTCTTTCGAATATCTTTTCAGCGAATGGGAATTCAAGTCATTGATGTCTCAAATGAAAGCTAATTTTTTGTGAAATATAACTGCTATTAATATGAAATTCTATTTGTTTAGAACTTAGTCATATATGAAAATAAATAATACCAAAAATTCTATCCATAAAATATTACAGCATATTAAACAAACATATGGGATTGTTGCAGTAAATGTATCAAAAGTAATATTTCTAAATATTCTGAGTATTATTATTGAGTTATTGTTCAACAAAACCTCCGCATTGACGATTACCAAAAACCTTATGATTTTTTTTTACGCCAATTACTCTAACGTCTAAACACGAATAAAAGGGTTTATATGTGCTGACATAAAGCTGCAAACGGTACAGTTATAAACACATTGAAGTAAATCGATACAATCGCTTTTTAAAGAGCCTTTACATTTAAATAACAATCGCCCACAATAAGCTCGAGAAGTGTTCAGCATCACAATGAGACATCAGCCGTCAGTGGAGTGATAACAATCCTTAATTGAACCTTCAATATCAGTTGCGCGGATGTCGGCGGGTGTGAGGTCCGAGGGGGGCCACGATTGCTGGCAAGAAAAGATTGATGACTATTAATCTTTCGGCCGATTTTAATCAATTCCATAGCGTCGGCCGCTTAGATTATACAGAGCTTCTTACCGTCATCATTCGCAGGCCAGATTAACTTTATAACTTACAATGTTTAAATTTGGTTTTAATAAATAGCTGAATATACAAAGCTCAATCTGCATTCCAGTCATAGTTATACCATGTGGCGAAGTATAGTGGTCGGTAGGTCGTAATCAGTCCATTGGAGTCGATACAAATGTGAGCGGAGATCATTCGCTCCCTGCATTATGTATGGCGGCGACCCCGGGGCCGATTTCGCACAATCATCAATTTTCTTTTGTTACGAAGTTGCCGATATCTATATAGCAAACTGTCTAAAGTCGCTGCATCTATACTTTCGTGATCACAGAATAATTAGAAGCAAACGGTCTCTACACGTAAGCGTTGAGCTTGGAATAACTTTTACTCTTAGTTTAAATCAAAGACTTTGAATGACGTTTACCATTAGTTGTGCAACTAGCAATAGCGGAAGTGATAATTGACAGACTACTCCGTTATTGTTGCCTTACCTTCGCTGTTTATTGGCAATTATATAAATTTTAGAAGGTTATGTACGATTGTGAATTAGTTAGTAGTGGTCATACAGATTAATAAATACGACTCAACAATATACTGCGATATCACAGTGACTCGTTCTCTTAATGGCTTTGATCAAAAACCATATCCAGGAAATATGTCGTTTATTAGAATCTTTCTATATATGTCACATATATATCATTATCTCTCTACCGTCGCAGATAAGTCATTACTATTCGGTAATAACAGATTGTGTGAGTGAATACTCACACAATCTGTTATTATGAATATCGTAGATATGTACAAGAGGAGAAATTCATAGATGAGTTTTTTACTCATGATTGTTTACTAATGTTGTTGTTGAATTTCGAAGATGAGTAAATTTTAATATTATTGTGATTCATATTCGATAATCACTGAAAAGAAAATAAGAGAGAGTGCTAAGTTTGATATGTAGTGAAACATGTCAGGTGTCGCGTGGACCACCCCTTCAGGTATTTCACAAACACTTGTCGATATAATTATTGAATCATGTTTCATACATGTATAGTAAAACTGAAAGTACAATACTATTTAATAGAAATGTCAAGTATTTACATTTAAGAAATATATTTAACTTTTTGCCTCATCCATGCCGTATATACATTAGTCGTAATTGATACATTTGTAACCGAGAACAGAGACATGCAATAACCGCACCTTGGTTCAACCGCAGTCAAACGACGTCACAGTGAACTGGGCAGCGGGTCCATACCGGTACTTCATTAAACTATTTGAAGGCCTAGTTACAGTGTCTATGTCGTTAAACAGATAGCTTATATACTCCAAATACTTTTTTATCAGTCAGGAACAATACTTTCAGTTTGGATGGAAGTCATCCTCTAGTATTTCATGTAGGTATTCACGGCGAAATGTAAGCAAAGTTTCATGTTGATCGATCGAGCAGGAACAAGTGAAGTGTATCAAACAAACTCTTAAACTCGTACGTAGTGTTGTTACTATTACAGAAATATTTTGCAAGTATAACGTCCAAGAAAAGGAAATCAGTGCATGTGCTCGTTTTACTGTTTATTTATATTAGTTCCACGTATTATTAGTAAAACACATTCAAGGTCCAATGTTCTAAATAAGCAGATCATGCATTGAATGCGAAATTAGGGTCGCTTAAGAGCACCAATTGTACGAATGAAAAATGGCTCTAAGGCACTTCTTGTATTGACTATAAACAAAAATATCGTTACCAATTTACATTTGTGTATTGTTGATCATTTCAATTTGTTGGACTTCATTTGTATGACTTGTGGTATGACTAATTTAGAGAATTATAACGATAGAGGTAATCTTAAAAAGAAAATGTATTTAAAATAAATATTTAGATGAAATATATTTCGAATGAAACAGCGCTTTTAGTTATTTATCAAAGAGGTACTATTTAAAATAGCCTCCACTCCACTGGCTGTCACGTTGTGCAAAACAAAGGTTTTCGCTTCGTGCCGGGAAATAAATAAACAGTTCAGAAAACTGTTTGGTTATTTCTGAGCACGAACCTTTACTTTCATGGCATGCTAGTTAACATAAAGAGAGAGAACAATGACAAACAAATACGGAAGTTTATATTAATGTGAAACACTAGCACAACAATAACTGCTACTACAATACACTTTCAAATATGTAATTCAACATAACTCCCTCAAGTGTTTAGTTCTTATGCTATCGTTTACTTTTCACATGAATCTTATTTCATATGAATACTTTAAATGTTATTGGAATGTGATAGGAATAAATCAGCCGACGAGTTCGTGGTGGGAACTACCGTCACTATGGAACGTTGCCACCTTTAAATGGTCCTATTTCGAGAAATGAGTGGGAATGAATTTGGCTTCGGATATGTATAATCTTATTCACTCAGTAAAAAGTAAAGAAACAGAACACTCGCATAGCTGTAGCAGGAGAGTCCAGAGCTACGCTCGTAGCAATTCAAGAAATGCGTTTATTTAATAAAACTTCTGAAATCACAGCTCTGAAAGCTATAAAACAGTCTGTGTGTAAATCATCCTAAAATTATAAATGTAAGTTTGTTTTTTACGCTTTCACGCAAAAACTACTTAACCGATCATAATGAAACTTTGTACACATATTCTTGAAGGTATTTGAAGTAACATAGGGTAATTTTTATTAAATGTAACGAGTAAAGCCGCGGGTAAAAGCTAGTATATTTACGTCACAGGTCTTCCTTTAATATTTTGTAACGGTTAATTTCATGTTATTATAATTCATGTACATCATTCTTAGCTTATCTGTAAAAACTAAATCCTGCAGTATCATTTGCGAATTGAGATTACATTATCGCTGATAGTACAACGTGAGAGTGGCTTGGAGTGAAATTATACATCAGAAGATCGCGAGCATTCCCGAGGTAAGCCGGACGAGATTCCATCCAAATTAGAAAGCTTTTTGTTGGATTACTCAAAGAGCCACGTGGGGCGTACTATATTTTATTCATGGGCGTCGTTAAAAGTCATTACTTTATGTCTCGGGGGCCATTTTGTCTCTCCATTATCGACATAATTACATAATTTATTATCGGTTATATCAGAGGGCGAGCCCGAGGTCGGCTCGCTCCTTCGATGGGCGCTCGTAAAAGGGTTTCAAACTTGTATCGATGTCGTAAAAGTGACAGCTTTTTCCAATATTTGTGCCTAGCGTATACCTTAGTATCATAACACGTTATGTTATGTTAGAGGAGGCGCGTGACTCGACATGCGAAAGCTCACTAACACAGGCCTATTTTGAATCTGATTTATTGACTGGTTAGAAAAAGTAATTGGACAGTCACCCATTAATGCTCACACACTCGTACAAACATTGTATCTTTATATTTATAGATATCTGTGAAAAACACCGGTAGTATTCATAAGCAAAGGGTTTCAGTTTTTTGACAAGTAGGAACTGGCATTCGTTAAAGAAACATTCTAAAAATCGTTATCCGATATATACACATATATTAATAGCAGTGGACTATTCTCGGCGTGGCGATCAACCCATAGAACGCCTTGTTCTTCAAGGAAGAGAGGAAAGCACTAGGCCCCGCGGAAGGTCACCTACGCGTTGTACTTTCCAGGTTATGTCTGCCGTGGGAGGTTCGGTGAACGAGTGCAGCAAGCTGACCTCGAACAGACAGCAGTGGAGAAACGTCTTGAAACGTATCACATCTCCCAAAATTATTACATAGCGATCACGACCGCTCTGTAAGAGCGTACCGGATGGCAAGAAGGACCATTAACGGCTGTACCTTCAGCACACACAGACATAGTATCATGTAAGATACTTGACGTTGGAATCTTCAGTTTGAGTGTACGTTTGTCGATATTTATTATGGAGTAAACTGTCTGTACAGGTGCTATTCTGTTTTTTTTTAATTCAAGTACCTGGAATCGCGATCTTTAGCGATAACACCGTATTTTGGCTAGAAATACAATTTTATTTATGTTGTCGTACTTGCTTTAACATATATATCCTGGATTAGTAAGTGATGCTATCTAAACAGCACTGAACTCCACGTTTTTTTTTTTTTTTTTTTATGTATGTCCTGCCAAAATGACTCTACTCTGCTTGATGGAAAGCATAAGCAAAATCCACGAGTGGTGGCCACCATACTCATTGCGGATACAACAATGCAGTATGGCGACCCACACTATGGCGGCCTAGTGATGCTTGTGCATCTTTTAGTCTAGTCAACAAGTATATGGAACTTGTTGACTAGACTAATTGGGCCTCCGGTCTCGCACTCACCAACGAAACACGACAGCACAAACGTGATCTTCTCTTGCTAAGTAGAAAAGAGTTTCAAGAACGTTACGGCGTCGATGAAGTGGAAAACGTTTGTGGGCACCACTAGTAATATTGTACTACAATGAGAGAGTACTCTAGTCTGTAGGCGCCTTTAATATAAGCACACATATGTTAAAATGAACGCAGGTGGTTTAAATCGCTCGTGCGTGCGTATAACGTCATTAACATGTCATGGTGTGTTAGTCCATAGCGCGGCGCTGTCTCGTGTCGGTGCTGTGCGGAGATGAGTGGGCCCGCAGATTGCCACAATCAATTTAGAATATCAATTTGCTTGCGCTATGAATAACAGCGCGATGTCCTCAACTCTCCCCACCACCCCCGCTGCCTCCCTTATATTCAATATCGTTTATGCGCCTTCAAATATTCAATAAGCGTCGAATTATCTCACTCTAAAAATACGACGCCTTTTATTATGTTAAAGAATATTTTATCGTAGTATAATATTCGAGTGAGTGTGACTTTGTAGGATGTTTTGAATTTGATAACAAATTCTTATTAATACGTATGAGAGTACGAAACTAGTCTCATATATACTAAAATGTGCAAAATGAGGATATCATGAGTTGATAGTTGGTTTGGTTTAAGTATACATGAACAATCACCAGATATACTGATTTCTACGTTCAAGCTATTTAATAAAATGTATTTCACCTTTGTATAAATACCTATATATCGAATTATTTACTTTTATTACATGTTCGATAGGCCATCCATTAACTGATACTTAGCCCCTTGATTTCAAAGAGTATATTAGCAAGCTTATGCTATTATTATGCTTATTATATTATAACCAAAAGGAGTATTATAATAAAAATATTACAGCCTTTTACACAGCCAAGAACTTTTTACTTTTTCACTGGAAAAGCTATGCTAAGTATCTTCGAGAAACACTACATTTGAGATGGCCCTTTGTACTTAAAATGTTACATGACAATTGTACGAAGGTCAGAAGGAAGTGCCGCTGAATAATAGTAATAATGACGCAACCTTATAATATGTAAAGCTGTACCAACTAGATTCATGGCTCGTAACGCAAAGTCGCTTAGAGCGTGACTACGCGAGGTGTATTTGTTTTCATTTTCTATTCAATGCGCTCGTTTTCAGCGTGGCCGTGGCTCTATGTTACAGCAGAAATAAACGCAAGCGTCGACGAGAATAACCCAATTATGCGCTGAAACTACTCACATTATGAACGCTGAGCTTTCTATCCGTTTTTCAGTATTATCAAAATTAGATTATAGTCAGCGGTGCATCAGAAGCGCGGATGGCGGCTATCCAGTTAATTGAAACACCCGACGTCACTCGACGGTTGTTACGTACTGTTATCATAGTATAATGCACTCATACAAATCGCGAGAATAATGGGCCAATGTTAGTCATTTAGTGATGGACCCTCGTATGAGTGATATGAGTTCTAGTGTTGGAACACTGAAATGCGGTAGCCGCGGTACAAGAAACACTGCGGCCCACCCCTTGTCCTCTTTTAAGCACATTTTCGCTCCAGTGTTTGTCTTACTTATACGTTCTATTGTTCGGCTCAGCTAAACACGGCTACCCATTTACATGTGTGTGATAATAGCCAGTACGACCGTGCGAGACAAAACCTAATTCATGAATTTATTCAGAACGGTATTGTTATTCCACGCACAAAGGTGTGAGTGCGGTAGAGAGCGTATAGACTGTCGCAAGCTTATACAAGATATTTAGATTAACTTTAGATTTAGATAGATAGATAGATAGAGATTTAGAGATTAACTGCCTCGTTGGTCTCGCGGTTGGCGTGTACGACTGCTGATCATGAGGTCTCGGGTTCGATTCCTGGGTCGGACCAAATGTTTGTATGATCTACAAATATTTGTTTCGGAGTTTGGGTGTTTTCTATGTATAATATGTATGTATTTACAAAAAAAAAAGTATATATGTATTTGTATCAGTTGTCTAGTACCCATAACACAAGCTCTGCTTAGCTTGGGACTAGATGGCGTTGTGTGTTAAAATGTCCGAAATATTTATCCGAAAATATTTAGATTTGTTTAATTTCAACGGCCAGAGAGCTGTCCGGTCATGGGTACTCGAGGGTATTGCCGCATTATATAATAAGGGAACCTAACTTACGTTAGAATAGATGAATTAGTGGTGGTTTCAGGAATTGAATAGGCGCTTATTAGACAACTTAAATTATACAGCGAAGCGTGTCCGTGGCGGCCCTACTCATGATGACAGTAACAGAAGCAGGTATAGAGGCAAGTGCAGAGCCCATATATAAACTCATTAAATCATATTGAAAAATGCTAAGCCATAAGAAGTCTTAACATCACTGTCATCTATGAATGGGCATAATCCTTTTCAGTATACACTTAACACTACACAGCGGTACAACAGCGCTACGCAAAAAACACACTCAGGCGGAAGTAACAAAAGTAGGTATCTAATTGTAGTAATTTATTATAGGTGTATCAACTGTTGATGTAGAGCGCACGCACACCGGTCGCGCTTGATTGCATTAGTGTCTTCCTGGATAATCATAATTACTGGTGCACTTTCTTCTCACACGCGTCCACACCGATACACAGCTTCCCTCACACACGCACGCACAAACAGGCGCACAGCGCACTAACTTCACTGTATAGTTTAATTACATCGCTGTTACCTGCAATAGAACAACGGGTATTTTATTTTGTGCCGAATAGATAATGTACTAAAATTGTATGCTTTATCTGTAGGTTCTATCGGCTAGAGCGGCACTAAAGAATTTTTTGCTAGCTCAATCTCTGTATCAATGTATTAAGGAAGTGTAACATTTGACGCGCTGCCAACTCGAGTAGAATACGAGTACGAGGCGTATACCATCGTGGCGCATATACATAAAATCTACTACTTACGATAGACTGTACGAGGAAATCGGACATGTTCCTTAACAGCTTTGGGGGGAGATTGTAGCGTTTGAGTTCATCGATGAAATGAACGTCGGCATGCCCTACATAATGGCACTGTTGTAATGAAACATTTCGCGGGCTCAAAATGACTCTGCTTTATGTCAATCAGTGTAGCAATTTGTTTTGACCTCTCGGCCCTAGTTCTCGGTATGCTGCTCGCGGCCCCTCGGGGCTTATTTCGCGATATCTTGTTCAAAATCCAATCAACGTTTGACCGGCTCGTCATTTAAATGAGAATTAAGCTCGATGGGCCCTCCATCTACATTCAAATTGGGGATCAAACAAAAATTGTGTCCTTTACGGCACGGGAGCGCGGGAGGGGCGGGGGCGAGGTGAGGGGTGAGGATGCAAGGCTGTCACCGCAATATTGGGCTGTCCTCTCGTGGCGATTTATAGCGTCGTGCGTCCAAGCGACGTTCTTCTGAGTCTTCAACTTATTAAGGTTCAAACTTAGTGTTGTGTATTATATTTTTTCCTTAACTTGTGATCGTTGAAAGGTCATTAATTTGTTCTGATTTCCTTTTTATATTAATACATTTAATGTAATAATATATATAGGTAGATATATTTATTTTAGAGAAAACATGCTAGTACATTTAAATGTATGCGTATTCCGGAATTTCAGTGGCTCGAAAGAAATTGATATTTTTTTGAGCGGAGCGCTGTAAGATGCGACTATCTAATATTTCAGGGAGTTAGTAAGTCCATGTGTATAGTTCCTGTGATCACATTTCGCCATTAGTGAGACTGTTCGTACCGCTTCACATAAAAATTCCGACGTCGTTTGGTTGTGCAAATACAGGGCTCCGAAGGTAATCGAAGTAAAAGACCACTTTGTATTAGCTTGCTCTAAACCGAGTCACAGGGTTGCCACACCACGTCGAACCGCCCTAAAGCAATATGCTGCCAATATTATTGTTATTATCTATACCATGAATTCGTAACATTATTTTTTTTATTGTAGAGATTTTAAGTCTTTACTAACAATAATGAAGTTGGCTTGACTACAATAGGTATATTTTTTTGTGCTTTGTGATAATGTTTGTGTATGATGCTGTGTACTTAAGGTAGTATAACTGAACAAATAAATAATGGGTTGAACTCTTATTCACTTCTAATTTACATTTCTACAGAAACACTGATAATAATTTTTTCCTTATCGCAATGGCTAGGTAGTGACGGAAGCTATTTCAGAGACATTCACATTTATCACTCGACTTGATTTTACAGAAATTCACTCCGAATGTACATTGTCAAACCCGCAATGTATTCATATATTATTTATTATGCAATTTGATACTTTACTTATACGCTGAGCCCTTCTGTGCGTGTGTCAGCCCTGAGCGCGTGCGATCCGGCTCGTTAATCGTACGACACCTCGTTACCGCTGATTGGCTCGCAATTCTTTACAGCCTTCGATGTTGCAGCCGATCACATTCCAACTTGGCCGAGCCCGCATACTGGCAGATAGCAAAATAGACACGTTCACTAATCTAAGTGATCGGATTTACTTTATTATCCAGTAGACACGTAACGTACACAAATATCCATAAAAGAGTAAAGATAGTATCTAAATCTTATTTGAATATGAGAGCGAAAAAAGCTGCAAAAACGTGACATTGGCGCGCGTGTTGTGTGTCACGATTGTTACAGCAGCCTTCTTGTGTCTCAGTGAGAGTTGGCTGTGCAAGATAACTAAGTAATGAGTGAAGTTATTCGTGGATGTAATTTGTAAGTTCTCTAGGAGCTGGAACTTAACTCCTGGACAAAGTAAAGCTTTATATGGGACGAGCCGTTATGAATCGGTAAAAGAAGATATATAACTATTGGCAACTTTTTTCATATCACAAATGGTTGCCAAATCGTAGATAAAAGTATAGTAATGTTTAGTTGTAACCTAACTGAATTTTATTAACATTATGACTTGATGACTTACCGACAGTAGCGCCGCCTACCCGGTTCATTGTGTTGTCAAACCATCCAGGAACCTATTGAAATGTACACACAAAATTACATCCAAATTAGCCCAACTGTTTGGAAGGAGTTTGGTGACAATATAAATTAATATATTTCTTATGTACATGTGTTGTCACTTACTCCTCCAAAACGGATGGACCGATTTGGATGAAATTATTTTGACAAGCGGATTTAACGCCCAGACCTTATGAATACTTTCGGCTGAATGAAAAATATGATACGATAGGTGACAGAAAAAACATTTTAATAGAATAAAATCAAAACTCAAAAGTTTTACACGGACTAAACTTTTTTTATGTTATAGTGGGAAAACGAGCAGACGTATCACCTAATGGTAAGCGATTACCGCCGCCCATAGACACCCGCAACACCAGAGGCGTCACAAGTGCGTTACCGATCTTTAGGGGATGCGGAAAGGGATGTGAGAAGGAGTGGGGGTATGGGCCCAAGTTAATATGGGCAAGTTTTCTTTATTTGTATACATCATTATAGTTCATTAAGGTATTATAGCACACCAAGTATATGCTAACTTTGTACGCAGCTACTTTCAAGTCTATAAATATATCTGAAAGCTATTGTTTCCAATTAGATATATTACGAGATCTAATCTAACTAAGTTAAAGTAGTAGTAATATAGTCTTGACTTCGACATCTGCTTCTATTGAGCAGAAAGGTAGTAGTTATAGTGTACATAACCCTCAATCTATTTCTAGTCATTTAAACCAAAGATTACGACAATAGAGTGTACCTCTAGCAACACTGTATCCTCAGAAACTTTTCATAAAAACTGTATGAACAGTACCAAAAATTGTTTGAACCTGGTACATCAGAACATTCAGGGATTGATGAGTAAAGAATTAGAATTAGAGCTATATCTAAACTGTAATAATATTGATATTTTATGTTTAACAGAACATTGGCTTAGCAGTCATCAATTCTTGTTTAATTTCAATAATCACCAGGTTACTAGCTCGTACAACAGAACCAACATGATACGTGGTGGCTCATTAATAATTACAAAAAAGAGTATTAAAGTAAAAGAACGATCAGATATTGTCAGTCTGTCTGTTGAGCGAACTATAGAAATAGCTTGTGTAGAATTTGAGCGGTTCATTGTAATGAGTGTGTACAGGCCCCCATCTAGTTTGTATGATATATTTGTAATGTAATAAGACGGTTGTTGTCTGTGGTGACTTTAATATAAATATTCTCGAAATGTCGAATATAACTGTAAAGTTTTTGACCTTATTGAAGTCATATCATATATATAACGTTTTCTTTGAACCCACATGTATTACAGCCAGTAGTGCCACTTGTATTGATAATATTTTTACAAATGTGAAACCAATTAATAGGTGTATTGTAAGTGAGCTAGATTCAGATCATTGCGGGCAGTTTGTTACTTTTACTCGAACAAAACCAGAGGTTCAAAGGAAGCGTATTAGTTACGTTCCGATTACGGAGAGCCGCATGAGCCTGTTCAGGAATAATATGGCGGATAAGTTGTTAAGATTGCCCTATGATAGTGACCCTAATCAAGCTTTCGCTTTCTTATTTAATATGATTAATAATGAGTTTAATTAACTTTTACATCAAAAACACTAACGATTAGTGATCGTGTAGTATTCAGTGACTGGGCCACTGTAGGTATCTATAAAAGTCGACAACGGCTATATGAGTTGTATTATGAAAAAACATATAATCATAACTGAGATTTTATAGAATATGTAAAAAATTATTCAAAGAATTTTAAACGCACCTGTTATGTTGCTAAATCCCTATATTTAAAAAATAAAATAATATCATCTGGAAATAAAATAAAAACCACATGGGAGATTATAAACGCCGAAACCGGAAGGTCCATTGTACGAAATCGTGACTTCCATTTAAAAATTAATAATCTATATATATAAAAAAGGAAGGTGACTGACTGACATACCCAGAGATCAACGCACAGCCCAAACCGCTGAAGCTAGAATCCTGAAATTTTGCATGTAGGTTCTTTATATAACGTAAATGTGCACTAAGAAAGGAATTTTTGAAATTCCACCTCCAAGGGGGTAAATCAGGGGATTAAAGTCTGCGTGAGCGAAGTCGTGTGTAAAAGTGTAGATATAAAAGCGGATGTGGAGGTTGCGACTGAGTTTGAACATTTTTTTACCAACATTCCTATTCGAACAACCAAAACTCTCTCGTCATCCTCTTCCTCTGCTTGTTTTTTATTAGAAAATAGTGTAAACCGGTGTGATAGGGGTTTTGAATTTTCAGCTGTTAGTGTAAATTATGTTATCAAGGCTTTTAAAAGTATAAATGTAAAGAAAACTACTGATTTATGGGGACATTCAGGAAATACTATATCTGCAATAATTGATATGATATCTCCATATTTAGCAGCTGTTTCCAATTCCTGTATCGCATCTGGTGTGTTTCCTGATCTGATGAAACAAAGTAAAGTGATTCCATTGTTCAAATCTGGTAGTAGTTGAGATCCATCTAACTTCCGACCTATCTCAATACTTCCAACATTGAGTAAAATTTTTGAAAAATTGCTTTTAAACCAAATGTTACAACATTTTACTAAGCACAACTTGCTTCATCAAAAGCAATTTGGTTTTACTAAAGGTCGTTCAACTACGGACGCGGGCGTGGAATTGCTTAAACACATATATGGCGCCTGGGAGGATTCACAGGATGCGTTTGGTATTTTCTGTGACTTGTCTAAGGCTTTCGATTGTGTCCATCATCCTACACTCATCAGGAAGCTACATTTACATTTTATTTTATTTATTATTATATATTACCTATTACCATGAATACAAGTTTTTTGAAATTTGACATTTTTCAGGGTCCACCTACGTCCTACGGACCTATATCGCAATTATCAACCGATTTCCCAAATGTTTTCACCATTCGTTAGATAATTTAGTTCTTCAGATTAAGCAACTGATCGACGCTTCCCGTGACCAGAAGCACAGAGAATTAGCATTGCCATTCTATGCTTAAACACATATATGGCGCCTGGGAGGATTCACAAGATACGTTTGGTATTTTCTGTGACTTGTCTAAGGCTTTCGATTGTGTCCATCATCCTACACTCATTAGGAAGCTACAGCACTACGGAATAATTAATAATGCTGTAAATATTGTAACGTCGTATTTGAATAAAAGAGTTCAAAAAGTTGATATTAATGGTAAAACATCTTCGGGATCCCCGGTAACAATGGGCGTCCCACAGGGTTCCATTCTAGGGCCATTTCTGTTTCTCATATATATAAATGATTTAGCTTATTATGTAAGTGACAATCATGAGATTGCATTGTTCGCGGATGACAAATCCTTAATTTTTAAAGTTAGGCGCCAACTTGACAGTTTTACTGAAATCAACAGTGCACTCTTGAAAGTGTTACATTGGTTTAATACAAATAACCTTCTCCTTAATGAGAAGAAAACTAAATTCATTAAATTCTCTACACTAAACGTTAGGCATGTTACAACCAATGTTCGATTGAATCTACTAGAGTTGAATCCTGTGGAATCTACTGTATTTTTAGGTATTACTATTGACGCTAAGTTACAATGGGGTTCCCAAATAGAAAAACTATAGCCGGTAGGCTAAGCTCAGCGGCTTTTGCTGTAAAAAAGATTCGACATTTAACTGATGTTGATACAGCTAGAATAGTTTACTTTAGTTACTTTCAAAGCATAATGAGTTACGTTATCCTACTCTGGGGTAACTGTGCAGATATTAATGCCATATTTGTTTTACAAAAACGCGCCGTACGAGCCATTTATAAATTAGGCCCTCGAGTTTCTCTCCGTTCCAAATTTAAAGAGATAAATATTGTGACTGTATCTTCACGATATATATACGAAAATTTAGTTTATGTTCAAAAAAATGTATCAAAGTTTTCTAAAATCAGTGATGTTCATTATGTAAATACCAGAAACAAACATAATCTTAGTGTTCACGTCACTCGTCTCCACAGAGTAGGCAACTCGTTCATGGGACAATGTATACGCTTTTACAATAAACTCCCTATTGATATTAGGAATTTGCCATTAAAGAAATTTAAGAATACCATAAAATCTAAGTTAACCGCAAAGGGGTATTATACCATAGCAGAATATCTTGATGATAAAACCGCCTGGGATTGAGCTGCCCATTCTGCACATGCTGTTTATTATGAATGTTTAAATATATTTTGATGGTGACGATAATTTATGGTTTGAAACAAATTCATTTTAAATTATTGCTATTGTTGACATTTTTTTAAATTATTATCTTTACTGATTATTGTAATTGTGACTCAAATTGTAATTATCGTATTTCTTTTATTGAAATAATGTCTTTTGCATATTGTCTGGACTTTAAAAGAGACTGTGATCCCTGAGTTTGTTTCGTCCTTTCTTCTCAGGGCTAGTCCAGTTAGGAAAGGCTGAACTCATCTGCTCAAAAAAAAAGTTTAACTTGCAAAAGTGTTCATGTAACCTAATTGCAGAATAAATGATTTCATTTCATTTCATTCAACGTGGCAATGCTGCCAGCCTTTTAGCTTCTAGCCTCTAGCTCTAGCTCTTCTTCTTCTAGCCAGCAAACGCTACCAGTAGGCGAGGATGCGAAGGAATTTTTTGACGCTTGTATGTAAATATTGTTATTGTTTTTAAATTATGGTTCTGTATATAGGTTTCTATACTATGTAATATAAATATATTTATTTTGGTTGTATAAAGTAATTATTTTTGTATAAGTTATTTGTTCCATAAAATAAAATGTCTGTTTAGTGTAATTTAGAATCGAGTAGTACACCCTGTTCTCCAGATCCGTTTTGACCAATTTTCAATAGCTCAAATATTTAAATGGGTAATTTTTTACACCCAAAAATCCCCATTATTACAGAAATTTTTTTAATTAAAAAAAAAATACCAATCAATTTTAAAACTTCCAACGGATATAGGGAGACTGGAATATACTTGCCTTGCCTATAATTTAGCCATATTTACATCTCACAGGAAAAGAATCTGATAACCATTTTCAATGGTAAACATTTATCAATCGTAACTCGCACAAACTAGTATGATACACACATTTGGTTATTAAAATCTGATGAAATATTTTTTTACTATTCTAATGCTTATAAGAGACTATTATGAAGTCTTATTCCATTCTTCTTTATTTCTTTTTTAAAGACTGAAAAGTCACTCCAATCTGCCTGATGGAAAGCATCATGGTGATTAAAATCTAAGAGCGGGGGCTACCACACTCATTGCGAATGCAGACAATGCAGCATAGTGACCCACACTATGGCGGCCTAGTGAGATTCTTTTCAATTTTTACCTGTACGGCAACGCGACTCCTGTACACGGGGGTTGTCCGGTCGATGGCGCTGTATGGTGCACCGGTGTGGGTGGCGGCTCTGACTGCCCTAAATAAGGCCCGCCTCTGGCGGCCTCAGAGGGTATTGGCAGTCAGAGCCATACGCGGATACCGCACGGTGTCGACCGAGGCGGCATGCGCGTTGGCCGGAACACCCCCGTGGGATTTGGAGGCGGAAGTGCTCGCCGAAGTTTATCGACGGATGGCTGGATATCGGGCGGAAAGAGGCTTTCGCCCTCCGCCCGAAGAGGTACGCGAATGGCGTGAAGCCGCTCGTCGAGCCACTATGGACAGATGGTCGCTCCGGCTGGAGACTCCACGCGCTGGCTTTGCCGCCGTGGAGGCTCTCCAGCCGGTCATCCTCGAGTGGGCAGGGCGGCAGCACGGGACCCTTTCCTTCCGACTGACGCAGGTCCTTTCCGGGCACGGTTGCTTCGGGAAGTACCTGCACTCGGTCGCTAGGAGGGAATTGAGTCCCGTCTGCCACCACTGCGACTGCAGTGAGGACTCGGCCCAGCATACGCTGGCGATTTGCCCCGCTTGGGCGTCGCAGCGCCGGGCCCTCACTGCAGTCATCGGAGGAGATCTCTCGCTACCGGCCGTCATACGCTCCATGGCCGGTAGCGATAGCAGTTTTACCGCGGTCGCAACCTTCTGCGAAGATGTAATCTCGCAGAAGGAGGTGGCGGAGAAGGCCCGGGAGGATGATATCCACTCGGACCCAAGCCGCCGCCGGCGAACCGGGCGGCGGAGGCGCGCCTATCTGCGCCTCATGCCGCCCTGAGTGTGGCCGCGGATGGTCGGGACGGGTTTTCCCCTCCATCCGCTCTAGTGGCCACCCGCGAGGGGGCGGCGTACGCGTGTGCCGTACGTCGCCTACTTAGAGAGTCCATCAGGTGACGGTGCTCGCTTCTGTGCGGGCAAGCGCTGGGAGGGGTACGGATGTGTTAATATCAGCAGTTCCCGGATTCCTCCCTTCACAGGCGCAGAGTGGCACACCGTGTGGTTTTAGTCGGTTCGAGTCCGACACACCGCCCCGCCGTAAACCCCGGTGGGGTGACGGTCCGATGGGATTTCCACACGTTAAAAAAAAAAAAAAAAAAAAAAAAAAAGGACCAACCCGGTGTAAACCGCATCTCGCGCCGCAGCCGGCCGATACAAACACTGTACTTTTATGTGACATACCGAGATTTTCATTGTACCGCTTCTAATATAATGGTGCTGTTCCAATTTTAAAACTAGGCTACCTATATTTTACTGTGAACTTGTGTAAGTGCCAGATTTATTTTAGGTCAAGATCTATCACAAGAGATTATTAAGACTACATGTAATTGATTTACACAAAGTTTCTATTTGTGATTTTGTGAAATAACAAAGGTATAAAATATTACAAAAAAATAACAATTGAGGTTAGTGCAGTACTTTGTGGATGGTTAGAGATAGTTGGTATTTGTAGTATTAACGACGGTCGCGCCCGTTTTCAGTAGAGCAGCAGTGAGTAGAAAATTGCGTTTTACTGTGTCAACGCTTTAGGTAGCGACGCGGACACCGCGCGGGCCCAGCGCACTGCCTTTGCGGACCCCCACCTGCCCCCGCACTCCAGCCTCGCCCGCACCGTGCGTCCCACGCTCCACCGTGACCCACAGACCCAGTTTACAGCGTCTTTGCATGGACCTGACATACATACCAATTACTTTTTATCTCCTGTCTTACAACTATGATAATGGCCATATCTTTCTAGCTGACATATTATTTGCCGCTCCATTACCGGAACATCCATTCTTAAAACATTAGAGGAATGCTGTAAATTGTGATATTTCATTTGAACAAATGTAATCTTAGAACTAATCTTTTTGAATATTATCGGTTCTTATGTGAGGCAAATGGCAGACACACCTGCGCGCCGTGTGAAATAAATGATACTTTGGTTGTTTTATTTTTAGAGAGAAGTTGTTTGAGCCCCCAAACACTGGAAAACATCGAACAAGATGGAAGATTACAGACAAACTTGGCGAAAGTTGCGCACAATCCTGTTATGAGCGAGTATTTACTTATTGTTTGTTGTTTTTACTTCAAGAGAGGGAGAGAGAGACGGCAGGCATCTGGAGTTGATGAGCGACCGTTGCGAGCCGCTCTACAAATTGGAGTGAGCCCGTTCGGTTGCGTCATTTGCTTGTTAAGGTTTACAATTTTTTTGACAATAAGTGCGCACTTTTGATGTTTATGGGACAATCTGGCAAAGCTCTCGTACCATTTGGTTTGTATTAAAGTGAATAAAGAGAAGTCGAGTCACGGGCTGGTGTATTTCTCTGGAGACATTAAATATTTCGATTATAATGACGATAGGATAACGGCTTTAATAAATGTGCGGCGGGTGTGTAATCAGCGCTGGTTCAGTTTACGAAACGCTGGATCGGCGTCCTCCCTCGGTGATATACGCGATTATGCTAATACACCTCCGACTGCCATGATTGTAGTTTGCTACGTAATTATAAGAGGGATCGCCGTCCCTGAAACGTGTAGTAACGTCTACCAAACGTCAATCGCTAGATAAGGTTTTACTAAGCTTATTGATTGTCTAGAATACCTGATCATTAGATTTGGTTTCAGAATAATAATGTAGATCTATTTGCTTTGCTGATAGAAATGTGTTTTTATTAATTCATGCACCAAATGTGGTGAAAAGGGTTTAAATTGAATTTTGAACAAGGATTTTACCATGTAACTCTAGTAAAAGTGAATCTTATGTATATGAAATATGTGTCCGCAAACCCTAATAATACAATACTATTGTTAAAATAACTATTATTTAAGTAGTTATTAAAATATTCGCTAAAACCTATGCCATCCCTATTACAACTGAATGTGGGGTCAATAGTGACGGGCATGGGGTTGCTAGAGAAAACTGGTCAGGGTTGTCAAAAACAATAGGTACATATATATAGGTAATTCTTCATTTGAAACAAATAAGCAGTAGGTAGCTAATAAGTTACTTCACTTGGGACATAAAATTGTGACCATTTCTAACGATAATTTCTTTGACAAATTCAAAATCATTTATTCATATAAGAAACCAAGTAACACTCATGAACGCCACAGCATGTGCTGTATTGTCGAGGTAAGTTAGGCGAAAACACCAAAAATCTACTGCCTGCCTGGGTCGATCCATAGCTTCCAGTTTCCAAAATTCGTAGAGCCTCAAGTGAAGAATACCGGCAAAGAAACTCATGGCTACTCTTTTTCAAAATCTGGTTTTCAGGTACAATAGTGTTAGTAAGTATTACATGTAAGGTTAACAGTACGCAAGCGGTTGTCACATTTTTTTTTACGCGGGGAATGCTTTTCGCACCATACCCTCCGTGGGGGGGGGGGAAACACACGAAGGGCGTATGTGGGACTCCCGACGAATCGGTCTACCCACTAAACCCCGCGGTGGCCTACCTCGGCAGTCTGGAGGAGCTCCAGGAACGCAAGCTGTTGCCACCTGAAATTCCTTTTATTAAAATGCTCCAAAATCTACCGCATAAAGAAAAAAAAAACACTCAGTGATAACGTTGAAGGTTTGAGTCTATTAAACATAGAAATCATTCAAGGTGCACATCTACTTACATACAGTTGCAAAATCTACTGTTAAAAATAATTCGTGACTGGATTAAGAGGTTAGAGTTGCAGTTGAACGAACCAAAATAATAGTATTGTCTAAAGCATCGCTGACTAGGCTGACCAGTCACCCCAAGCAGCACCCGTTCACGAGTATGACGCATGGACCAGCCATCATCTCCTTCGCCATATCAGAGGGAAAGAAACGACCTGCCTCACGACGACACCGCAAGCAATGACATTTTAGTGAGCATGACAAACCATAGTCGAGATACTGATAAAATCACTACTAATTAAATTACCATAATAATCGTCACGCATTACTTTCAACTAACAATGGTTTGTTAACACACAAACAGACATATTTTGAAACTGCGGCTAATGTCAGACTGTTTTAGTGTTGTTTTGTTATGTTATTAAATTATAACAAACGTGTAGTACAATTTATGTTTTTATAAAATTATAAAAACATAAATTCTACTACAAGTTTGTTATAATTTAATGTTATTTGCTAGAATTGCAAGTGACCAAAATTGTTAACAAACTTATTCCTGATTTTGTCCCTTGTCACCCCTGAAACCCTTTACACCCCGTTTTACGGCATTGGTTTTTGATAGGTACTATAACGTGTAAACGAAGTTTTAAATTGATACAAACTTAATAATAATATACATGCAACTGTAACATGGTAAGATTTTTTAATTTGCAACAAATTTGGTATGAAGTCATGACTCGAGAGGCGCGGTGAAAGGCAAGGAACGTTTTGATGTGTCTCATATTTCACTACGTTTGCAGGTAATTGTGAAGTCTCATCCCGGCTTACGTGCGATACTCGTTTTATGAACAAATTTTACAGATTTTTCTGGCAATAAATTGTGGTTAAGCTCCTTGTGCCTTTTTATGACTTAATGTATTTTAATGTTTTCATAAAAAAGTGCTATTTGAGAACGAGCCGAGTTACGACGCAGACGATACTTTTTCTTTTCCCATCATTAAAATCTGTTTTCATAAATGTCGGGAAAAAATGTAGCAAACAGTTATTGTATGAAAATTATATTGCGTTATTTGATGTCCGTCCAGACAAAGGTGAGGGGGGGAATGACTGCTGAGGGTCAGAGTGAGCGGTGGTGGCTGTAAGCGCGGGGGAGGAAGGGGAGTTGAGGCAGTCCCACTCGTCAATCAAACCCGTGGCCGATTACCGGCGCTAGCTGTAGTACACGCGCAGGAACCAATCTGCGGGATTGATGAGTGCGAGGCCCATTACACCGCTTTATATAGTGATAAAAGTACATTAAGCGCCAAGTTGCGCTGCGTGCTCCACGTCACGCGCGCCGCTCCATTTATCTCACCTACATATTTATTTTTGCCTCTTTTTAAACTGATGTACCACTAATTTATCAGTTTCTAGTAGTCTATGCGTGCGATCAGTTCGAAGGTTTTTCCAAACACGACGTTTTGTGTAAGTAATTCAAGATTTGAGAAAAATGAGGAAATAATGTGGTGTGACAATAATGTAATAGTAAAGGAGTTACACTAACGTCTACAAGTTTTTACCCGATCTTTCAATTGTTACCCGACTACGACGAAGCCAAAAGGATTTATAATAGTTTTGGCAGCCTATGTGTTTTCTATGTTCCACCATAGCGTCTAAATTACTGGACCGATTTTAATTAATAAGGTGTCAAAAAAAATCTAATTATAGCCCGGCTAATATAAGTTATATAATTTAGTCAAAATATACTTATAAGCTTTATCCCACCAAAAACATTTTCATGTAAAATGTTACCAAGACGACTGCATATGGCTTACCCTGTGAAAAAGATATCAGATCTCATGTAGAGCCAAGGTTCTGTATCTACACGCCATAACTCTACCAATCCTAACTTCGTAAACTCTACATCTCAGTAAAAATGTATGGCTTCGCCGTTTCGCTACCATACCATCAAGAAGGGGAAACGAACGCCTTTTGTGTTTGCAAATATCTAGTTTCAGAAGAAATGTGTTATACGAATATTTAGTTTCTGAAGTAACGAAACAGCCAAGCCATACATTTTTACTGAGATGTAGAGTTTACGAAGTAAGGATTGGTAGAGTTAGGGCGTGTAGATTCGGAACCTTGGCTTTACATGAGATCTGATATATTTTTCACAGGGTAAGCCATATGCAGTCGTCTTGGCAACATTTTACATGAAAACGTTTTTGGTGGGATTTCATTTCTTTTTGTAAGTTGCTTGAGGCAGTTATTTTTTTCTAGTTTGGGCTGTATTTCTAGTACATCTTCTTTCTTCTTTCGAAAAAGTCCAAAAATAAAAACTCTAGCATATACATTTGTGAAAGTCTCATACAAACTTCCACCCCCCAAATTTGGGGGTTGGGGGGCAAAAGTAATAGGTTTATGAATGTTTCCGTTGTTTGTGTACTAATCTTAGTTTACATGCCAAATTTCAGCTTTCTAGCACTTCAGGAAGTACCCTAACAGTTTTGATGATCATCAGTGTGTCAGTGACGAAATCGGTGTTTTTAGGTATCAATAAAATCTAAAGTATCAGAGCTATGCAATTGAAACTTTGTGTGTTTCATTAGTCTATTGGTAACATCATATCCTGAGAATTTGAACGATCTGGTATATCGGGAACCAAAGTTATGAGGGTTCAAAAAAACGACGAAACACTTCGAGAAAAGGTAGGTAGTGCCCTTGCGCTTCGCTTGGCTCGTCTTGGCGGGGGCACGACCGTGCCCCCAGATGCGTATAATGTAGAAAATGCACCATTGTTTTTTAAAACGTTTTTTAAAAGACAACTCCCGCACTAGAAATGAATCCTGTGTCGCGGGGCACTTTACAAACATACATGAAACGGACACGAAGAACACCCAGACTCAGAACAACAATTTGTTTTTGTTTTTTTTGTTTAGTGTTTGCCCTACGTGGGATTTGAACCCAAGACACTTGGCGAAGTAGGAAACGACGAGGTGACCGTTAAACCACGAGGCCAACCGTGCAGTCATTTAAAGTCTTGATTACAATATGCAGGTTTCTTTTATATCTGACCTGTAAGTGGGTTAAATTGAGCGAGTAGTTCTTCAATGTCGTTACTATCGTTATCTTGCGAGTGGGCAGGGGCAGGGGCTGGAGATGAATGTTTACTAGCTCTCACATAGTTTAATTTACAAAAGTCGCACGAGTTAAAGCTGAGCGATGTGGTTGTAGAATATTAGTAGCGAAGAGCATTATAACTTAACCTTCAGTGCTTGGCAGCCACACGTAGGTGTCAATAGTTTTTTTTTAAAGTGTGTTTTTAGCCGACTGCGAAAGAAGGAGGGTTATGTTACGTTACACCCAAGAGCCTAAACAGCTTGTCGTATTTTTTTGTGAGTGGTGTCAATAGATTTGTCTTAGTCGTGAGAGTGACACTGGGTATATCAAAATAAACACAAAAACAAAATTAAGGATTTTTGGCGCCAAAAAGTAATCTCAAAAAGAAATGTTTTCAAAATACATTGTCTGATAAACGGGGTTTACTATAATTTTGCCATAGTAAGTATCTATACTTATAATAAAAATGTAACAGGTCCAATTCTGTACTGCACTGACCCCTGAGGACACCCCATAAGTAATAAGTAAGCGCCTTCGACACAGAATAATGCCTCAATTTAGTTGTGCCTTGTGAAGTGAAGTACGAGGAGATAAGGGATTTTTTTTCCGCGACTGTACACAGCCTGTGGGAAGCTGAGACTGATATACTCATACTTTTTATACCGAAATTCAGCACGGTTTCTTGGAGAGAGGGGATGAAAGTCAAAATATGTACTTAGCTGTAATTCAATAACACATAGTCTGATTTCTTTCATTCTTTTTTTGCTAGACTCCCATGGCTTTTTTTTTCCCGTCAAGAAGTTATCTAAATTGTAGTGAGTACGGCGGACAACGGAGAGTGGAGGCTCTCCGTTAAAACAGCTTGTGTTTCTTGGAGACCGTCTACTGTACGTTATGAGGTGGCGCGTTATCGTGTACGAGCAGCTGAGAAGCAACTGATCAAAGCTGGTTGGAGACGTGCGAGCTTTTCCATCGTTGTATTCGGCACTAAGATAGAAAAGCTCGCACGCTATACAATTGCAGTAAGCTTGTGCTTGAAACAGAATCCATTTTCATCGCATCACATGACATTTGTCAAGCTTTTTTATCATGTAAACTTTTATATGGTATTCTGATTTTAAGTTTAAGCAGTAACAGTTCAGATTTCTATGTGCCTCGGTCATGTTACAGTGTGATGCCATTCAATATTTTGGTGAAACAATGTACACAATAAATATATCAAGTCGTGACAAGTACATTTTTTTAAACATTGTTCTACTATTTTAACATAGGATATAATTCGTTTGTATCTGGAATTAGCAATTCGAAGAGCAGGTTTAAGCAGTTTACATAACAAATTCGAGAAATGGCACAAATTTCAGAACCATTCTTAATAAACGGCTATATAAGTAAAGCCAATGAACACTCAAACCATCAGGATCTGGGAACATAATCTCTGCAAGGCATGTTCAGGCTATAACGATTGTACGAAAATGAAATTTCAATAGGTGCTTCCAAAATTATTGAACTGGATGATTTGTATTAAAACTCTTCGTTGTTCGTGAGGGTAAAGAATGAATTTTGAAAGGGCTTCATTAGTTCGCTTTTTTAAATTATAACTTTTCAGTTGAGTTTTAGCATTTTGAAAGACCAGCGGAACTATTATGTAATGCTCATCATCATCATAATCATCTTCCTAGCCTTTATTATTCCTAAAATTATTTGAGGTCGGCTACTAGTTCGACCGGTTTTACCTGAATGTCAGTTTTCCCACGGAGCGACTGGCATCGAACCTACGCACCCCTGGGGGTGAACTGAATTCGATGTTTGAACTAGTTATCAGTATATTGAGGGCACTGACTTCCCAATAACAATTGTCATAGATGTTCATGACAACCGGGACCGACGGCTTAACGTGCTCCTCGGGGCACGGGCGGGAAACACCGCAATCTATCATACTCCGGGCTGCTAATAAGAATTTCTTGTACAAAAAATGCAATAGTGGTTCGACCCGGGAATCGAATCCGAGACCTAAGCTAACCGCTAGACCAACGATGCTTATATTAACCAAAAATTAAAATAGAAAAGTTAAAGTAGGAAAATATTAACACAAGAAACAAAGATAACACTGGTTCTTGGAATAGTCGAGGCGAGTACTGGAGCAGTGGGATACGTGAGACATGTGGCACCACGTTCTGAGTAAAAATGTTATTATGAGTGCTTGACGCGACATTCTTACTAAAGGAAAACCTCTTAAGAATTTAGTTTTGTACTTTTTTTCTGTTTAATAATTAGTTTTCATTTTGTGTTACTTTAAATTACATACAATACAGTAAGGTTTCTGTTGAAGTCGACCTAGATACTATAAGAGGTTGTAGTAGTTATTATTGCTACTAGATTTTACTATGCAATGCCATGTCCTAAACCTAATCATTTTTGAGACATTGAAGTTCTTTTTTTAGAAAATTGCAAAAGTATGTTTTATATATATTTTTTTTAATTGCATTATTGTACGTGTTTGTACTCTTTCTACCAAAATTGTAGTCAACTTAATAAATTGGGCAAAATAGATAGTTATTAACACCAAAAAGGAATAAATAAAAAAAATTAATAACGAATAGTCAGAAAATATGTATGACAGATTTAAAAAACATTTAAGTGTTATCAATTATCTAACAAGGTATTATATTATAGTCGGTAATAGTGTAGTAATCTAAGGACGTTTGATTTTTGAAAATCAATGAGTTTATTAACCTATTTTCCAAAGAGCGGCCTATGTCCAGCAATGGGATATTAAAGGCTGTTGATGTTGATTAGTTTATCACAGTTAGTTAACCTGTATAACTTTCGTTATAAATATGCTTATTTATTTACACGTATGTTATATATTTACTTTGAAAAGATGAGTTATTATATAAATGTAACAAACATAACAATTAGTTATAAGGGTCCAGTTTAAATAAAAGCGTAATTCTAATGACATCACTTAATGTACGTCCATATTGTATTTGTCTGTTTACAGTCGTTTTTAAGGAAACGTAAAGTGGTAAGTATTGAATAGTTTAAGGTCATCAAATAGTCAGTGAGTAAACGCACTTCATAGTTCGTCAATGACTATGCTTGACAAACGCAAGTGTGAAAGAGCGGTACCTAAGTCCAATCTGAAATTTGATAATTTCAACATCTAGGTTAGATGTTGAATTTTAAACAAGTAAAGGGAAAAATAAACTGCAACATTATGTGTGTATGATTTCGAAAGTGTACCAATGGTGCGAACTGGATGACTTCTCTTTTGAAAGTCATGGCTACCATGCCACAGTTTGATACCAGTCACTCTGTAAATAATGGTGTTTAATCTAATCGAATTATCCTACAGTTCTAGAGTAAAAGTTTTATATATGAGGTCTCTATGAAACAGAAATATAATATTACTTTAAGTATACATGCACTAAGAGGTCCTGGTGACAATAGACTTTGCCCTTGCCACCAAAACGAATTTTATAGTAACACCGCGAGCAGCGGCCGCGGCGAGGTACGTCGACCTCTAATTGAATTATGTTTTCATGAGACTATATTTGCTTGCCTTTGTCGGAGACGCGGGACGCTCCGGTCCATACATATTTGATTGTGTTTGTTCAGACCTTACTTTACACTTAACTTACATTCTTGTTTTATCTCCACCGTCCCCGGCAATGTTGTACCGTATTTTCAACTTTACTCCTTCTCAGTTTGCATTATGACTTTAGATAAGTTTGCACGGTTTGCACGGGCAACATGCCCGTGCAAACCCGCGATCTAAGCGATATATTCCACTCGTCACAACTCTTACGGCACAAACTTTGACCTTAGCTACTTTAATGAATAAAAACTTCAACTTGTTTATTCATCATCTAGTTAATATTAATTTGATACCGTGACAGCTGAAAACATGTCGTGGACTCTTACAGTTTTATAGATTTATATAATTCTGAACTTAAAAGCTCTCTCATTACTATTGTTTTTTTTCTAAACATGAACATTAAGTACTTCAAACTGCCGCTCCCTTTTTTTAAATCCTGAGAAACTGACTGACCCTAACAAAGAACAAATTTCGTTAATAATTCCCTAATAATAGAAAGGCAAATTTAACATTATTAATAAATACATAACTTGAACAGATCAGATGTGTTGTGGGAATAAACTTGAATATCATGAGACAGGACTTCGGGGGCAATGATGAACTTAAGTACAGTCTCCAAAGTCATAAAAACTTTGTTGAAGCGTTCTGTATAAATATTATTGTAGTTAAAACAGGCTGTGCCTATAAAAATATCAGGCTTAAGTATACCGTGATGAAACATCGCGTGGTAATATTATTCATGAGAGTGGTCTGTTGCGGTCTCCGGAGGACAATTACTTTTTGTCCGAGATAAAATGTTTTCACTTAGAGCTCAAGATGGTGCTTATAAATTGAGTAATTCCGAGTGGAACTCAACAAGTAGAATATCATGGACAGCTGGAGGCCACATGTGGACAGAATAGACTAAGTTTACAGTTCGACTATATCTAGATATCCACATAGTTGGACCCGATACCGCCGAGGGAAGACCGTCGAGGGCAGCCTGGCAAGCTCTAACGTAAATAGGTAAGTCAATCCATATAAGGAATAACATCTTTACATAGATAATAGTTGAAAGTTAGCTCACGGCGGAGTCCCACCGCAAGGAGGATCGATATGATCTTATGTTCTGAATCTGTGAGGCGGAAACACAATGCACTATGGAGAATTGGAGAGTCATTGTGACGTCAATGGCGGTAATACTTGCGGTCCCTTTCAATACGCTAAGACTTATAACCAAATGTCCTTTTATAAAGGTATCGCTTAATGGAAAAAAGTTTAAAAATAAGTTTCTTTGCGAAGTTTTTTTTACATATTTGACAATATCCTAAAATGGAAAACGATTTTATACTCGTTACCGCTGCGATGATTACATTCGGTGCCCTGCGCTAAATATTATATACATATTTTTTAGTGTAAATCGTATAACAATAATAATATCTCGAATACCTGACACACAGCGCCTCTAGACAACTGTTATAAATACATATAATACTTATAGTATGTAAATGAAGCACCATTGCCCTTCATTTGAATTTTGTTTTCTCTTTGATGTGATCTGTGGGCTTCCTACCTTGCATGTACCTTTTAAATTATACATTTTGTGATGAGTGTAGTGTAAACATTCAACTGAATATGGCATACTCATATTCAACATGCAATCCGGTCGAGCCGGCCTATTCATGCCTAAGCGTGGCTCTCCCACGTTCCTCTCCCCTCTGTTCTTGAGACTCATGGCGTGTCCAGCTCGCTGGTATCGTTGGCCGTGGCCCATATTTTTGATCCTAGCCATGTCAATATACTAATATTGTTCTTAGACTTTCTTGTCTTGATTAAAGGATTACTCCCTTCATATTATCATAAACTTTAATACTCCAACTTTTTGGTTTGAAAAATAAAATTGCATTTACCACGTTATACGACTAAATAACATAATGTAGAAAAACAAGTGACAGTTCGACATTTTCATATAGCCCTGCCAAAAGGGAATATATATATATAAATGTAATAAAATAAACAAGTTTCCGTTGTACAAATAAAGGACAGATAACAAGGAGTAATACCTTTGTGTTCTTGCGACTGTAACGTGTGCGTGTCCCCGCGGATAAGCTCTTTTATGTATGCAGTACACAGCTCCGAGCAATGTTTTCAAATCAATGTATACTGTTCCTATAATATAAAGGATATTACTTTATGTCTAATATATTAAGTATATATGTTTGCATGAATAAATTACTTTGCTATTTTCATAAAAACTTTCTTCCTCATAACTGAGATTCGCCCGGCTGCTCCGTATAAATGGAAATCTAGTACTTACGTAGACATTGTCGATATGGTTATATATTTTGTATGATGTCCAACTACTAGCTAAAAGTATCTCTAAAAGTACTATGCTAGCACTATCGTTGTTCTTAATTTCCAAATCGGTACGAAAAGATCTCACCTGTGCAAGTTTTTGAATTGTGTACAGTGTATTCTTTACAATACTTGATATTTCTGAAAATAAATTCCATTTTATTGTGTGTTTAATGTTGCAAACATACATGTAGGATTTTAAATTTTTCTATTTTATTTAGTCGATTAGTAGTAGTTGATTAACAAGTAAGTTCTAATGAATGCGTAGAATGTAACGTTGAGAAAGAATGTATGATTTGAACTGAAGGAGTGAGTTCGTTCCTTTTAAATCGGAACGCTGTGATGAGCCCACCCAAAAATTGTAAGTCAAAGTATTAATTATTAAACGAGGATTTCGGAAGAAAACAGTTGTTTCCCTGAACACCGACCCCCACAACTGCTCGTCCGGGATATAAAACAGGTGTGGATCGGATGTTTTAAGACGAATTGGGAAAATACGACGACGACGGACCGCGTGGTGGCGTGGCCCCTATTACGAGAATAATCTCAAACGAGGAAAGAGATTTGGTAACGACGCAGACGAAGACTACGCAAAGAAGATGAGCGAAGGTGATAAGAAGACGGATGAAGGTAGGAACAGCCAATCCATGGTGGATACAATACCAAAATTTACGGGTGATGACATGACATACTCCTCAACGAGATGGACTCAAGACTTGGACGACAACGCTGAGATTTTTGGCTGGACAGGTCAGCAAAAGTTAATCATTGCACGAAGATCGCTAGCCGGCACTGCGGAGCTATGGCTCAGAACCGAAAAACCATTTAGAACATATGATGAACTAAAATCTGCGTTGATCAAAGAGTTTCCCGAGGCGGTTAATGTCAAGCAGATGCACGAGATCATGAGCGCCAGAAAGAAGCGTCCAGATGAAACCTTTTATCAATATATGCTAACCATGAAGGAACTAGGAAAACGTGCGAAGTTTCCGGACTACGTTTCCATACAATATATTGTCGACGGCATTTCGGATTACGAATCAAATAAGTTGTTGTTCTACGGCGTTACAACGTACGCAACGCTGAAGGACAAGTTGGCGCTATACGAGACTTTTAAAGAGAAAAGTAAGATCGAAACAAAACGAACGCGTGAAAAAGATGCGAGTGATAAAACAAAGAAAGGTGAGGACGTGTATAAATCGTATTTACAACAGCGATGTTTTAAATGCGGAGGAAAAGGTCATTTGGCCAGTTCGTGTACGAAAGGAGTGAAATGTTTCAAATGCAACGCTTTTGGGCATATAGGTACAGATTGCAAGATGGCGGGTGTAAAAAGTACAAATGGTAGTGGAAAGCATGAACGAAAGGCGATGTTCGTTCAATCTCCGAAACGACCAGAGGGCGCTGCGACGAGTGAGCGAACGAATGCGCGAATGGTTGATGAAACGTCATCTGCATCTATGAACCGGTACGTTTTTCAAGATGTAAACAAAGTGAAATCGGATTTTAATGAAATTTCGATAAATAAAGCAGTGAAGTGCGCGGAATTGTGCGGTACAAGTGTCTATTGTTTAATCGATACGGGTAGTGATTTGAATCTTGTAACCCACGAGCTTTTTGTCAAAATCATGAGCAATGTTTCAGACTATCAACTGGATATAACGTCTTTAGCAGGCTTGGGATCCAGCAAAGTGTACTCTTTAGGTAAGTTTAAAGCTGATTTAATAATCGACAACCACAAATACACAGTTCAGTTTCATATTGTTCCAAATGAAGTTATTCCGTTTGAGGTTATTTTAGGTCAAACATTTTTAGTAAACACGATTGTAATAGTGAATAGAGGCGAAGTTGAGGTGAGGCCGCATTTTTATGACAGTTCTTATCAGTTGTGTATGCTTTCTACACTAGAAGAACCCAAAGAAGTGACAGCAGTACAGGAAATCATTGATAGTTACCAACCATTGAAGGTCAAAGAGGCACCAATAAAAATGAAGATAGTGTTGAAAGATGACATACCAGTATCACAACGACCACGGCGATTAGCACTGACTGAGGAGAAGGTGGTGCAGCAGCAGGTTGATGAATGGCTAGAAAAAGGAATTATACGTCCGAGCTACTCGGAATATGCTAGTCCGCTTGTTCTAGTGAAGAAAAAAGATGGGAAGACAAGAGTATGCATAGATTATAGGAAGATAAACCAGAAGATGGTGAAAGATGAACATCCTTTACCAGTAATAAGTGATCACATTGACAAGTTGTGCAAAGCAAAGGTTTTTAGTACCTTAGATTTAAAAAATGGGTTTTTTCACTTGCCGATTGAAGAAGAGTCAGTGAAATATACAGCTTTTGTCACGAGTAACCCTGAAGGCCAGTATGAATTTCTACGGGCACCGTTTGGACTCTCCATTTGTCCAAAATATTTCACAAGATACATAAACATTATATTTTCAGATTTTATAAGAAAGGGAATTATTCTCATATTTATCGATGACGTTATTATACTTGCAAAAGAAGAAAGTGAAGCAGTACAGCGACTGAGAGATGTATTGAAAGTTGCAGCAGAGTACGGTCTAGAGATAAACTGGAAAAAGACGCAGTTACTTCAGAGATCCGTTGAGTACCTAGGACATATTGTCGGAAATGGAACAGTTAGACCATCTCCCGATAAGACGAAGGCTGTTAGAAATTTTCCAGAACCAAAAGGTTTAAAAGAAGTACATAGTTTCATAGGATTAACTTCATATTTCCGTAAGTTTATTCAGGATTATGCTGCTATTGCCAAACCATTAAGTGATCTATTGAAATCAGGAGAATTCAAGTTCAAAGAAGAGCAAAGATGTGCTTTTGAGACTCTAAAGACTAAGTTGTGTTGTGAACCAGTTTTAAAAATATTCGACACACATCTAGAGACCGAATTACATACAGATGCATCCAAGCTGGGATATGCAGCAGTTTTATTACAGAGAGATCCTATCGATGGAGGACTACATCCAGTACATTTTATGAGCAGGAAGACGACTGAAAGCCAGCAGAACTGTAGTAGCTATGAGCTGGAAGCACTAGCAGTGATTGAAGGAGTAAAGAAGTTCAGAAGATATCTCATTGGTATATCATTCAAGATAGTGACGGACTGTGAGGCTTTTCAGAAAACTCTCAATAAACGGGATGTATCAGCGAAAGTGGCACGTTGGATCCTGTATTTACAAGATTTTGACTATAAAGTAGAACACAGACCAGGGGAGAAGATGAAACATGTTGACTCACTTAGTAGAAATGTTTATTTTGTGAATATAGAGTTACAGGCTAGAGTAAAGAAAGCGCAAGAAGAAGACACGAAGTTAAGGGCTATAAAAGAAGTACTGAAAGAAAAAGAGTTTGAAGACTATTTTTTGGAGAATGAGATTTTATACAGAGGGGTAGAAAAGAAGCTGGTGATACCAGAAATTATGGATATGGAATTAATTAGAAGAACACACTATAAGGGACATTTTGGAAAGAAGAAAGTCAAAGATACAATAGAACAGGACTATTACATCACCAAACTAGACAACAAGATTGAAAAGGTAATTACAACATGTGTACCATGTTTGTTAGCAGCTAGAAAGTCAGGAAAGAAGGAAGGATTTTTAAACCCAATTGAGAAAGGGGACTTACCATTAGAAACACTCCATTGTGACCATATAGGACCATTAGAAGCAACTAAGAAAATGTATAACTACATACTTACCGTAATTGATGGCTACAGTAAATTTGTTTGGATCTATCCAGTGAAAACAGTAACAGCTAAGGAGACAGTCGAGAAGTTAAGACTACACCAGAAGGATTTTGGTAACCCGAGACGTATAGTGACAGACCGTGGTACAGCTTTCACAAGCAATGAATTTCAACAATATTGTGAAGATGAGGGAATAGAACACATTACCATTACAGCAGGTATTCCAAGAGGAAACGGACAAGTTGAAAGGATGAATCAAATAATCATCTCAACGTTAGCTAAGATGTGTATCGAGGAACCTACGCACTGGTACAAGTATATCAGTAAGCTTCAGAGAGTGATAAATAGTACTTACCAAAGATCTATAAATACTTCCCCATTTGAACTATTAACAGGAACTAAATTAAGACTGAAAGAAGACACCAAGATTTTAGAATATTTAGAAGAAGAAAGTAGACAGGAATTTATAGAAAAAAGAGATGAACTACGGAGAGAAGCTAAAGCTCAAATATTAAGGATTCAAGATGAGAACAGAAAGACTTTTAACAGGAAAAGGAAGCAAGGAGAGGCATATAAAGAAGGAGACTTAGTAGCTATCCAACGAACTCAATTTGGAAATGCTTTAAAATTAAAACAAAAGTTTTTTGGACCTTACAAGGTGGTGAAACAGCTTGGAAAGGACAGGTATGAAGTTGAGAAGATAGATAGAGGCAAAGAAGGTCCCATCAAGACAACTACTGGTGTGGATTACATGAAGAGGTGGCCTTAGTTCAACTTTGCTTTTCTGTCTAAATTTCACTAGAGTCAGTTTATAGTACTTTCAAAATTTTGTATTTCACATGTAGGATGTAGCTTGCAGTTAAAGTTTTTATCTAGTAGATATTTTCTATCACAACAAAGAGTACAATTTGCAGGATGTCAGGACAGCAAATATGTTGATAAAACAAAGAAAAAAAAAGTTGATAAATCATATGTTTTTTCTAAACTGTTGGTCAAACTGTCAAAGTTGTTAATTGTTTTAAATTCATTTAATGATGTCAGGAAGGAATAAAATATTGTTGTGAGTTAAGAATTAAAATAAGTAAGTAAAATTAAGTCATAGAACATAGGTTATTTTAACCTATTACTGTCTAAAGATATCTACAAGATGTCATGAACTGTTATTTATCATTACTTAACTAAAAGTGCTTTGTTTAAAAGTTTTCAATTTTGATGAAATGTAAATGAAATAAATTACTATAGTAAGTTGCATGAAAGATTAGTATTTTAGATGTAGATGTAGCATCAAATAAAACAAACTTGTAAAAGATATTTTTTTATTTAAATTATAAAGATTAATAGTTAAACAGAGAACATTGTAAGATGGTATGAAGTGGGTGTAAGAAATACCTTAAGTTTAAGATTTCTTTGTATTTAATTAGGGTTTAAAGAATTGTTTTGTTTAAGAGTGTTAACATACACATGGTTTCAGAAGAGTTGTATTCCATTTAGTTTATTAAAAGATGTTATTATTGAAAGTTTAAAAGTTATTGTATTTCAGTAGTATTGTGAATTTTATTATATAACGTCGCTATTAAATAGTTAATAAAATAAGTAGTTCTTTTCAGTTGTGTAAAGTAGAGTCAGTCTGAGGCCAGACTGAATAGCAGGAAGGCCGAGTTGTAGGATTTTAAATTTTTCTATTTTATTTAGTCGATTAGTAGTAGTTGATTAACAAGTAAGTTCTAATGAATGCGTAGAATGTAACGTTGAGAAAGAATGTATGATTTGAACTGAAGGAGTGAGTTCGTTCCTTTTAAATCGGAACACTGTGATGAGCCCACCCAAAAATTGTAAGTCAAAGTATTAATTATTAAACGAGGATTTCGGAAGAAAACAGTTGTTTCCCTGAACACCGACCCCCACATACATGGGATAAAGCTCCTTAATATGCCTATTTATGTAGTACCTGTGCGCGGTGCACAATAAACATAAAGATTCAGTTCAGTTCTTGTTGTTACTTCCACACCAGCGCTGCGCGCCCCGCGGTCTACCAACACAGTGTGTGGAGACTTGTCTGTATCTCTTGGGAACAAATACTCTCTAATATGGTGTATGCGTGCTTGTACGTAACCTTTGTGTGTTCGTATTATATGCAAGCATGCTGCATGGAATATGTTTTTCATTCTTTGTTAACGGTTGTGTCATAGTCCGGTGCAAGTACATCACTGTTTGCCTGTTATAAAATATTCGGTTTTTGAAGAACTTTTAATCCCAACTATACTTTTTGGAATCTTTAGTAAATGAATAAGTACCTAAAGAAAAAATACAATGTTAAGAATATATATTTGGTAGGTATTACTTTTATAACAACTAAACGTACCAAGAGTGAGTCAAATTTTTCCCTAAGGTTCCGCACCACAACAATGCAATATGCACTTATGGCTGCATCTAAAAAGGGGAATTACATTGCTGTAATCTACAATAGTATCATTGGAATACTAGGTTTTATTACTTATCACATGTATTTTACGATATCGCAATCTCTTTTAAATAATTATTGTATTAATTTATAGATTGCTTGGACATGATTTGACATAAATATTTCTGTTTTACACTCAATATTAAAGTGCCGATTCTATGTGGAAGTGTCAAGTGTTCTTGAGAATTGACTTATTTGTTCGTGCCCTAAAAGTTCCTGCAGTAATTAATATTAAACACAATTATTATAATACAATTTCTCTGTGGAAACTATGCAGGGCAACAGTACTATAAAGAGCAATAAAAACTGTATACTTCTGGCCAGCGGGGTATCTTTTTCGGGCCAGTAGGTCAAAGCCTCCTTGCTTAGAACAGGCCAGAAGACATGTCAAGCAGTGGACTGTTAAAGGTTGTTGATTGATTGGTGATGATATAATTAAAAACTTAACAAACAGCAATCATTGGATTAGATAAAGGGACAATCCTCGAGCCAAGATGTATAACCCTGCCGTTGTACTAGGAACAGGAAGACATTAACAAGCAGAAGGATCTTTACGAAGGTTACAAAATTTTCTTCCAACTGCTACAAAAACTATTCAACAAACTTCTTCCTATCTGGAATAGGAGGACGTCAGCTACTTGGACCTCCCCTAAATATATCTTGATAAACGTGAGCGTCTCCAAAATTTTCGCATTCCATTTATATTTGGACTGGACTTCTTACAATATTTGGACGGAACACTCATATTCCTACGCTTCTGTATAATATTTTATTTAATCCGTGAACTCATGTTTGGCTACAAGAACGCTTTGAGTTTCTTCATGACACACATTTGAAATGCTTAAGACCTTTTGAAAGCCGGAGATTTGAAATATCAAAGGCATTCTACTAATTTTTATCCAAAATATTTTTCCGTTGGAGTTGTATATTAATGAGATGCCTTGCCAATTTCTATCAGATGTCCACAATCTGTTACTGCCTTCATAACTATGTTGTACTAGTATTATCTGTCTCTCAAAGTTGAAAATTGATCATTATTACTATGTGTATGGCTTTTTTTTGTTTACTTTTATAAGTATTTCATATCATCATCATCCTATCGCAGTCCACTGCGAATTGCAAATCTCCAATTGCACGCCACTCAGTTCGATCTTCGGCTACTCCCATCCAGCTTCTGCCAGCCGTCTTAGTATTACATACATATATTATTTACTAGCTGACCCGGCGAACTTCATACCGCCATATTTACTGTGTCTCAGCTTCCCACAGGCAGTGTACAGTCACGGACAAAAAAAGACTTTCTCGTTTTCTTTTATTTTTTTTCTTTCAAGCAAAAAAAGAATGAAAGAAATCAGACTATGTGTTATTGAATTACACCTAAGTACATATTTTGACTTTCATCCCCTCTCTCTAGGAAATTGTGCTGAATTTCGGGATAAAAAGTATCCTATGTCCTACCTCGTAGTATGAACTCAAATCATGCCAAATTTAGTTTGAATCCGTTTAGTAGTTTCGGCGTGATGCGCGGCCAAGATACAGACAGACAGACAGACAGACAGACGGACAGACAGACAGACAGACAAACAAAAATGGAAAAAAATACAATTTTGCCTTCTGTATCGATTATAGAGATCACTCCAAAAAAAAATTTCAAAATATCTTTAATGTACAGAATTGGACCTGTTACATTTTTATTATAAGTAATATATATATATAGAAGATAGATTAAATTAGTAAAATTTTATGATATACGTTAAAATACGATAAAAAACTTAACACAATCTATTGACTGCACGTTTGGCCTAGTGGTTTAACGGTCACCACGCCGTTTCCAACTTCGCCAAGTGTCGTGGGTTCAAATCCCACGTAGGACAACACTTTGTGTGATCCACAAATTGTTGTTCTGAGTCTGGGTGTTCTTTGTGACCGTTTCATGTATGTTTGTAAAGTCCCCCGCGATACAGGATTTATTCCTAGTGCGGGAGTCGTCTTTTAAAAAAATAAATAAATAAATATTAAATTCAATATAGACGGTCTGTGCGGTTGTACGCAGCCAACGGGAAATTGTACGACTAAACTAAATCTTTATGCTGTTTCAAAAACACGCTCTGCTTGTCGCAGCTCTGTATCGCATTTAATTGAAACGAAACTGGTTGTTGCTGAATCGTAGATGATTCACTTTATCTCGGTTTAGTTTCTTCCCGTATGTAGCGGGCATATTTTCTCAATTTTGGCGACCATCCAAATAATAAAACGTTAATACTTGCCGCTGGTTAGCCGGCGCTCAGCGCGCCCGTAACATTCTCCGATATAAGCAGAGCGGTTCACATGCCGAACGTTTAGGAGCGTCTTAATTGAGGCGTCCTTTAATATCAGCGCTCTATATATTTGTGGCTATACGTCCGCCCATTACCAGCGATGGGACAACACTGCAGGGTATAATAATGACACTTGCTTGTGTAAGACTTTCTCATATACTTTTGAGATAATAGTTTATTTCGTAGTCGTATTACTGACCATATACTTTCTAATGCCATTTTACCGTATACCGCTCAGGTTCCAGTTTATTCTCTGGACTTATAGATGAATCTCTTTAAAATGCGAGCCTAATTACGAGCGAGCGGTGGCATGCTGTCGTCGATTAACAAATTTAAAACTTGTTTTCTTTTTTTTTTCGCGACAATGGAATTAAATTGTGTGTTATTTTTCACACTAAAAACGAAGGGAAACTGAAATGGTATAGCATGCTTATAAGATAACCAAGTGGTAATAATATTAGAGATTAGGTTATTACTCTAAATAAAGGATTGCACCAAGCGACAAGCGTCGAACTTCTCTCGGAGTGCCGCAAACTGTCGTTATACTCAAATATTAGGGTTTATATATTGTACTTTTTATCAAAATCGCATGACTGTCGGCAGTGATATGCGATTTTGATTTCGTTTCTTTCACCATCGATTGCTCTATTTTAGAGTCAGATATAGAGCCCTCGGCGCACAAAAGTAACATTATTTCTGCGCGAGGGAAGGGGTGACGAGTGGGGCTAGGATAGTGACTCGACAACTATTTACGTAGAAACAAAAGATGTATCAATTATGCTAAATATATTAAGAGTGTACACAGCATGCAGAGAAGAGCATGCATTCGTACTAGAAGATCATTGAGAGAAAACTTTCTCTATTTCCATAGATACAGATATTTACAAACGTACGCATGTCTGTTTATTTACATACATATTTGTTTTCATGAATGTGTGACGTTTATACTCAATACTTCAGAAAACCAATTTCATTAAGTAGCTCGACGAACGACTCTCGCCTCAATTATTCGCCATTGCGTAAACCGGAAATACCGCGCCTTCATGGCGGAGCTGCGCCAAAAAAGCCTTGTTATTTTAGTTCTCACTGCCTAACCTTATTTCCGGCGTACGATCCTATAAAAATTACCCGCTGAAATATGTCCAAATTGCTCAGCCTCCAAATGAGTGCAAACATACAAACCTCTTAGACATTTACATACATATTGCTTCATCGAGATTCTTACTCGGAAATGAAAATCTTTGTTGTATTATAAATGAACTTGTTTGCATAAATATCAATTATCACGTCGCAGGTGAGCGAAACGGCCTCGCCCTCAGTACTTAACCTTTTATGTAAAACAAATTGCGCAATATTTTACATAATTCAGATGTTGGGAACTGAATAGCCGGTAATGTAGCGAAATCTTTTAGCTGTAGTTCTTGCAAAGCATTGGTCGCTGAGTCAATGGGTCCTCCTCCTCCGCGTCTGAGCGACGATCGGAACTAGCATTTCGTTTGAAATTAATTTATTGCACGTTGAGATGTGGCGAGCCATCACGGAACAATTTAATTTTGGAAGTTTGCAATTTAATTTTGACACGGCTCGGCCGGTCGGTGTAGGTACGTTATTGTTTAAATTGTCGACAGCAGAGCGAGCGGGCCGCTTCGACGAGGGACGCATTAAACAGAAAGAACGACTCTACACACAATGAACACACATTAACGAGCATGAGCTGCGAATCGATATCAAATAGATTAGCGAGCGGCTCGGCCAGCCATTCTACCTGCTTGTTTTGTACAGATATAGCATTCACGTTTGTTTGCTTAGCCTATAACCAGTTTTAGGCAGACTTGTACTCTACAATAAGATCGAAGCACATAGATAGTATTGTGCCGTGGAGTATATTAGGCACTCCACCAATAAATCTGAGGAACCATTTCTCGTAAGTGACCAGACCTAAGATTGTTTGAATTTGTAGTTAAAATTTTCTACTAACTGACAAGACACAATATACACCGCGGCACAGGTTACAGGATACACGTGCTGATATATTTTGTTGTAGAGCAACCTGACATCAAAATTGTACGTCATTATCCTCATCAGCCTACTGTAGTCCACTGCTGGACACATGCCTCTCTCATGGCACGCTACTCTATACGATTTTTGGTAGCTCGCATCCAGTTCCTGCCAGCGTTCTTGCGCAAGTCGTCACTCTATCACGTCTGTGGGCGTCTCACACTATGTTTTCATAGACGTGGTCTCCATTAGAACTCTAATAGAACTCAAATTATACATACATGCTCATTAATATTTGACGCTTCAGTGATTGTTAAGAATTTATATAAAACGTACGTTTTATAAAATTTACCATTAAATAAAAGAGTGCATAGCGAACAGTTACTCCAAGGTGATTAATAGAAAACATCATACATTCTAGAATTAAAATCACTTGTACTTATTCCACTATTTTATTTTTGTTTACACCTGACCGGTTTCGCCTCGCCTTATGGCATCATCAAAGTAAGTAAGTAACCATTGATGATGCCATAAGGCGAGGCATAAAGGTGATTTTATTTCTAGAATGTATTATAACAAGTTCCGTCAAGTGCCGACAATCGAGAGTATGAATTACATAGAAAACGTCATGTTTAACCAAGTAAATTTAAAGCTTCGTCGTCAGTGGGAATTTAGTCGTGTGTAACGTCCAGGTAACAAACAAATTATTTCGTGTAAACCTTTGTAAAACAAAGTAGTATAATATGGAAATAAAAAGTCATGTTAGGAATGTTTTTTTTTTATGGGATAGGCGGGCAAACGAGCCGACGTATCACCTGATGGTAAGCGATTACCGCCGCCCATGGACACCTGCAACACTAAAACCGTCACAAGTGCGTTGCCGATCTTTTGGTGATGGGGTAGGGGATTGGGGTATGGGTATGGACCTCCGGTATCCTCACTCACTCGGTAAAACACAGCGCAAGCACTATTTCACACTGGTTTTCTGTGAGGCCGTGGTATCAGTACGGTCGAGCCGAGCCGAGCCCGTTCATGCCGAAGCGTGGCTCTCCCACGTTTTATTAATAGAGGTGGCAGGGAGCTCGTGTATTCTGTTTGTTGTGAACAGCGGCACGTTACAAAGTTTCATGGAGTCGACACGCGAGCAGTCGCAACTGCAATCGTTTGTATGCCGTTAAAGCCTTGGGTGCAGCTCTCAAATAATACTGTTCAGTAGTTGTTTAAACACTTCCGAGTCTTGTATTGACTCAATTAAGATACATGATTATGATGAAAGAGACTTATTTATTTTAATCCTTTCTGATGACAAGACTAGAATTATAGCGCAAACAAGTCGTTTTAATTTAGATGAAATTTTAAATGTAAATACCGATACACTAAGGTACACTTTTGACCGTAGGGTCATGCTCCAAAATAACTTATAGTGCTGCTAGAACACGCTGCACGTAGTAGTTACCAGCTTAGTGGCTATTAGGCGTGTCAATTGTATAAGAAGGTTCTGTCTGATCACATACACCCGTGCGAGGCCCAGCTGAGCACTGGGCCCTTTGAGGTGAGTTAGTACTTGGCAGATGTTTCCATACAAAAAAATAAAAAAACTTGGTGAAGTATACCATAATACAATATTCTCCGTCTTCTATACAAGTGTGTAAGAGTCCCCTCTTACACACTTGTAACACACACACTGTACACAGTAAAAGTACTCAATCAGAAAATAATCCCGCCGCTTATACTAATTGTGATATAAATGTTATTTATGTCAGCCGCTTCTATTGTATTAAAACTTTTGCGATCTGTACACTGATTAGATATAAATCGGTACTTTATTACGGTAATACTTATAAGGTACGTTACCCCTTGCCGCACTAAATAAGACCGCACTCAAGAATGTTTGTCTCTAAATAAACGACAAATAAACTCTCTCTAAATAAACAGTATGACTAGTTTACCTATAGGTAAATAAGTTTGAAAAGACCGTAAAATCTATGCTGATACATAAAGCTTATTATAAAATTAGCGATTGAGTAGCGGATAAGCGCCTAGACTCTAGACGGAAGGCGTAAGACAAAGGAATGACATTTTGGTACCAAACAATTAGTCATTAGTGTAACGTTTTGAAAGTGCCTGAAAAGGCTAACTTCAAATAAAAGCTTTTTGATTTTAAACTATTTACTTTAAAATTAAACTATAAAAGATTTTATGAATATAATCGATATTTTGTTAGTAACATATACCTTTTTACCCGACTGCGAAAGAAGGAGGGTTATGTTTTTCGAGTGTATGTAAATAGTCGTATTTATATTTCTTTGGCAAGCCCTAGAGCCTAAACAGCTTGTCGTATCTTTATGTGAGTGGTGTCAATAGATTCGTCTTAGTCGTGGGAGTGACACTGGGTACATCAAAATAAAAAAAAAACAAAATTAAGAATTTTTGGCACCAAAAAGTAATCTCAAAAAAAGTTTTCAAAATACATCGAGTGTTGTATAAAAATAAATATTTTTAAACAGTGATTACGAATATAAATATAACTTATATGATTTATTAAAAAAAGTGTATTTAATAAGGATGACAGATATTGACACAGTCGGGTTTTTTGTTTTAAATAATTGTTCCTTGTTAAAAAAAATGTGTTACGCACTTAATCTTAAGTAACTGTTAGAAATTTAACGTCATTGTAATGGCAACATTTTTGATTGTCATTTTTATTGTTTGACGTTTTGACGTTGACAGTAGTACTATTGAGACGCTTGGAACGGTCGAGCTGGGCTTCGTTGAAAAAGTGCCGTTTAATGAAAATTTAGCTAATTGTCTTCAGATTCGGTTTTTTAGTTGGTTACCGTTATGATTGGTCTGGTTTGGACTCGCGAGTTTTAGTAGTCACGTCACTAAGGCGCGATCCGCGATAGTTAAACGAGTGTATTGTAATTCGAATACCTTGGAGGCTGTACAGCACTTTAGGAGTCATGAATGTGTAACGACGCAGAGAGAATACCAAAGGGATCCCTTGGGCGCCGAGAGCAAGGAATCTACACATCTTCAGTAAGTGCTTGATTACATTAGTTTAGAATAAGAACACGGTGAAAACGCCGTCAGTTCAATGCTCTCTCCAGTGACATAGTTAGCGATTGAATGACTTATTCATGGGCCCTAAGACATTGCAAATTTCACAAGGTGATCGCTGCATTGGCGAGAGAATTGAACAGTAACAAATCCTCTTAGGTTTTATTATTCCCAAGATTATTTGTGGTCGTCTACAATGTATTTTAACTGGTTTTACCTGAATGGTCAGTTTTTCCACAGAGCGACTAACATCGAATCTGTGCGAGGGCACTGACTTCGAATCTCGAGATCTCTTGATCGGCAGTCGCATATGCTAAGCGCTAGTCCATTGAGGCAGTGCTAGAGGCAGCAGGCAGCAAAAAAGGTGGAAAATTTTCTTCCAATTTAAAAAAGAGTCAATCCCACCAAAAACATTTTCATGTAAAGTGTTGCCAAGACGACTGCATATGGCTTACCCTGTGAAAAAGATATCAGATCTCATGTAGAGCCAAGGTTCTGAATCTACACGCCCTAACTCTACCAACCCTAACTTCATAAACTCTACATCTCAGTAAAAATGTATGGCTTCGCCGTTTCGCTACCATACCGTCACGAAGGGGAAACGATCGCCTTTTGTCTAAATATCTAGTTTCTGAACTAAGTGTTATACGAATATTTAGTTTCTGAAGTGACGAAACAGCCAAGCCATACTTTTTTACTGATATGTAGAGTTTATGAAGTTAGGGTTGGTAGAGTTAGGGCGTGTAGATTCAGAACCTTGGCTCTACATGAGATCTGATATCTTTTTCACAGGGTAAGCCATATGCAGTCGTCTTGGCAACACTTTACATGAAAATGTTTTTGGTGGAATTTCATTTCTTTTTATAAGTTGCTTAGGGCAGTTTTTTTCTTTTTTTTTGGGCTGCATCTCCTTTCTTCCTTCGAAAAAGTCCGTGTACCAAAAATAAACCCTCTAGCATAAACATTTGTGAAAGTCTCATACAAACTTCCACCCCCCAAAGTTTGGGGTTCGGGAGCAAAAGTAATAGGTTTATGAATTTTTTTGTTGTTTGGTATCTAAACTTAGTTTACATACCAAATTTCAGCTTTCTAGCACTTCAGGAAGTACCTTAACAGTTTTGATGATCATCAGTGTGTCAGTGACGAAATCGGTGTTTTTTAGGTATCAATAAAATGTAATGTATCAAAGCTATGCAATTGAAACTTTGTATATTTCATAAACCTATTAATAGCATCATATCCTGAGAATTTGAACGATCTGGTATATCGGGAACCAAAGTTATGAGGGTTCAAAAAATCGACGAAACCCTTCGAGAAAAGGTAGGTAGTGCCCTTGCGCTTCGCTTGGCTCGTCTTGGCGGGGGCACGTCCGTGCCCCCAGAACTTGAGAAACAACCATATAAATAATTAATTATATAAAAAATAATAATATTTGCACTATTCATTCATTAAATAAATAAAATACAGTTTCCTGAAAATCGCATTTGTCATCGTTGTGAACCCTGTGTGTGGTGCTCGGCGGTGGCGCCTCTGGGGGCTAGGGCCACGGGCGCCACGGCCACTTCCTCATGCAGCCTGTCGTATTTTTAACAACTTCCTTTGATATTGCAAATAATTTCCTTTTACTTTGTTATAGTCGGTAAGCTAAGCTATATCTGCTCAGCTTAACCCGTTTTTGTATAAGGCTTTAGGATAACTGATGTTGTTATTTTTTATTACAACAAAACTCAAATTGGAGGAAAAGTAATAGGCAACTTTAAAGGACATTGCTTTCAAAAAACTGTGTGCTTTGTATTGGTGAGAAGCAAAATGAACATATCCATGTAAAATTTGAATGGATTGTCTTCACGATTTGCCTAAACATTAATTTAGGGGGCAAGTATGAGTGATTTATGGCGGCCCAAAGGGTCAGACCGCCACTGACTTATGTGCTCTTTATGGAAGATAAGTGTTCTTTAAACTATAGGACCAATTTATTATACTGCATGCATCCTTACTTACCTACACTTATACGTGATACCTCGTCGCTTGTTTAAAAGATCTTATAAGTTCTTTCCTTTATGCGGTGTGCTGTCATGACATAAAACATGAATTCCTAGAGGAACTTAGAGCACTAGTGGCGCTGTCAGCTCTCGAATATATTAACTGAACTATAGCTTTGTCATCCTGTCTGATATTCTGTATGCCTGCAATTATATTAATAGGAGAGAAAAATAAAATATATCAATACATGACGAAAATAAATTTGTGTCAAAAATATTTTATGCGATCTATATTTTGTAGTAGTCGTAATGCGACAAGTTTAGATACTTACAGAGGACTCAAATTTTATTTGCTTTTTCTTAAATGCAATAGGGTCTATGCTATTTGGTACAATCATATCTGGTTTAACCGACTTCAAAAAAGGAGAAGGTTCTCAATTCGACCGTATTTATCTTTTTTTAGTTTTTTTTTTTTTTTTTTTTTATGGAATAGACCGGCAAACGAGCAGACGTATCGCCTGATGGTAAGCGATTACCGCCGCCCATGGACACCCGCAACACCAGAGGCATCACAAGTGCGTTACCGGCCTTTGGGGGTTGGGGGGGGCTTGGGAGATAGGGGGAGGGGTTGGGGTATGGGCCTCCGGTATCCTCACTCACTCGGTGAAACACAGCGCAAGCACTATTTCACACCGGTTTTCTGTGAGGCCGTGGTATCACTCCGGTCGAGCCGGCCCATTCATGTCGAAGCGTGGCTCTCCCACGGTGACGATGTTTGTTCGCGGATAACTTCGTCGTTCATGAACCGATTTTAATGATTCTTTTTTTAATGGAAAGGAGATATCTCAACAGTGGTACCATAGTAAGGATACTAAGATCTGATGATAGCATCCAAGAGAAATCAAGACGAACCTTGAAGTCAGTTTTTATTTTGTTAAAATTTTACTTGTGTTTACATCAAGTCATATATCGTAATATCTCTAGCTCTCGGTTCAAAGCTTCACCAGTAATAATCAGATTTCAGACCCACGTTTGTGGTTGTATAACAGCGGTATTTATGTAATGTAAGGGTTTGTTTCAGTGGCGGTCTGCGAATTTTCAAAAGCGTGACAGTGTGACACTTCTTGCGGTATTAACACGACAAGGGCGTGACATGCAACGTGAACATGCCTCGTGCCTCAAAATAAAACAATAAAACTCACGCAACTGAAATAGCTTTACTAACAAACGATACAATAGCGCTGTCAGCCGTCAAACTGTAGCTTTACCGGGATTACGTTGAAATGCATAAAAAAGAAAGTAATAACGGTAGAAAGGTCGCCGTAAACATTGACAACGGAGCGCAGAGTGGACAAGGAACCCTCTCGGGAGGCTTACGGCAATAATCATCGCACTCGGCCCGACTTGTATTGTGATCGTGCCCATCGACCACCGAGCCCCACTAATCTCAGCTTTAGTTTACGACCAGCCCGCCAAGTGACGGGTATAAAAATACATACACAGAATTTGTAGGATAATCCGAAATAACTCGTCTCTGCCAAACCCCATAGCACGTGTTTTGTAAGAACTGTGGCGCACATCCGTCCATTTAACATACATGGGGGATATTAGTAGTGATAAAGCTACCGTGGGTAATAACATGTTAGACGATCGAGTTTTGCTAGTGAAGGAAGACCTAAAAGATGTCAAATCATCTCTACACTTGGGCTGTGTGACTTCTAGTCTGTACCCATAATAGTTCAAAATCAAATTTAAATGAAGATTAAACGTTTGTGTAAAACTTCATCAAACTGATTAGCAGCTTGATCTTGTATCACACCCGAGAGATACTTCACTAATTTCACACCTGCCAAGTCTGACTTTGGTAAAATATAACTTGCTAACATTTCCCACTCCACCCGCGTGTGTGTCGGTTACCACGGTAAAAAGTAGCCTATCCTTAATACTATAAGAGTAGTCCTTCTTCAACAATCAAATTATCTCCATGCTACATTTTGTTGAAATTGCTGCAGGGGTTTAGCCATGAAACCGTGACAGACAGACAGAGAGACAGACACATACTCGTACATAGACAGTGTTACATCATCCAAATTTATAGTATTAGTATGGATTATTTTAATCTATATTAAATAATAATTTTAAAAACTTATCTTTTAATTTGGTTTATATTTAATTAATGGAATTATTTTTTTAAATAGCTTCATTGGGTAATTATTAGAGCAAGCCTTTAACAATTTTTTTATTCACGTCTTTAAATAGATGCGTTGGTTAGTCGGTTTAGATAGACTAGAAACTATTACTTAATACTTTCGAAACCGCAACTTGAATTGTTTTCATAGATAATACTCATTACAAAATATCGTATATGTTATAAGTAACGATTCCAACCGCGTATAAATGCCTCATTTGTTTAAATCTTAATAATTACTAGGCATACAATAAAATATATTATAAACTTATAATTCAATTGGTGATTTTATAAACAAGTAAATAGTTGATTCATATTAATATCTTGGCGCCTTCCGCTTGTCAGCTTCCGGCGCAACTTATATTTCATAGCAAATGTTTAATGTTACACAATCCTGTATTATCAAATAATAATTGTATGCTAATAATCATTAGAATATTTATGGTAAACAATATTTGATATTATCTACTAAATATGTGAATTTAGTATTGAATTGGGTCAAGCCTGTCAAATACTATAAAAATACCTTCGTTCGAGTAATTTCACGCATTCATATCCCGAACGTTCTACTGGGTGCTAATCCACCGTTACATTTCAGAAGTGGGATCTAGCATTCTCGCGCGTCCTGTTTTGAAAATATTTAAAAGTTAACGAAATCTTTATTTGGATACCCTACGAAATGTTCTTGTTTTCGTTCAAGTAATTGGTGAAGGTGCAGTAAAGTATATCTATCTGTACATCTGGTGAGTACGTTCCAGTTTAATTATAATGAAATTTAAAAGTGGAAAAAGAAGTTTATGATTTCCATTTACCTATCACTGTCTGCAATTATATAGTACCTACACTGTGTGATACTACTAAGTGAACAGTTATTTACCGCTGTGTGTTAAATCTTACCTGTAAACACGGCTGTGTGATCAAGTCTATTTACTTAAATTAAGCTATGTTTCCAAATTCAAGTACTACATGTGAATACGGGCGGCTATGTGATCAAGTCCGTGTAACAACTATAGATGTAGTACAAAATAAAATCTGTGTGATGTAGTAAAAACAAAAGCTGTGTGATGTAGTAAAAACAAAAGCTGTGTGATGTAGTAAAAACAAAAGCTGTGTGATGTAGTAAAAACAAAAGCTGTGTGACGTATTACAAACAAATACGAAACTGTGTGACGTATTACAAACAAATACGAAACTGTGTGACGTATAGCAAATACGACACTGTGTGACGTATAGCAAATACGACACTGTGTGACGTATAGCAAATACGACACTGTGTGACGTATAGCAAATACGACACTGTGTGACGTATAGCAAATACGACACTGTGTGACGTATAGTAAATAAAAGCTATGTGATCTAGGAAAAATAAATAAATTGGTCGGTACCGGTCGGTATTTAATTAAATTAGTGGCAGCTCTGATCGCCGTGGGACACGGCATGCACAGGATGGCCGAATGTTATAAGTAACGATTCCAACCTCGTATAAATGCCTCATTTGTTTAAATCTTAATAATTACTAGGCATACAATAAAATATATTATAAACTTATAATTCAATTGGTGATTTTATAAACAAGTAAATAGTTGATTCATATTAATATCTTGGCGCCTTCCGCTTGTCAGCTTCCGGCGCGACTTATATTTCATAGTAAATGTTTAATGTTACACAATCCTGTATTATCAAATAATAATTGTATGCTAATAATCATTAGAATAGTTATGGTAAACAATATTTGATATTATCTACTAAATATGTGAATTTAGTATTGAATTGGGTCAAGCCTGTCAAATACTATAAAAATACCTTCGTTCGAGTAATTTCACGCATTCATATCCCGAACGTTCTACTGGGTGCTAATCCACCGTTACATATAATAGCTTTACATCACATTGTCGAACGTCTTCTGTAATCTTCAACGTGTCCCATGCGGGCCATAGAACTTTCATTTCACTCAATGGATTGCTCCTTGTCCCTTTGTTAGCCATATAAATCAGGCTGCAAATAATAAAACGAATATGTTTTACAACGACTAGATACCATATAGATACATGATCATAAATAATAATACAAGTTTTGTTTCACGATTAGACTGAACTTTCTTACGCACGATACACACGAGTAGAGAAAAATACAAATATCCATTTATTAGCTGCCATAATGCAATTTTTAAAATTTAGAAATGTTAAGAAGAGATGTAAGTTCCTACAGTGCAATTGTAAGCAAAACCTTTTGTCTTGTATGATGGCAGTGATGAAGAATGGTAGTAAATCACTACGATAATATATTTTACCTTATACACGTTGGTAAAGACAAAACGGAGGTCACAAAACCATAATGTATAAATATGTATTGTCCTTGTAGTGGATCATTAGACATAGCAAGGCCTATGTCCAGCAGTGGAATTAAAGGTTGTTGTCGACGTATGTACCTATAAAATAATGTTACCATAAGTGTCAATAGCGTTATAAAAAGGCATAGCGCGTGTACGTTTGCCTCTTCATAAGGTTATCTAGAAAACAATGGCCTAATTTTACAGTTTAATAAAAATAAACTTTATGAGTTTTAGACATTTATATCGGTTTTAATTAATGTGATAAGAAAATTTAGAGCGTCATAAATCGATATAAAGCAGCATGTCGATTTAAGGCACGTACACGTAAGAAGATAAAATTCCTTATCACAATTCTTTACTCCACAATAAATACAATTCGATAAATTATCTGGCCGGGTCAAACGGCAAAGATTCGATATAAACCTTATGGATCTTTCATAAAAGTATTAACTATTTACTATGTGAGCTGAAGATATTCAACAAAAAACGATGACCTTTTGAAAAGCAGTGTGTTTTATTCGTATCGGCTGCGGTTCATGGTCCGTTGAGAACGTATCGAGTCATATGACGAGCTAACTTGCCGTGCGACTCAGTGGCCGGACCGCAACCCTCAAAGGAATACTTTCGCCTTAAACGGCGCGCCGCCACATCTCAAGTGATGCACAAAGTATACTTCTTACTTGACAACTTGATATCTCGCCACATTCATCGGTAAGTATATCGTGTATTTGGAATAATTTAATGTTAATGTTGCGTATATTTACAAAATAAAATAGATGTCTGTATTTACGTTTCTAATAAACGAACCATCACTAATACAAGACTGTGGGAGTTAACCGGCCAGAAACCAATAGGAGAGGAGATCCTGATTAGGAAGTGGCCGTGGATTGGTCATGTATTGCGGAGACCTAGCAACCATATCACCAAGCAGAGCTTGAAGTGGCAGGCGGACGGCAAAAGAAAACGCGGCCGCCTTCGAAATACCTGGATCAGTCGATAGAGAAGCTGCAACTATCGGCTACAGCTGGACCGATCTCGAGGTTGCTGCACAAGACCGGGAGAAATCTAGGTCCCTTCTGAGAGCTCTATGTCCCTGATGAGGGATAAGAGGACAGTAAGTAAGTAAGTAAGTATTTACGTTTCTTATGTTCTTTGAACTTGAACTTGACTTTGAAAAATGAAGGTTATCCCTTCGTAAACACTCCAAAGATTTTATGAACTAGTTACGATGAGTAAAAATCGTTACGAAATTCTAATAAACGAGCCCACTGGAAAAGTTACGTTCCAATTTTCCTCATCTTACCTACCCGCAATATTTTTGAGAGATAAAAATATTTTTTTTACTGTTCTTGGAATAAAAAGTTTGTCGAACGAGTGATAAGATATCAAAACATCGCTGAAATGAGGTTGGAGAAGCTTTTGGTAATCAGTGCATTGACCGCTTACAACAAAGTTCGGAAAATTAAAAATGGTGACTTTTAAAATGAAATGTGAGGTTTTTTTTAAACTTACAATCGTTTTCATACTGTAACTTGACTGTAACATAGATTGCTCAAATGGGCTGCGCGCTTCTTTGGACACTTATTTTTCTTTTGAAAAAAAAAAACAATGTAAGAACGAAGTCGTTATAGCGAAGAAACCACTATTTACTCTCTACAAATATATTACAGGATTACTTAGTTAGTGGAAGGGAAGATAGTATTGCTCGAGCTGCCATTATAGCGGCAACTCCGGTATCCGCTAATAACCGCGATCCATCAGAGCCATCCGCCGAACGCCCGCGTATTTGTCATTACACCAGCCGCCGTAACTGTTCACCTAAATTGCGCGAATACTTCCCAACTTTGACTGTTTTACTTTATTTTAACTCAATTTAAGAGCAATTATGTGAGTGGAGTTCGCTACGGCCCGAGCGCCGCGGGGCTCTAAACATCATTTACACAAGTTTTTTTTATGAATGAATATACATTAAAGCAGTTAGTATTCGTTCACACACAGTATATTACTTCCATTTACATTACTGTTTTTAGATGACCGGCATTTATGATTTTGGTCGCGTTGTATATGTGGTGTGTTGGTGTGTGAAGCGCATTGTGTGCATACCGTTAATAGTAGGAGAGCTGGTACCATTTTTGGGTAGGTATTTGAGGCAAGCTGAAAACTTGTCACATGAGGTGTGTCCTAATATACCCCAACACGGAACTGCTGACCTGGCTGGTGAGTAGCGGGGCTAAATCATCCCCAAATTTTTTTTATCCAAAAATATATTTGAGGCAATATGCAATTTTCATATGTTGTAGTTTAATGTTTAAAGAATAAAAAAATATATAAGCCAGACGATTTGATCGGTACTTTAACATTGCCAGGCGCGTACAAAAAATATTTTTCGCAAGAAATATAAAAAATGTTTATGAGGCAACTTGAAATTTTAATAGGGTATTATTTATAACTAAAAAATGAGATTCTCAAAAAGACAGATAATTTGGGAGACACAAGCCTACGTCATCATCACTATCGCTGGTTCTAAAACTTTACTGTTCCTTTTTTGAGAAGTTTTATAACCTACTATTTTAGTTAATTACTATTTTAACTGAACTATTTGTGTTATTTATATCTAGAGGTTACGGGACTGATAGTCATGAGGTTTCTAGTCGAAATTATGGAGTAAAAATAGAAAATGTTGTGTATTTCTGTTATAATTAAAATATTACAATTAAAATACACACCTTAGTATAAATAAACATATATTATAATTTCTGCGTGTTGATTCTCTCTGTATTGATTCCTATATATCTCTATGTACTTAGTAGTGTAGTGACATAGCTAGTGTAGTAACTAACATCAAACATTATACTGGGCATAGGTCGTAGATTGTGGTACGAGCTTAATGAAGATTCATGTAGTTCCATCGTCACTTCGACACGACCATCAGAGAATTGTTTAGAGTAAAGGGTTCGGATTTAACGGCGTATTAATTGTATAAGGGTCGTTGAGAAGAGGGACCGTTTAATTCTCGTTTTCAAATATAATATATGTGTGTGTGTGTGTATACACTGAACAAGGTGATTCAATTTCATAACATCGTTAGATATGTAGATATGTTGTTAACACATGTAACATTAACGTGTACACCAACGCTTTATTTCAGCTATTTATAGGTGTAAATGTACATATATTCAAACGTAATTACATAGTTGTATAGAGTTAATGTATTTATATATAAACACTATAGATTTGAAGGAGTATTTAATTAAACCTTTATTAAGTTATTTTATACTTTGTAGTTTTTGAAGTCGGTATTTTAAACGAAGTTATTTTTTTTTCGATTTATTTTCTTTATAGGCAGGGAGTTTTCTTTTGATGTTTTTTTTAAAGTCTGTTTAATAGCTTTGCATGACTACTAGTTATTAGATCGGTATCTTAAAGTTTCATCTATCTTCCAACCTGACCTGTCAGATCACCTAAACAACTTGAAAGAATACAACTAAAGCTCTATTCGTGTATTTGGTACAACTATAGATCTATAGATACGTATGAAATTGAAAGAAATATCCTCCAACTCCTAACTGTTGAGGAGTTGTACCTTCCATCATCAGTTCACCTAAATAACTTAAAAGAATACTAGTAACGGTAACAGACATACACATGACATTTAAATATTTATTTTCCAACTCCTAACCTTAAGAATTTAAGGAGTTGTATCTTCCATCATCAGCTCATCATCATGAAATGTTGACTACCAGGTGTAAATATTGCAAATTTGAGGGTTTCCTTCCATTTCCTTGGGATCCCATCACCAGAACCTGATATAGTCGCAATGGGACCGCATGGGGAGCATACCCTTTCGAATACTAAAATAATTTTTAAAATCGGTCCACAATTGACAGAGTAATCAGTATAGGTACATAAGAAAAAAACAATCAAATTGAGAACCTCCTCCTTTTGGAAGTCGATTAAACATGGGTGTGAACTGTCAAGATTTTGTGTACAGTCTGTATTTTATGAAGGACAAATGTAGGATTTTTATCAAGTGTTTTCTATTTTCATATTTTCACAGAATTTCGCAGAACAATGCTCGCTTAAAATACTTTGATTTCATGTCAGTTAATAATAGACGCAAAGTTCTACATTTCTCATTCTTGTACAATATACTTAACAATAATTTAGATTGTCCTGAAGTAACGACATGAATTCACTTCTCAGCCACAAGTATGTCGCCGCGCTCAAGTGTCTATAGCTGTTCTGTTCAGTTTACGTAGATATAAGTCTTATCTGAGGACTAACTCACCAAATCTTACTTTGAACTTTCGCGTTTGATTATTTCCTCATTACAAGAAAAAACCGTGGACCATCTTGAGTCTAGTCTTGTGTAAGCAAAAGCTCACCAGAGTTTTAATTGGAATGGTCCGCGGTATGTTGTCGCCTTTGAGTGTGAAATGTTTTTGCATTTTTTTAAACTATTTTTTTACTGAATAGTTTTCCTTATACTCGCAGGTAGCTGATGTTATAAGGAGTAACTTAGTGTACTTTTCATTGAAAAAAAAAATGAACAAAATTAAAACCAATGAAATAGTGGACAATATCTGATTCAGAAGCAAAAAACCCGCCGCAAATTTTGGCAGCTAGTACATAATATTTATTGAATATCTATTGGTTTATATAAGAGCTTTTGGTCATTAGCACTGACACGTCTGACACAATACTAATATTTCGTCAGTGGTTATTAATATTAGATTTCCCGTAAATTTCTGGCACTTAAATAACCGGAATTATTTAGGCTTTTAAAATAAGTCGGCTTCAAACGTCACTATTATCAAATACATGTAAATGTTCCACCTACAATATATTCATTGTCAAATACTGGACAATATTCGTTCACGGTGGGACGTAGTTCAAAAGGGCGCGTGTTCATTACGTCATTACCGGGCGGATGTTGGTCTGATACAATAATAATTAATAAGTGAAACGCTCCGCCACACACCGGAAGGGCGGCGCGGCACTGTGAGGCTGTATATTCTGAGAACACCCCACTTTGTCATACGACTCATCACGTTCCGGAACTCATTCCGCAAATAATTGGAAGAGGGTGCTACAAAGCAACATGTTTCAACGTATCTTTATTGATTTCAGGACGGAGGTGGATCCCGACTACGTGTGAAGAGAACCCGACTTTCATGGGGACTATTATTGTGTTATTGTTAACGTATCAAGATAAACGGTCAAATTATTCAATATGTTGCTCTTGCTTTTAATTTACAGCTACTGAGTTGTTCAGTTCATCGAGCGGGCCAGTTCAGCACTGTATGAACGAGGCCATGCTCGTACGTTTAAATTTATTTTGGAATTGATCTGAATTAAAATAATCTTTTGAACGAACACTCCGTAGTAAATGAATTAGTTAGTTTTATAATTATAGTTTATTTTGTTAGATATTTATATTCAGTAATAGCATCTGATGAAAGGCGTAAAACACATTCAGCAATAGTACATCTATGTATTCTGTGCACAAACAGCAACCCAGTAAAAAATCAAGAGTTATGGAATATAATATGTTTACTGAGATATTTTACCAGCAAGTTTTAGCTCTGTAACAGAAATTGCCAACCTCTGTTTACACCTTTTGGGCAGAAATGTTAATATGTAATGTTTAAAAGTGTCTCTTTTGCTTTGACTTTCTTCATAATTCGAGACTGATGCTTCTTTAATCGTTGTTCTAGTTACACGGGTGTAAAAACTGTCATGATAAGAAGGTAAGAAGTGTTAAACCGAAATAGATATTTATGTTTAATCTGAAGTGGCAAGTGCATAAGAAGGATAAGTCACCAAACACGCAAGATTTCTGATGATTAATTATCCCGTCACCGGTTCGACGCGAAAGCGGCACACGTCGATTAAAGCATAAAGGGGCGGCGCTCATATCAACGGACAAGTACCTGCCACTCTTCTCAATGAAATACAACTGTGGTTCCGTCGTTTTTGATGAAAGACGTTGTAGGTAGATTTGATTAGGATGACAAAAAAACTAGCTTAAAACACACGATCTGTTTTTTGAATATTTCTCGGTGTTATTCTGCACACTTATATCAAAATAGCTGGTTACGCCAGATTGTTAGTTATACAAATTATTTAATGGAACGTTCCTTTCCACACACCTACCTATATACCTTTATACACACACCCTGCGCTAGGACAGCGCCCCTAGCGGATATGGAGACAGATTAGAAGAATTTTCTAGTGCTATTAAAGTTCCCGCCGTGCGAGTTTACAGCTCCGCATTGATTTATGTAAATTATCGAAATTTACGTTAAACTAGTACTCAAATCGATCCGCCGCGCTGAAGACTTAAAATATCTTCACGTCGTATGTGTTAATTAGTGCAATTACACAATTTAGTACAAATTAAATAATCCGCCACGCGAGCTTACAACTTGCGTTGTACATATAAATCTACGGCATTGCGCCTTTGTAATTATTTCTTATGAGTCACGCCTTGCCGCGAATTACTGCAAGTGGAACACCTGGAGATACCCTGGATCAGAGTCAGTGGCGGGCCCGCTACTGGAGAGACACAGAGGAGCCGCTGCGCAGCTGAAGGGTATGTGTGATTCCTTTCTTATCCTTACCAAATAGTGTTCCATTTGTTTTAATGAACCATTAACAGTCTACTTAATTATCGAAGCCTTCAAAACATATTTGGCGTGACCATAAAGTGGTCCTTCGAGCCGGATACTCCAGCCGCCCTTATTAGGATTATTTCTCAGGCCTAATAAGTGATTTACTATATCGCTAGAAGAGCAAAGTGGTCCCTAGTAAACGTATTACTTAGCCGCCCTTATTAGGATTCTTTCTTAGGCCTTAATAAGTGATTTACAGACCATAATTGGTCCTTTGTACCTGTATTATACAGCCACCCTTATTAGAATTGCCCTTGTAGGCCCCTAATAGGTGAATTTTGCAATATTTTTGTAAAAAATATCGTATATAGTGACATTGCGTCATCCATATTGTACCGCTAAAACACAGATTTATCGCCGTAATATATATATTTACGTGTTATAAGTATTGTAGTATAAGTATTGTATGTATAACTACATCTTATTTATTACATTAACCGCAATCTATTACCAAAATAGAACATTATTGTTACATTTTTTCCACCGCATTATACCTTCAATAATTTTTTATGCACCCACCTCCATTCGTAAAGGTAATTATTGTTTCTTTGCATAGAAATTATTGTTGCATTATCTACCGCATTACACCCTCAATACTTTTATATACATTCACCTTCGTTCGTAGAAGTCATTATTGTTTCTTTACATTATATATAACTCGACCAAATTAATACGAGTATTTCATAATGCCACCTAAGAAGCAGTCGGGTCATAGTGAAGGCTCAGATTATGAGGATACACACGATTCGAAAATGCTTATGTTGATCGCTAAACGCGAAGCCTTTTTCGAAATAATTCAGCGTATTTATGACCTCTCTTCTGACCTTGAATCGGACGCCTCGAGGAGGGAAAGTTTCCTTGACGAGAGTTCTAACATTGATGAATTACGTAGGGAGTTTCTAGAAGTATTAGATAGTTGTAACAGTCATTTATTGAAAACAAATCCTACCGCTAAACCGGAATATAAAAGTCTTGTCGCTTTCGAGTCTTTATGTGGCAGGATTAAAAGAGTTCGGTCTCAGTATGCACAACAGAGTTTATCTACACATAATGTTTACATACCGCACAAATCTAGGCCTAGATTGCCGCCTATCGAATTAATGACTTTTTCTGGTGATATTCGTTCGTGGCCATTATTTTATGCCAGTTTTAAATCGACTGTTCATGATAATCCATCGCTCACGGATGCAGAAAAGTTATATTATTTATTGGGTAAACTGTCAGATAAGGCTCAGTCTGTGTGCTCAGGTATATCACCATGCGCTGAGAATTATAATTTATTCTTAGAATCATTAATTGATAAATATGAAGACAAGCGTCTCCTTGCTTCTACATATTTAAATCAAATGTTTGAATTAAAACCTTTACAATCCGCTTCCGCAAGTAACTTTGATTTATTTACAGATAAATTCACTAGTGCAGTACGCGCTTTAAAAAATTTAAAATTAGATAATCTCAATGAGTTTATTATTCTACATATCGCGCTTAAGAAAATAGACATTGATACTGTTCGCGCGTTCGAATTAAGTTGTTCTAGTTCTAAAATGCCAACCTTTGACGACTTAGTCGAATTTATAAAAACACGCACAAAGGTTTTGGAGCGCACTCATACTGTTTTATCGGTGAGCGGTGCCTCTAATAATAATAATAAAAATAATTATCGACGATCGAATGCTCCGCCTCCGAAGTATCAAACGTATGTTAATACAACAGACTCCGTGCGCAAATGTCTTTGTATTAATTTCACACACTCGCATTTATTTAAATGTGCTGATTTTAATAAAATGTCCCCTCAGGAACGTTTTAATGCTGTAAAGGGTAACAGTGCCTGTGTGAACTGCCTCAGTTTAAACCACAGAGTAACTAATTGCTCTTCAAATGTTGGTTGTCGCGTATGTAAACAAAGACACCATACATTATTGCATTTTAATCGAACCCGCGCCCATGCGCCGGAGTGCGTATCGCCTACTTCGCCGGCAACATCTTCGCCGGCCCCCACTCCCGCGCAGCCCGTTGTAACTGCGTCACGCGCTTGTGGTGACGTCACCCTATGCGCTACTCAGTCTACTCGCACATCCATCGAGCCCTCCGGACAGCCATCACACGTTCCGACCGCGAGTTATAATAACACTACTGTTTTGTTGTCGACTGCTCAAGTCGTCGCCTATGACACAAAGGGCGCTCGACATATAGTACGCGTATTACTTGATTCCGCATCACAGAGCCATTTTATAACAAAGGATTGTTGTGATTTATTGGGTTTTCCGCTATACGCTACTGACCGTACGATTATTAAGGGGTTCGGTGGAGCTGAGAAAATAATTAAAAATAATAAAATTAACTTTAGATTTTATTCGCGATTTGACAATAATGTTAATTTTAAAATATCACCGCTCGTTGTCGATCAAATCACAGACTTGTTACCTACCGCAGTGGTAGACAAATCATGTCTAGCTCATTTATCGGGCTTACCGCTAGCGGATGAGAGTTTTGGGACGCCTAATAAAATAGATGCATTAATAGGCGCCTCTCTCTTCCCGCATATATTTTTCCCTGACGTAGTTCGTCCTCCTTGCGACTCGTCGGCGCCCCCAGCGTTGCATACTGCGTTGGGGTATGTTATTATGGGTTCCGTACCCACTATACCCGCACTATACTCACACCAGGTCTTGACGTGCTGTTTAGCACAAGAGCCTGTCGTTATTGACAATTTAGTCAGACGATTTTGGGAGCTGGAAGAACCTCCCTCCTCTCCGCCCATTCAGCACCCCGCTGATGTTGAATGTGAATTCTTTTATAACTTAACAACGACCCGCGATACCGTTAGTGGCAGATACGTTGTCGGCCTGCCATTTAACGACGATGTTTATACTCTAGGTAATTCATACGAGTCCGCTCGCAAAAGATTTTTGTGGCTTGAAAAAAGATTAGAAGCTTCACCTAAGCTTAGGTTGGCTTATGATGACGTCATAAAAGACTATCTCAAAAGACAATATGTCTCACCCGCACCTCAGTACGACCCTCATGACCCCAATCCGATTTACGTCATACCGCATCATGGAGTCGTACGCGAGGACCACACGTCAACCCGCCTCCGCGTCGTTCTGGACGCTAGCAGTAAGACTAGCACCGGGCGATCATTGAATGATATTTTACATTCAGGACCTAACCTTCAGGGTGACTTGTTTAAAATTATATTAATGTTTCGCCTACATGCAGTAGCAATGACCGCAGACTGTCGCCAGCAGTTCCTTCAAGTTGTTATGCGCGAAGCTGATCGTAGGTATCAGTGTTTTTTATATCGCTTTAACCCGCAAGATACGCTCACGCTGTATCATTTTAATCGCGTGTGCTTTGGTCTATCGTCAAGTCCATACCATGCGCTTCGTACGGTGAGACAGCTAATTGAAGATGATGGCTCAAAGTACCCCCTGGCGAGTGTGATAGCATCTAATTCCCTTTACATGGATGACATAGCCTATTCGGTTCCCAGCCAATCGGAAGCCATTGCTGCGTCTCGTCAGCTTATTGACATGTTTAAGGGCGCGCAGTGGGATCTCGTAAAGTGGAATAGCAACTGTCCAGTCGTCTTAAATAGTCTTCCCGCCTCACACAAACTGCCTGCCGAGGTAGAATTTGATAGGTCCGTGCAACATAAAATATTGGGGTTGCATTGGTCTATAGAAGATGACGCGTTTTATTTTAAATCATCCGCTCCCGCTGAAATAATGTGTACTAAACGCTCTATTTTGTCCACCGTCGCCCGCTTGTGGGACATAATGGGCTTTGTTGCGCCCGCAATCGTGTATGCTAAGTTACTAATAAAACAACTTTGGCAATTGCACCTCGATTGGGACGATACACCACCGCTCTCTATTGTTAAGAGATGGAAGCAGTTTTGCGTTGAGTTGCCAGCTTTAAATGACTTACGCATCCCACGACACGTAGGTGTAACTGAGAACTGCGTTGTTACCTTATTAGGTTTTTCTGATGCTAGCGAGCAGGCTTACGGTGCAGTAGTGTATCTACACGTTAAAACTATCGGTGGTAACACTGTCCAATTAGTTTGCGCTAAAACTAAAGTCGCACCCACTAAGCCGCTTACCATAGCGCGCCTCGAGCTTTGTGGAGCTGTTTTATTATCGAAATTGCTTCGCACAATTCTCGATAATTACTCTCCGAATATTGCAGTTAGTGTATACGCATTTGTTGACTCTAAAGTGGCTTTATACTGGATAAAGAGTTCACCACAAAAATGGCAAACGTTTGTCGCAAATCGTGTTGTTCAAATCACTGACAACATTTCTTCTAATAACTTCTACCACGTAGCAGGCATAGAGAACCCCGCAGACATACTTTCCCGTGGTATTACACCGCAAAAGTTATTGTCTCACCCCCTGTGGCTCCATGGGCCTCAGTGGGCTTCATTGGATCCATCACAGTGGCCTCTTCGGACACTTGATGATCAATGTATTGAAAACGTACCTGAGCAGAAGGTTTTAGCGCACATTGTTTGTACGCCTGTAAAGCATTGCCTTCTGTACAATCTTGCGCTTCGAATCTCCTCTTGGAGTAAGCTTCTTCGAATAATAACATATATTTATAGGTTCGCAAAGCTATTGCCTCGCCGCAGCACTATTGCAGTGACTGCAGATGATATGGATTTCGCAGAGAATAAAATAGTTATCTCTGTACAAAGAAAACACTTCGCAGCGGAATATTCACACATATCTAACAATGAGAATTGCTCATCAGTTTTTAATCGCTTGAGGCCTTTTATTGACAACGATCTTATTCGAGTAGGTGGTCGTCTTGTCAACTCTGAACTGGACTATGCGCATATGTATCCAGTTATTCTACCGCACAATGATCATGTTGTGAACTTGATCATTGATTATTTTCATGTAAAGAATTTACACGCCGGACCAGAAGTTTTAATGTCTCTACTGCGTCAGAGATTCTGGATCCTGTCTGCACGTCGCGTCGTCAGACGGAAAGTGCATTTATGTAATACTTGTTTCCGACTTAAACCACGTCCTAATTACCCGCTAATGGCTGACTTACCCGATAGTCGTACGCGTAAGGTAGTGAAAGCATTTACGCATACGGGATGCGATTACGCCGGTCCCATCGCCTATACGCCGCCGGGGTGTTCGCAGCGAGAAGGCTTATATATGTTTGTTCACATGCCTCACTACTCGTGCCGTACACCTCGAAGTCGCCACCGACCTCAGTACTCCAAGTTTCCTAGCTGCGATGAAACGTTTTCTCTCTAGACGAGGCCCCGTACAGTTTATGTATTCCGATAATGGAACTAATTTCAAGGGTGCCAATTCATATTTACGCGATCTTTATCAATTTCTCAATGAAGAATACCATCCTAAGCTAGAGCAAGAGTATGCTGAGAGTCGTATAATATGGAAATTTATATGTCCCAGCTCTCCACATTTTGGAGGCGCTTGGGAGAGTATGGTAAAGGTCGTTAAAACACATTTGTTTCGAGTAATCGGACAACAGCTTCTTTCATACGAGGAGCTTAGTACTGTCCTCATTCAAGTTGAATGTTTACTTAACTCGCGCCCGCTGACAGTACTGAGTTCGGACCCCGCAGAGCCTTCAGCTTTAACACCAAGTCATTTTTTAAATACCGCACCATTATTGTCGTTACCCGCTCTTGATGTTAACAGCAATGCTGAAAGTTTGGTTCATAGACATTCGCTTCTCGATAAATTAGTCCAGTCATTCTGGAACCGCTGGAGGATGGAATATCTTCACACTTTACAGGTTAGGCAGAAATGGAACTCTCCTTCTGTACCTATTACAATAGGTACTGTTGTTGTTGTTATTAATGATAACATACCGCCCCTAGCCTGGCCACTGGCAATCGTGGAGATGATACACCCTTCTAAGGACGGCATTATTCGCGTGGCAACCGTGAGGACTGCCAAGGGAACTTACCTTCGACCAGTCGTTCGTTTGTGTCCTCTTCCCACGCAATAGTTGACCCATTTATAATTCTTAATTTATCTTTACCTTATGTTTGTTTTTAAAGGTGACCCTTTAAGGGCGGGTGGAAATGGTTACGCCAGATTGTTAGTTATACAAATTATTTAATGGAACGTTCCTTTCCACACACCTACCTATATACCTTTATACACACACCCTGCGCTAGGACAGCGCCCCTAGCGGATATGGAGACAGATTAGAAGAATTTTCTAGTGCTATTAAAGTTCCCGCCGTGCGAGTTTACAGCTCCGCATTGATTTATGTAAATTATCGAAATTTACGTTAAACTAGTACTCAAATCGATCCGCCGCGCTGAAGACTTAAAATATCTTCACGTCGTATGTGTTAATTAGTGCAATTACACAATTTAGTACAAATTAAATAATCCGCCACGCGAGCTTACAACTTGCGTTGTACATATAAATCTACGGCATTGCGCCTTTGTAATTATTTCTTATGAGTCACGCCTTGCCGCGAATTACTGCAAGTGGAACACCTGGAGATACCCTGGATCAGAGTCAGTGGCGGGCCCGCTACTGGAGAGACACAGAGGAGCCGCTGCGCAGCTGAAGGGTATGTGTGATTCCTTTCTTATCCTTACCAAATAGTGTTCCATTTGTTTTAATGAACCATTAACAGTCTACTTAATTATCGAAGCCTTCAAAACATATTTGGCGTGACCAATAGCTATGTGACTTGCGTATTGCTTTTACTGATTTACGAAAAAGTAAAAAGTAGTGGTAAAAGATTTTGACTTACGAATTAAAAACTTGTTTAAATAGAGTTAAGTTAAAAAATGAATAGTTTCAAAGAAATAATTAAAAAGACTCAGCTTATCAAGCACAAGGTATTTTAGTACAATTAGTATCACCTCATCTATACGAGTACAAGTAATGAGTTTTGTTAGGCGATTGCTTGAACCCCGTAATCGCCCATTAGTCGCAGTGACGCGACCGCGACTGAGTCATGTCACTTGACGGAGTTGGAACAAGAAATACATCTTTGTCGCCAACTTTGACGACGCACTAGAGTTGATGCATTCTTTGCGCTCTGGAGGGGAGCTCTACTACAGTTAAAGTGCGCAATTACTTGAGTTTGGCTAATCAACATCCACAAATAACTCGTGCCTTTTAATCACTTGAACGTGCCCTAGGTTTTGAATTTAAAAGTTTGTTTGTTCTTTTGGTACAAAGATTATAAGATCAATGGCAGTTTAAAAAGGTTGAAAGTGATTAATAAACGGATTACACAACTCAAATGTGACTTGAGTGGTTAAGTCTGGCCATCCTCTATCCATAAGAGTCACGGTCCTTATAAAAACGTTATCGGTGCGCGACATGATAAACGCATTAGTAGGAACGAGTTGATACGGAGGAACGCCGCAGCAAGTGGCGAGACGTTGTGCACTCGACACACTCGATTCGCGCCGTAAGGGCGATAGCCCAGTTAGCCCACCGAGCTTAGCTCACGTTACTCCATACCTAAAGAAGTCATTTACCTTAAAGTACCGACATTCAGTATGCTTCGAATGTTGTTCGAACAGTCTCAATTAAAATTTAATGTGAAATTTAATTAATATATTTATTATATTATTTCTTAGGTCCAGTTCTAGTGGCCATTTGGCAGCGGTATAGAATAAATATCTTCTTTTTATTTTGAATTCAACTTTACAAAAAACCCCATATCTAAAGGATCTTTAAGGTCCACTGCGTATCCAAAGCAGAGTGTGGTCAGAGAGACCTAACCAATTTGTAGACTACCTGTTGGCGAGCCAGTGGACTGTAAAACGACGTGTGTATTTATATATATGAAATGATGAATCGATGGTGGTTTTAGTCTTTAATAATGATATTATTTTCACAATTATAAATTAGTTATAAGACATTAGTCGGAGCTGACACAACACTGACAATAACAGAAAAAATATAAGGAAAAACATATAGAGCATATAAAAGAGGTATTTACAATTAAACTTAGAACATGCTTCCAGCCAGTCGCCAACATTCCGGGCCCCTAGTGGAACACTAAATCCTGGTGGCAACTGGCTGGGGCTCAGCTACTAGTGGAAGGAGCTTACGGACTGGTCGACGCAAAATACCTGCCTTTGTGGCTACGTCTGCGACTCGTACCAGTCCATCAGGTCCCACGAAAGTCTTAGCCACCCTACCGAGAAGCCAAAGGCCTCGTGGTAGCGTATTGTCCGCGATTAAAACTACGTCACCCTCGCAAAGAATCGACTGTCTTCTTTCTTTTCCTCGTGGAATTAGTGTGGGCAGGTATTCGGTCAGCCACCTCTTCCAAAAATGATCAGCAAGCCTGAGAGCGTGTCGCCAATCACATCTGCGTACTAGATCAGCATCAGAGAGATTGACTGGCCACGAAGACGTTGATGAGGATCCAATCAGAAAATGAAACGGTGTTATGGCTTCGGGAGCGTCGGGGGAGTTTGGAACATATGTAAGTGGTCTGGAGTTCACAATCGACTCAGCTTCAATTAATAAGGTGGTAAACAATTCTTCACGTGGAGCTCTATCTTTAAGTGTGACACGCAGGGCTGTTTTTACGGACCGCACTAGTCTTTCCCACGCACCGCCCATAAATGGTGAGGCGGGTGGTATAAACCGCCATTGAATCTTACGGCTGGTCGTGAAGGTCTCCACTGCTTCATCATAAAGTGACGAAAGCTCGCGATTTGCACCGACAAAGTTTGTTCCGTTGTCGGAAAATATCGTTGTTGGTGTTCCCCGCCGGGCTATTAGACGTCTTAGGCTCATAATCGCTGAATCCGAGGTAAGAGATGCAACTACTCGGGGGCCCAATTAGTCTAGTCAACAAGTTTCATACTTGTTGACTGGACTAAAAGATGCAGTAGCATCACTAGGCCGCCATAGTGTGGGTCGCCATACTGCACTGTCTGCATTCGCAGTGAGTATGGTGACCACCACTCTTGGATTCTGCTTATGTTTTCCATCAGGCAGAGCAGAGTCATTTTGGCGGGCCAAACATAAAAAAAAAAAAAAAAAAAAAAGTGAATAGCTCTAGTAACCAGGCACGTGTAGAGAGCCACGTATCTCTTTTCGCGTCGTCGACCCACTGCCACTTCTATTGGGCCGAAGTAATCCAGGCCAACATGTGTAAAAGGTTGCGTATGATGGTCGAGGCGTTCTAAAGGTAAATCGCCTGTTGGTGGTGTGACTAGTCGGCCGTTTTGTCTTCTGCATCGTAAACATGACTTAGCTATGTTGCGTATTGTCGTTCTCGCACGTAGAATCCAAAATCTTTGTCTTATTTCATTAAGCACAAGCTCATGGTTTCCGTGGCCGGCTTCAGCATGTTTATTTAAAATAATTAGGTGCACAATTCGGTGACGGCCATCCAGGATGATCGGTGACTTGAAACTCTCACTTACCCCATGAGCAGATTTTATGCGTGAATCCAAACGGATAAGGCCGTCCTTGTCAAGGAATGCGGCTGCTCTTAGGCAATGGCTGAGAGGCTTTCAAAGTCTTCAGTTCTTCGGAAAAGTTGTCAACCTGGACCTTCAGAAATAGCATCTTCTCTGCTTTGAGTATGTCTATGGCGGAAAGTTGCGAGGGGGACGCAGAATCGTCAGCAAACTTTGCGAGTAAGCGCGGTGAACGAGACAGCGAATAAAATTTTCGTATGGCCTGCTGGACACGGGCCGTTGCTCTTAATAGTCTTAGCCAACTGCTAAAACGAGCAATATCCGGGACAGGCGGGTTAAGTAACGGATATTCTACAGTAAGCCCCATAAACTCTGCTTTTAATTCAGAGGTTTGTGAAGCTTCATCCGAAATATAGTCTGGTTCACGTGGCCATTCTGTGGAAGGGCTGAGCAAAAAAGAGGGGCCAGTGAACCATCTATGTGACGAAGTGAGTACAAAATGTTTTGGCTTCGTAGCGTCGTCTGCAATGTTGAGTTCACTAGGAAGCCACATCCAGTTAGATGGATTAGAAAATTCTAAAATTTCGCCTAGTCTGTGAGCCACAAATGGTTTATAATTACGTGCGTCACTGCGAATCCACTTAATAACCGTCGTAGAGTCAGTCCAGTAAAAAACGGCGGAGGGCTGTGATCGATGAGCTTTTAAAATACTTTGGGCAAAACGTATTGCTATTAGAGCCGCTTGTAACTCAAGACGGGGAATGGAGAGTGGCTTCAAGGGGGCAACACGCGCTTTACTGCCTATTAAGGCGAGGTTCACTGAGCCATCAAAGAACAAATAGCGCCAGTATGCGACGCAAGCATAGGCTTGTTCTCCCCCATCAGCTATGACGTGAAGCTGAGTGTCGCACTGATCTGGCCTGCCTACATACCATCGCGGGATACGGAGACTAGAAACTGACGTAAGCTGGTCAAACCAGGTAATACACTCGGCTTCGTACTTGGAGGGGATTGGTGAATCCCAGTCAGTTCCCTCTCTCCATAGCTTCTGAATCAAAATTCTGCCCTGAATCACTATCGGCGTAATCAAGCCTAACGGGTCGTAAACACTCATAACACTGGAGAGTAAACCACGTTTCGTTAGTACTGCGCCAATGTTTTTATGACCTGTGCGAAAACCTAAGGTATCATTAAAAGGATTCCACTTAACACCTAAAGCACCTACGTCATTATTAGGGGGTAAATTTACATCAGAATGTGTATTATTATGAAGTTCTTTAGGAATTAAACTAAGTGCCTCTGGTACGTTTGAAATCCACGACCGCATTTCAAAACAACATAACTTGTGGACTGTGACTATGTCGGAAGCTAATTGCGAAGCGTCGGATAAATTAAATTCGCTTCCAATATAGTCATCCATATAATGGTCGTGGATGATAGAATGTGTGGCCGCAGGATATTTATGCTCAAATTCTTTGGCGTTCTTATTTTTAATGTATATAGCTATAAAAGGACTAGAGACTGCACCAAATATTAAGGACGACATTCTATACTCCTTTATCGCAGCTTCTGTATTACCGTTGCGCCACAGAAACCTAAGTGAATCACGATCACTCTTTCTTATTTTTATTTGAGGAAACATTTCTCTAATGTCTGCGTTAAAAGCTATTGGACCCTCCCTAAAACGGAATAGAATGTCTAAAAGGGATTGCAAAAGATCCGGGCCCTGTAATAGCATACTATTTAAACTGACACCCTTAGTGATGGCTGCTGCATCATGGACAACTCTTAACTTACGCTTTAGTGGATGAGACACACCAAAATGTGGTAAGTACCATCTAATAGAAGCACCAGTTATAGATTCTTCTTTTAAATTATTTTCATGATATGATGATAAATCGCATTCTTCTGCGTAACCCTTCTGAATAATACCATCAATAAAATCTTTGTATGATGACGCAAACGTATTGTCTTTTGCTATCTGTTTCTCTAGGGATTTAAGACGCGATCCGGCTCGAAGGACCAAAAATGTTGGCGAGCCAGTGGACTGTAAAACGACGTGTGTATTTATATATATGAAATGATGAATCGATGGTGGTTTTAGTCTTTAATAATGATATTATTTTCACAATTATAAATTAGTTATAAGACATTAGTCGGAGCTGACACAACACTGACAACAACAGAACAATAATAGGAAAAAACATATAGAGCATATAAAAGAGGTATTTACAATTAAACTTAGAACATGCTTCCAGCCAGTCGCCAACACTACCCTCTCTAGAAAACTAACAATTCAAGTGTTTGCTTAAATTTATATCTTCCGTTTAGGAGCGTATTTGTTCTGAACGGAAAAGGACACATTTTGGTTAAATAGAAAATTTGTTTTTATTTTATGAGGCATGTGGACTGTGGTTCATGGTGGACATATTTTATTGGGATCAATTTCATCTTTTCTTTTTTTCTAAGTCTATGTTATTTGCTAAGACCAGATGCGCCACCCTGACTAATATTCCCAAGGCGAGTAGGTCGATCCGTTTTTGTCAAATACAGAAATAAGCTTTGTGGAAACACTTCAAGCTGTATGCGTAATAATATTATTTACTGAATTGTTGAGACATTTAATATTATATAGTTAATCGTAGACTACCAGGAGGGATATTCTCACTGGTTGGACCGATCATATTATGAAAGTCTTGTCTAGTCAATAAGGTCGGAGACATAACAGGTAGATAGAGAACAAAGTGCATACTTCTTTGCGGATGTTCCTATTATTCCAATCTCATGAGCTACAACAAAAGAACAATCTCATTTTTTTGCACATTCCTAATTTGGGCGGTAGGCACAGGTGGGAAAGCATTTACTACAATATGTACAAGAGTGTCACAAAGCATTTGCGTAGGTAGGACGTGGCCTAATTCCACCGAGTGGTGAATATATCGTCCCCATAATAAATGTATGTTTCTTGTCGCGCTCGAGAGCGCCCGACAAAAATACCTTGCGGAGCCTTTGTCGCTTAACCTCACTATTTATTACGGGCGCTACGTGTATATCATCTCTCGTCATAGTTGAAAACTGAAAGAGTAGCGACACTTGTATTTAGTTTCAAAGTATGGCACGTGTACTCCATGTATAATGTGTAAATACTTGTACATTACTTGCACAAAGACATGATTATATATATTTTTCTAGAAACCACAGTTCTGCCAACCTAAAAGTAAGTACTGATTATAGAATACCTGTGATCATAATATTAACCAACTGCCTCGATGGTGCAGTGGTAGCGTATGCGACTGCTGTGCTTGAGGTCTCGGGTTCGATTCGCGGGTCGGAACAAATGTTTGTATGATCTACAAATATTTGTTTCGGAGTTTGGGTGTTTATAATATGCATGTATTTACACAAAAAAAACATATATATATATATATTTATATCAGTTATCTAGTATCCATACACAAGCTCTGCTTAGCTTAGGACTAGATGGCATTGTGTGTCAGATGTCCGAAATATTTATTTATTATTTATTACAAAAGCGAGCTCCCAATAATGTAATTACGTTGTATTCAAAAACCCAGTACTCAATAACAGTCTGTATGATTTATACGGTTTTCTAAGTAGGTATAGCTAAATCGACACATTGTATAAGTATTTTCTATACGTAAAGAAAACATTGTACCCTCACGCACTTGAGAATCTCCCAGCGCATTGTCTAGGGAGGCTGATCCTTATTTTCATACGAAATGCGGGAAAGATTTTATCAGCTACACATATTTCGATGTTCGATGGCTTTTGGGAAGGAAATAACGAAATTTATTTTCAAGTTAAAGACTTCGTGGTTACGGTTGGGCTTTAGGGTCGACGTTTGGTGTCACGCTACAAAACATACCTACCTGTGTTTTATACATATATTGTACAGCTGTATTATGTTTGTACAGCCTTTGAGTTACGCACGTAGAGGATTACGGACGGACTTGAGGTCCGTTTTGTTTTTAGGCAGGTTTTTTGTTGATTCTTATTACCGTTCATCAAAGTAGACTGTACATTTTATTTGTTAGTAATAATTTGTCGACCATCACCGAAAACTTCTGTTTAATTAAGGGCAGCAAAATTATGAAACCGAAAATTGATGTGTTAATGTAACGTTGTATTATTAACTAAATAAATTAATGAATACAAATAAATTTGTAAATATTAAAAGGGGCGAATAGAATATTTGAACTCAGTATATTTTTATTTATTTTGCTGTGAAAGAGAATATAGAACAATAGCAATATTTAAGTTATTTGTTGTGAAGTGAAACGTACAAATCCAATGGCACATCGTATTCAAACGTTTTCACCTCGTGTATGCAGCGGCGCGCGCTTGATCATTGGAATGAATTCATATTTGTTGATATTGTAGGCTATTGTATTTGTGCAATATAATATCTAATGTAAAACAAGTTCTAATAGAACTGATTTAAAGTATTGGCTCTCGCGAGTTTTTCACGGTCCATAATCTTATCATTTTGTTGGTTCTGAAAAGTCTCCCTGATTCTGTTTAGTGTTCTTATACACGTTATTGCCTTTATAATATATATATATATTACAAATAGAGTAGAAAGTGATATTTAACTAATAATTTTAAAGCCCTGTTTGTGCGTGTACTGTTATGTGTATTTTCAGAAAGTTAAACACTTTAGGATGCCAAGAGTAGTCATGTTTGCCATAAATTTTGTGTGAATACACGACATTTTTAACCGACTTCCAAATGGAGGAGGTTCTCAATTTCATCGGTTTTTTTTATGTATGTACATTGATTACTCCGTCAATTGTGGACCGATTTTGAAAATTATTTTTGTATTCGAAAGGGTATGCTTCCCATTTGGTCCCATGGCCACCATATCAGGATCTGTTGATGGGATCCCAAGGAAATCGAAGGAAACCCTCAAATTTACGTGACCGCCTGCAATAAAGTTAAGGCAATTGTCTGCATGCCTGCATGCAATATATAGTCCATTTGAGATTTTTGTTCAAAAAATTACCGGAAGTCCTTTCGATTCTATACAGTATGTTGTATGTTACCTTTAGTCGTATTCTTTCAAGTTATTTAAGTGAAATGATGATGAGAGACTTGAGGAAGACTAAAAAGCGAAAAATAAAAAAGAAACTTCGTTTAAAATAACCGACTTCAAAAACTAAAAAGTATAAAATAACTGAATTTGTATGTGCTACCTATTCATAGGTTTGTAGTCGGTGCCAAGCCAAAATGTAATAGTAGGTACCGCACTCGCCGCGCGTGACCTTGAGCGGGATAGCTGCTCTTCGCGTAGAATAAAACAACCGAAGCGTCGGTGACGTCGCTGACGTTCGTCTCGAAATATAGCGAGTGTGGTACCTACTATTACATTTGGCTTGGCACCGAATTCAAACCTATGAATAGGTAGCACATACAAATTAAGTTATTTTATACTTTTTAGTTTTTGAAGTCGGTTTTTTTATACGAAGTTTTTTTTTGTAGTGTTAAAAACGAACAAACACAATATCTGTTTCAGAATGTAGTAGACAGCTCGGTCGCTGCGCCGCGCCGGTAGCCACAAGTTTAATCTGTTTGCGGTGTTGAGTACCTTACTTAGAAGATGTTCTCTGCACTTACTTGTAGTAAACAATAATAAGTTGGCCGTGCTCCGGTGGCGGGCTCCGGGCGATGGGAGCGCGCCTGCTGCCTCGGTTGGTTCGCGATTACGCTAATTAGATGTCCATAACGTCGTCACTATAACTTGAGTGTAGTAGGCCGTTTGTTGGGGCGGTAATAGCCGGTCATTGGCGCTCCCTATTTAGTGTGATGTTAAAACAGAACTACTCGTGAGTCGGAACCAAACTGCAGGCAGGTATGTCCCGTGTAAGTGCGTGTTATTTTTTCTAGGTTTTCTACGAGTATGTTTTTATCTATTTTTTAAATTTATTTTAATATAACTTTTTGTTATATTATCAAATAGCTGAACAAATTTGATTCGCTGGCACTGTTTTTGATGAGGACTAATTTTTAAAGTATGTAGTTTTATTTGGGATATGTATTTTGCGTAGGTATATGACTCAAACTCAAACTCAAAAATATTTTATTCATATAGGCACTTATTTTACAGACACTTATGAATAGTCAATATTTAATATTAAAAATCGAGTGATTCTAGTCGCCAGTTCTAAGTGCAGTCTACCCTTCATGGAGAAGAATCTGGCGAGAAACTCCATTGTTGCTCCTTTTAAAAAATAATGATACGGTTTACAATATTTTTTTTCACTAAGAGACTTGAATGAGAACGAAGTCGACCAAAGAAAACAAAACAAAATGTTTGGAGCCATTGCTGCACAGCCATGAGTTAACCAATCATGCGCCGTTCTTACTGATAGCTGCAAGATTTTTACATTGTTATATTGTGACATTGTATTGTTATATTGTGAGGTCCACTTATGGAAAATAAGATCCAAATAGCACTTTCACTCAAAGTCAAATTAAAAAAGATGTAATATGTCCAAATACAAAATAATCAATAAATGTCACAAATGTAAAATAAAGTAAGACGCATGGATCAGCCATCGACCTATTCAACCATAGTTGAGCTGCGTACTCAGGCCGCACAGCAAATCATCAGGTCAATATCAAAGAAATTTAAAATAATCATAGTCTTGTCGACTATGATTGGTGCTCATACAACAATATGTTTTTGAACAGTGATGCAAATTTTAGTGGTGCTGTACTCCAAAATAGAATTTTATCATCAAAAAAAAACAGAATCTTGTCTTTTGAATAATTAATGAATATACGATAATTAGTTCAAAGAAGAAGTAAATAGGAATAACAAGTGGCAAACAATCTCCGTCGCTTGATGGTAGTTTCGATGGGTTCATTAGACCGCTGATGGCGCGCATTGTAAGTGTAAGGTTCCTAACGAATCGTGTCCGCGCGACGCATTCAAACGAGTTCTCTTCGCCAGGAATTCGCGATCCCCCTCTCCCCGTCCACCGTCCGCCGCTCGTCCCTTGCATATCGACACTAATTCACTTTACAAGTTGGGCCTTTAATAAACCCATTGTTTCGAGTTTCGGTTTTTACCTACGTGAAAGAAATATCCGTTGAACTAAGCCAGAGCTTCAGACCGGGACAGATGCAGCGCGAGTCGAATAATATCGTAGAATCGTCACTCGTCAATTAACGACACCAACTATCGATTGGGCATTGTAACTTAATAATTCGGGTTCGAATCCCGGGTCGGGCCAAAAAGTGTTATTGAGTTTTCTGATTATAGAAATGCTTAATAACAGCTCGGAGTTTGGAAGTTGGGTCTCCGTGCCTCGGAGCACGTAAAGCCGTCGGCCCTGCACCTGATCTCTCCCCGGTCGTGTCGGATAACCATCCCATCGGGTTATGAGAGTGAGGGAACAGAAAGTTCACCTGTGTTTGCGTACACACTTGTGCACTCTTATATGTTCTGCGTAGTTGGCTGGTCTATATTGAGACTGAGGGTCGTAGCTAAAATCGCTAAGGCTAAAATAGTTACATTTTAAGTTTTAGTTTTTAGGGTACTGTATTATGTATAAAAACCTAAACTTAAATAATGTACCCACTGAAAATATAGTTTCACTTAATTTTATTTGATTATACGAGTATAAGTAACGCCACATGTGTTGAAAGGTTCGCACTTCCCGACAACAGCCAGATTCAGTTACAAGTTTGTACCCTTGACCCACTTGAGCTATGGTTTCCCCCTCCCAGTGCGTCCATACACACAAAATATTTTTCTGTCATTACTATTCACTACACTTCTAATTAGTCTATCTTTAATTCTGAAATCCCGACGGATGGCAATAGGCTTTCCACCTGTGATCAGTATAGCTAATATAATTACAGTTCATAGAAGTAGGTATTAATAGTCTTCGGCCTAGTCCTTCAGGGATTTTGGTTGGTGTATGTATTTAATAACAAAAGGTAACACTCGCAATAATAATTTTAAATATGTAAGTATATTGTTTTATAATTATAAGGTATTGTCGTCAATCTGTATGTCCGAAAATGTGTTTTATGAGCAGAAAACAATGACGAGAAATCTATCAAAACATGTAAACATGTGGTGTTTATGTATTATTAAAAATTATTACAAAGGTGAAAATGAGTCTGTTTATCTTGACTTAATAACGGGAACGATCTACCCTATAACCTAGTAGGTCATATTTGTCAGGAACACATACAATTGAGAATGAATTAGACTCTTAAAGAAAATAACTTACACTAGACTACTATGAATATTTACCGATATTTAAAAATAAATGTTATAGTGACACTTTGATAAGCGGTCATTAGAAAAAGGGATATGGTATAAAACCATACAGTGTCAGCCTCTTTATGTGCCCTGGTGTATGAACAGTAGGTTAAATAGACAACTAATTGTCGTTGGCCATAGACTCAGATCTGGACACATTCCATGCAATAAATTTAGCTATATGATGAAGAAAACCGCCTTGCCTGATTGTGAGGAATGTGGAGTTGTGGAAGACTTACACTATTTATTGATGGAGTGTGTCAGATATGAGTCTAGTAGAAATAGTTTAGTATCCAACTTGGAGTTGAATGGAGCCGACGTAGGAATGTTTCACAAAATTGTATCGGAACCAAATAGCGATCATGCGAGGGCTTTGTTCAAATTCATGTCGATTGTTCTTAGATGATAAGTTTGTAGTAACTTGTTCAGAATACGATGGAACTGCCGTACGCTGTGCCTAAAAGTTCCAAAAAAAAAAGAATTAAAAAAAGGAAGAAAAAGAAAAGAAGTTAAAATAAATTGAAAGTTCAATCTCAATATGGTTTCTTAAATATCACATTTATTTAAACAGTGACTTTTTTATTTACTTATTTTTCAAAACATACAATTACAATATCCTGACTAGGTATACAATGATTTTATATGAAGTTTACATAAATATGTCGTATACTGCATGATACAGGCCAGTGCCGATATTCTCATAAAATATAGAATCATTTGGGATATGGTACAAAGACGTTTATCGTTACTTAGTCACACTATAAACAGGATCAAAGGAGCCATAAAGCCACAACAAAAAGGTGTGCCGTAGTGCTGCTACGACGTAGCATTTCTACGAAGATGCTACGGATGCGGGTAGCTTGATAAAGTGCCGTCTTTGTGAAAGTTTTCAGAGGCATTCAGGGCACACTACTGTTGCCCGATAAGTGAAGGTATTTACGGGCTGTCTGTAACGTGCAATAGGGTAATGTTCCATAAAAACGCAGATCTGGTCATATATCTATACAAATGAACAAAATTAAAGCGTTTCTTTGCAATTTCAAATTAAGAACTTTTCACTAAATGAATATGAAATTATAATATACGGTACTAAAATAAAAAGTTGTCTGCCATCCTGTCTCACTGTCTGTCCGTCTGTTCGTTTCAGTTAATCTCTGGAACGACGGTACCGATTTCGACATGACTTTCACTGGCAGATAACTAGTGACATAAGGAGTAACTTACTCTTTTTAGACTAACTTCGCCCACGGCACTATCCGTGGATATTGTTCCGTAGCTAAAACCGCGCGGTGTACATTATACAACTGACATTTCACGTACTCTCTTGAAACTCTGTAATATGGTGCACAATAAAAGAGTCTTCTATTTATCTCGTTTGTAAATAGATGTGTAAACGACCAAAATGGTCAGTGGTAACTGTAGTTTGTATTATTTTTCACAAACCTTTCATTACATGCTGTACCAAATCTTTTATCTTGGCTCATCGAATGAGTTCTTATTCTTCCTTATTAAAAAATAAATCTTACATCGAACACGAGGCTTGTAGTTAAACGTTTAAGGATTGATATCTAGACCGGTATCGTCTGTTACCGGTCGACGTCCGGCCAGAGATAGACCTAGCCGCAACTTGCGCGTCTGTCGGCGACATTACCTCGTATTAATTAATACGCGGCACGGAGCGGAGGGAACGAGGGCTGCACTGGGCGACGTCCATACTTGATGATGTTTAAGGAGATTTGAATTGGGCGATTCGCCGACTTCGACACTCACCTTTGGACCTTTGGTCATAGTTATTACTTTGGCGATCATCGGTACAGCGACCTGACACGGTGATTTGTTAAGTCCGTCACTTAAGACTGTAGTCCTTGAGCGTGGGAATTTGTGATTGAACACCCACATTCATATTTTACATGCACACAAACGCATCGGGCACTGTTGCACACTAACCCTGGCAACTAATAAATTTACTTTCGGTTTTTTCTTCTAGTTACATATTCATTAACTGTTCGCCTTTGAAGAATGTTTAGAATGTCCTACAAAGCACGCAATGTATCTTAGTCATATCGGAAAGCCTGCGGGCTTTAAGTAACTCGTCAACGGCCGAGAATGGGGTTCAAGTGTACCTATTCATTTTTAATTCATTTCATGGACAAATAATATATTTTACACAGTATAAAATTAAGTCGCTCGCGCTATCTGTCAGCTTAGATCTTTTACAGTAATCAACGGATTTTAATGCTATGTTATGAAATAAAATTTGTATGATATATGTTATATTAATGGAACACAATGTTTCTTAAAAATATAATTTTTGATCGCTTTTATTGCTCATATTGACTAAATTTTACTACATAGATCTTGCTTACTTACGTACTTTTTTCACTTTTTGACAAAAACCGACGCTGAAAAAGTATGAAACAAGTTTTGAAAAGCCGTAGTCACGTGTTTTTAAGAGTTATGGTACGTTTCTATTTTAATTTAAGTTTTTTTTTTTTTTTATGTTTTGGTGTAGTGATAATAATAATTTTTATGCAAAGTATATTTTAAATACCTTACATAAAAATATAAAAAAAATGAATAAATACGAACAAAGTCACCAGCAAATGCTAATAATACCTATATATATATTTGAAATGTACAAGTAACACCCTTTCCGATGATACCAAACACGGCATATTTATGTCAAATTCATTTTTTAATACAGTACTTTATGTCGGCTAGAGGGCGCCAAATTAAATTGAGTGACGCGTCATTTGGCCTATAAGCAGCGGACGATCAAGGCACTTCTAACGATACCTCATTTATCCAGTTCTAATTAGTAGTTAAGGAGCTATGAGGGAACAGATGAACATACATACATAGCCTGTCAAAATCATAACCCTCCTTTGGCTTTGCCGTGGTCGGGTAAAAAAATAAAAAAATACAGTTAATTTATAAACTCCTTCTTTTTTTAAGACGGTTAAAAAACAAACCATTTGTCTTAAAGTTTATATATTATATTATAAACAACCTACATGCAAAATTTCAGGATTCTAACTTCAGCGGTTTGGGCTGTGCGTTGATCTCTGGGTATGTCAGTCAGTCACCTTCCTCTTTTATTTATATAGATTACAGATATCAGATAATGTAAGGGATAGGGCATATATTGTTTTACAATTCACCAATTGATTAAATTCGAACTTAAGGGATAAATAATAATGGAAATGACGTAAAGTGTAGATGGGACCCTTTTTTACAATTTTTGTCTGTCTGTCTGTTTGTTTGTGCCGGCTAATCTCTGAAACGGCTGGAGCGATTTTGACGGGAATTTTACTCATAGGTAGCTGATGATATAAGGAGTAACCGCGGTTGGTGTAGTATCGCGGGTAAGACCGTGGGGCTCAGCTAGTTTTTTTTTCAAAAAAGACAACTTACGTATATATCCAATAAATCCTGTGTCGCGGGGGACTTTACAAACATACATGAAACGGACACAATGGACACCCAGACTCAGAACAACAATTCGTGGATCACACAGTGTTGTCCCATGTGGGATTTGAACCCACAACACCTGATACAGTAGGAAGCGGCGAGGCAACCGCTTAAACCACTAGACCAACCATGCAGTCAAAAATAAAACGTAATTTTAAGGTCTTTCATTATTTCAGTAGTAGTTATTCAATTCTAACAGAAATCATTAAAAAATATTTTTTTTACTTTTTTAAAAACCTTTTCTCAAAGTGTCTCGGTCTGTCAAAGTGTATTCAAAGTACTCGTCAAGACAAATCAAACGACTCCAAACTCGATAGTTTCCGTCGTTACAAAGTTCCTATGACCACCTTCCAGCTTCAACATCAGATCAGCTCCATGTCATCATAATATAGCATTGTCACGCTATATACATATGCCTACAAAAATTCAACACAATCGGTTGAAGATATCTGCAAAATTGAGTTGCAAGATTCCGTCTTAACAAATATAGTTAGATATATACATACATAGCAAGTGAAAAAAAAACATTAAAAAATAAGTTCTGTGTTAATAAAAAATACTAATATTTTTCTTTGAAATTATTCTATAAAAAAAAAATTAAATTCAAGAATACAAATTAACAGTTACAATTCGACACTCACTGGCAACCCACCCTAAAACTTGTCATTTACGTATTATGGAGCTCAGTGCGAACTACAAACGGACGTGGTGTCACCTTGAATATTCGGCGGGCACTGAATTTTTTGAGCGCGATAAAACGTATTTATTGCAATTTACGGGAGACGATATCTACGTACTAAAATGTATGGAACTTTTGTCACTAAAAAAGAATGATGTTTAGCCTTAGATTATGGCTTTTTGGTGAGAATTAATAAAAAACTAAAACGGTAAATCTTTTCTCCATACTTTTTTCTCGCGAAATAAGAAAAAAACATTTAAAATAGAGCACGAAATAGGACAGAGTGTGCTAATTAAAAAGGTCGATTTCGATGATTTTGATCTTTATTAAGGCTTTTTTTCACAAAAATAAAGAATTATTTTATAAATGTCACTCGGTAGATTGGTAGACTGATTTATTAAACAACTGAGATTTTTTTTTTAGTTTCAAATATGAATTAAGTTTTTTGTGTTTTGCAAAACTGCAAGTGCCTTTTCGCGCGTTTTTAGGGACGCGCCCCTTAACAAATCTTCGTGTAACGTGTTCATTACTAATTTAAATTGCACATGAGACAACACTTTGTGTGATCCATAAATTGTTATTCTGAGTCTGGGTGTTTCTTGTGTTCGTTTCATGTATGTAAAGTCCCCTGCGATACAGGATATATATTCTTAATGCGGGAGTTGTCTTATTGAAAAAAGTAAAATAAAAAAACGTTAAAAAAGACTTTGTTTTCGTTTAGTATAAAGAAACATATCAGTTACCATCAAAATAGGAATAAAGTATAAGGAAAATAACAAAACTAATGGGCTAACAGCCTCGATGTGGAGATACGAGTGTGTATCAGTCAGTACCCGTTGCAATTCATTCTCTTATTTCAAAACGTTCTTTCGCAATTTGACATACATATTTTGATCCATAGCTTACTTAATGCTGTACGTAGTTATAGAATAGAACAGTTTTTATATAATTAACCAACAGTCTGCATGCTAGTAACTTCTTGTCCATGTGGAAGAAGACTAATACCCCACACGCACACACACACACACACGCCAATACATATATTCACTTAACAACATACGACCCACTTATGATCTTATTTTTGCATAAAGTCATGTGTATACAGAAAGAGTGTACAAGTAATTATAATTCAGATTCATATACATGACTGAAAACTGCCACCCAAATCACAAGTATCTGCTTGGTTTGGGAGACAGTATCAGTACCTAAAGTGTAATACATTTACTTGTATCTAATTATAAGGCAACCTGTAAGTGTAAACTTTACGACAATAAAGGTTATTATTATTGTAAATAATAATAATAATAAGTTTATTTATTCACTCTTTCTTATAGTTATTACAAAAATACAAGCGATTGTTACAAATCCTTACATTTGTAGGTTAACGTCGGCAACTATAATAGTATTAAACTGTGCTATAGCTGCCATAATTATAGAATGCGGAGTGACACCTAAGACTGAAGCTGCAAACTACGAAGAACAACGTCACTGTAGAAAAGAAACACCAAGAGACCGTCAACAAGAGAAGAAAAGCTTGAAACAAACCTTATATTGAACCCGTTTGGTCAGCGTTGTATAGTAGGACAGATCCTCTTCTGTAAGGAAAGGGTCCAGCAGGGAATTTTTAAAAACTGTTGATGTGATGTATGTTACTAGGTTTGTTGGGATGGAATATTGCAATTCAATTTTGAAGCAGATATTTTTAACCGGTTGAGCTGAAATTTTGCACGCATCGTATTGCAATATATAAATTGTATAATTACATTATAAATTCTCATTAAAATTTTGCAACAAAAACTAAATTTTATTCTTTTGAGCCATTTAAAATAAAAGCTTAATTATAAAGAAATTTTATTTCACCTTCAATTTTTACAAGATTACCAAAATCAAAATTATTAATATTAAAGTTTACAAATGATGTGGTTATTGTTTGAGTCGGGCAATGCCACCAGATAAGTTTTGACACAACTCTTTGGGAAATAACGTGAGAACATCTCATGTCTGTCAATATTTTTTTCTGATTTATCCGGCAATTACAACATGACTGACCAGCCACGACATAAGCTTTATAAAATATAATCTGTTGAAATATTAGTTATTTACTCGACGCTAGACAGTGCTCGTAAATTAATTAAATCGCGAAGCGTAGCGGAGTTGTGCGGTGCTCGGCAATGCGGAGAAGCACGGGCCTGTGTTTACGTAGTTGCGGCGTCACCCCGCTCCGTATTACCCAATTTTACAAGTGAGAGTTTACGGCGGTGATTTACAGCCCAATATCTGGGGCGCGAGGTGTCTCTCTCCTGCATGCATAAAAAGGTGCTTTATCGACTATAGCACGTCGCTCCCCGCGCCTCAACTCAACTGTATACATCACTCCTTTGACGGTTTTATGTAATTCGTTTCACGCCGTGGCACAACTTCCGCTTGTCCTGTTTACTCATAGAATCATAATGTTGTGCACAGCATCGTTTTGCAATGTACGCACTGTGTCCGACTCAGCTCAGCGGGAAGTGCCACGGGAGTGCGGGAGTGCGGGAGTACGCACTGATTTAATTACGATAGTGTCGTGCGTTATCGACAAGGTTGTTACCCCTCGACTATTCATTGCATTTAACTACTTTAAATAGGACTCCTTATTCTTTGGTAGCATTTACTTATCCATAACAGTTGGGGTTAATAGTTACCCACATACTTACGTATATTTCAACGGAACCGTAGCAGATACAGAACAACATTACAGAAATTACGTTAAATTTAAAATTGAGTAACCTTGAGTGAATAATGCAATGAGAACTGAGAGACGATTTCGTATTTAAGTCACATTATTAAATTTTATGTCATAAAATGTCTTTGTGTTTCATATAAACTTTAAAAACTTGAACCAAGTGGCGTACAGTTGGAGAGGCCTATGTCCAGTGGTGATAATGATGACACATCTGAAGAAAGAATCTCGTCAAGTAAAGAATATGAAAAATGTTTATATACTGAGTTCAAGGCAAGGTTCGTTAAATCCAGTTAAACACTTGAGTGAGCGGTGCATTAAGGAAACAACTTCGTACCCACATGGTTGAAACTCTTGTTTATTGAAGTAACACGAGTACAGCGAAGTAATTCAAATGTTTGTGTCGGTATGCGTCGCGGCGTCGGTGCGCCTTAATATCTGAATATTGCGCGTGTCGAGTGTCGCGGGCGTGGGCCGACAGCCGCGCTCACGTTTGAGGACCGACTTCGCGCCGCTTTCGAGGAGGAGGGGCCGGAACGCAATATTGGCTTGTAATGTTACATGACTCACTAGATTTTGTCTGCGAAAGGAATGACATTAAACTCCTACGAATATAAGATACAGAGCTGGGAACATTCCTATCTAAAGCTAATAAATGCCACTTTAATTTTGTTGTGACATCTAAAGTCCGTAAATGTACTTATAATTTTATGTCATCAAGCATTTATAGTTTTGATATTATAACACAAAGATATTTTATGACATAAATATTTAACAGCAATTTACGTGAACTCAAACTAAATGAAAATATATTTGCTCATAAATCGTGTTCAAATCCCACACACATACACATATTTCAATCGCGCTAAGCCATGCAGAGTGTGCACAGTTTCCAAAGAATCCAGACAAAGTGCTTTTTTATTCCACTTAAATTATTGTAGCGAGGTAGACGCTCCGTGAGTGCGTACTTATAACGAGGTTTGCTTTCGTTGTACAAGGTACCTAATCAAATAACAGCCGAGCCGAGTGTCCAGATCGCTACTAACAAGTTTTATTTGCACGAGAATTAGATACCTACCTGCTAATGTTGTACTCAAGTATCTGTTTGGCTCTAGAGTGTGGAACATCAGTGAGTAGGCGCGTACATCAATCTAAATTCAGATCACAGCCTTAGTAAGTTAGTGTAGCGGTTCTGCAGTAAGTATCGTATGGTGAGATTCCGAATGAGATAATCAAGTAACTAAAAATACTAAGTACACCGTTAACTCATTACTAAGTACGCATCGAACATACCGCGGCATTAGAGAAAGTAGCTTGGTATTCACAACACCTTTGCTATTTTTATTACATTTCTTTGTAACAAGTTCGACGTAGTGTATGATGTCGCTATGATTTACAAACATTGGAAAGAAAAAAACCGGCCAAGTGCGAGTCGGACTCGCGCACTTAAGATTCTGTACAAACTTTAAGTAAAGCGTCAACATAGGTCGCGGTTAGTTTACCAATTGTAAATAAGTTTATTAGAGGCAATTAGAAATTTACGGTTTTCGGATTTTTTCTTTACTTGTGCTACCTGACATTGCTTTATGCCTTTTATGATTCTACATCAACTGGAAGCACCCTATAAGTTTTTATTACCTTGCGATTGTCAAAAAATGTGTCATAAATGGAGCATAAAAGCGTGTCTCTTTTGATTACATCAACTTCGCAATGTGGTTTTTTACTGCTGCAAGTGATTACAGTCCTGAGTATTTTATATTAATTTCAACTATTTGAAATTTGATTTAATACCTCTACGTATTCCTGAGCAAAATGTCTTAAAAGACGATCAACGGTATGGTTCTATAATAATGGTTTTGTATTTGTTATGGAACCCTAAAACTGCACACAAACTCTGAACAACTTCATACAGTGTGAATGCAATGAAAACTCACTAGGTGACCATTTTATCCTATCCTACATTATTCTAGCCATATTTTGAGGAGTATCTCAAACTCAAACTCAAAAATAGGCACATATAGGCACTTATTTTACAGGCACTTATGAATAGTCAATATTTAATATAAAAAAATCGAGTAATTCTAGTCGCCAGTTCCAAGTGCAGCCTACCCTTCATGGAGAAGAATCTGGCAAGAAACTCCATTGTTGCTCCTTCAAAAAAATAATAATACGGTTCACAATATTTTTATCATCAGCCTAGTATACTGTACAGGAGTAAATTAGTAAATTCTAATATAATAAAGTATTAAATTATGGTATAGACAATAAAAAATGTGCTAACACTGTAAATGTTATAGGCACCTGCTTTCCGTCTACAATTATAACCTTTGTGATCGTTATAAGTATTTAATGTGAAAGTTCTACATGTTAAATAAAGTGCAAGATAACTTAAAGTAAAGAAGGTTCATATAAGAGTATTATTTAAACGTAACATAATGACATTCCCATCTCATTGGTACGCATTCGCCGCGGGTAGTCCAGCGGGCCTATTATTTGAGTACAAAACATCAACGTCCGTCCGTACTGCGCGTGGTTATGGATTTGTTTGCAGAATGCACGCTTTCATGTTCGAAATTTGTTGACCGAAGCTGCATCACTGCGGTGGAGTTCCGGCATGGAGCTTTTTGCAACCAGACGTATATTCCATAAATAAGTGAACTCTACGGGGCTGTTACGTAGCAACTGATACGTAGCAGGATCTAGCTAATGGAACAATACATCACGGTTCATTTAAATGTAGAAAACAAATATTTTTTTATCAATTTGATTATTAAAATAATATTTTAGAATCAGAATTTTATAATGTCATATCTTAACTTTAACTTTGTATAATTTTATAAGTTTCCAATGAAACAAATAGTAGTGGTAGATGCAAAATATAATTTGCCTATTTTTTGGCGAGAAATCCTTACACTGACACACTGTTATTAGGTTTTAACTGGTTTTAATGTAAATATTTTATATAATCATTAACCCATAAATAATAGACTGTGCGTTAACCTTTGATAACGCCATAAGGCGAAACCGGTCAGGTGTAAACTTAATTAAAAAGGTGGAATAAGTACAAATGAGTTTGATTCCTGAATGCATGGCAACAAGTTCCATCAAGTGCCAACAATCGAGAGTATAAATTACAACTGGTATTGAACAAACAATCCTACCTGACGGTAACGTTGTTGCTTAATCAATTATTATCAACTATAAAACGATTAAAAAGTATTCATTGAATGTATAATACAAAGGTAGGGAGATGCCTGGCCTCTGCTGGTATACTGCGTCGCCGTCACAATCTGTCGGTTTAATAACAAGCACTGACTGTTTCATTATGAATGATTGGTAGTTTCAAAATTAAGTTAAGTCGATTAACTTGTATGTACTTGGAACAAAGCTCACGAGACTTCGGCAGCAGAATTACAAAATGTTGTAGTTATCAGGCGGCTCGTACTTGAGAGAAGGCTTGCACTGAAACGTGATACTTGCTGTGAGCAGTGTCTATTGCCATTTCATTTAATAAGATAATAGTTTTATACCTAAATACTTACTTTTATGTAACGAGCACTATAGAAAAGAGTCGGTGGCCTGTGGCGTCGAGAGCTGTATATGGCATGTAAGTTAATGATTTATAAGGCGTGTTTGATTGGGTGAGGCGCGCCTCCACGCGCTACCGTGTCGATACGCGTGTCGACGTGGCGTGTTTCGTATGTTGTGTTGTTTCAAAGTATTCCGAGTTCGAACTTTATCAAAGTTTAAACAAGCTCTACATCGGCCGCTGAAAAACACAAACTCATAACGCACTTCTTCTGGCGACGCAAACACCATAACGTGCCTGACCTTCTTATGTAAACAGTATTCATTAATTAGAAGCAGGCGTCCCCGCTCATGTTACACTTCCAATAACAAATACGTTAAATGTTATACGAGTGTTTACAATCACAACACTCCTACATCAATATAAGATACACTAATTACTATAGTCAAGATACTTATGAAGCTCTTCACCCCTACCGCTAGGGGCGGCAATTGTAGAGATATTTTAGTGAAATTTTGAATTGTAATTACAAGAATAAGTAAAGATTTCTGGGTGGTCGTTTAGTTATCTTGTCATCTGCTGCTGGTATTGGCATTTGGGAAGGAGACGCGTAAAGGCGATAGCGCTCGTCGGTTGGTGCGTGAAGGCACGTTGCTGAGATGCAGAGGTACGGAGGGAGCACGACTGACGAGTGTTACGTAAATGCTATCCACGGCCGCACATTTGTCACCCACCGACAAGGCGAGATAAAGAGAACGAACGTTTCCTTAATATCGCGTTTCGCCGGAACGCGCTGTATCTCTCGACAGTAGCAAATTGTCATATTATTATAATGATGTGTGTCGGAGCAGCTGGGGTGCGCTATAAAAGGGAGTTGTGTTAAAAATCTTTGGAGCAGTTGTGGTGAGTGAGACACAAGCGACCATATTGTGTTTCCTTGGGTTACATATGAATAAATGGTACAACATATTATCTAACCAAATTATGCCTTTGAAAGACCAGATTTATTTAATTTACTATTGTGTATTTCAAGTGCAATTTATTAGACGAATATGGGGTAAATTGTGTAAAAAAACATATTCATCGCGTATAATTTTAAGCTATCAGTAAATAGTCTGTTCATTCAATTTTTCACTCCGCGCCTCCGCGGCAAAAGGGGGTGAAATAATTGGCAATCAAGTCTTTTGAATTTTAAGGCATGACGACGATACCATTCACCAGTCTCACAAACAGCCCGACAGCTCCAACTTAAATAGAGTACGTGGAATTAAAAACATATAAATGTAGATGCATCTGCACAAGGAGACAAATCTCCTTCCGAGGCAAAGAGATTCTCACTTGAGTGCGTTAGACCGTTGACAATCGTGACTAAATGATAGTAAATATCGTTAAGTAACAAGTATAGTGCATTAAGACAATCACCATCGCTGTGGTTATACAGGTAACTTTACCATTATGCTAACCACAGATATTGTGTTCTGTGATACTAACGTTTAACCAATTTGATCAATGGTGCTTTCCACCCAGCTCTACTTATACTAATAATAGTAAGGCCTAAAACTATTAATTGCCGAACGCTGTCAGAATCCCTCCAAATATTCGTCTAAAGTATTTTATAATTTGTCTTCCACGCGGTTTATCTGCTCCTTTATAGCCCTCATTTCTCTGTCGGTTGAGTTTTACGACAAACGTCGATAACCAGCTAATACCTTACATTTTCGACTCAATTCAAGGCGCCACTTTACTTTTACATCAAAAATTTCCTCTAACGAAGAAATCGTCCCCATACGTCAAAAGTATTGAAGTTAAGATTTTAGAAATATTTTAAGAGATTACAACTAACGTGGTCATAAGCGTTGTCATACTTTTATATTAAGAAGTTAACCAACACATTTGTTGCATATTTTGTAGTATGGTAAAAAAATGTCGAAATCAACTAAAAGAGACGTTTACAGAGTCAATCTAAGCGCAGCGTTGTATTTTGTCAATCTTACGTTAGGAGTTCTCTGGTGTCAGAGCCCGGTGAGGCGCCGGCAACAATGGCTTCACTCGTAGAACGCTTTCCGTTGTTTATCTGCGAGTGCTCTTACTTCTCTGTAAGTCGAGTAATGGAATAACTAATCAGGTGTCGTTTAGTGCCGAGATGTTGCGGTGTTAGGTCGCGCGTCGTGCGCTTCTTCTACAGTTTTAAATCAAGGCTTAACTTAATAAGTACTTATGAAACCAGATGATTCCTTATTTCGAATTGAAAGTGTTAAAACAGTATTATAAGAGTCTACGAGCTCGTTGGTACGAGGAATACCTTGCATATAATTTCTAGTGTAAACTTACAGAACTCCAGCAGTTGTTTTGTTTATCCAACTATAAAAGTGTCTTATTATGATGTCCAGTTGTTGTTCGGTACATTAGTTCATATCAATATAATTATTTTAATGTTATCGATCCAAGGCATTTGCCTAGCAGTTTCATTAAGTGGGTGAATATCGTTGAGACCGCAAGTTGCTGTATAGTAAAGAAGTTAGGTTGTTAATTGAACGGCTAATTAAGCTAGTTGGCTGCGATATTAAATTTATAATATTGTATCCAAATTACGCATGGCACGCTAGCAGCCAGGGCGCGGTATCACGTTAATCACATTAACGTGATTGTGTGTGTGTGTGATTGTATGAGTGTTTTGATACTCTTAAAGGGAAACGTTGTTCCAACTTCCGGCTCGTGGTACTCTCATCGGCCATCTGAACTATCGTAAGTGTATGAGGTAAGGTTTCTCACGTTTATATAAATATTTCACTCTCACAAGTTTAACTAACTGCACTAGATGCAAAATTAATTAGTTCGAATTTAATGAAAAATGGTAAGATATACATAATACACATAACTGCGTAGCAGAACAGGGCGTGGCGGACAGGCGCAGACGGCACACGCTGGCACACGGCGGTCAGCCACAAACAGAATACATTCCTGGCGCGACCCTCCTGTCACCAGCCACGGCGGGCGGCGCACACGGCGCACACACCTGTGGGCGCCTGCCTGGTACCGTAAATGCACAGCCACACATATATACTACTATCCTGTATTTACTTTATTATTTTACACGGGGTCTTTTGACTACCCACGAAAGCATATTTCTTAATTAGTCGTATTGTTTCACTGCACTGATAGCGGAGTCGTGAGGCATCTGTTACAAACGACACTAATAATCTTTTATAAAAATAATATATTTTCAGATGCAATTTATATATTAGCAAAAAGAAAAAATAAATACTCAAGTGTTTTTTAAGTGAGAAAATACTTTAGAACATATGTAGATACGTTTCGCTAAAAATACACCCATAGCTATCCCCATAGTGGATTTGTATGTGTGTGTGTTTGTCTGTGGTCAACTGTTCTACCAAGATAAACCACAAATAGAGAAAGTTGAATAGCTTCGTCCTTTGACACAACAAACCGCGCACCGATACAGTGTATCGTCACAGTTAGTTATTAGACTCTTGTACCTCTGCTGGAATCATCTCCGACGAGACGTTAACGAGACAGACAAAGTACCTCAACCAAAAGGGTATTTCTCAAACAACATTGATGTAGTCACTGGTAATTATTGTAATACGTTCCACTGGGTTCAGAGACGAAGTAAAACGTAAATACACAAATACTTTAATCATTTAAATTATTAAACGAAATGGAAATATTCTAATTAAAATTAATTTTAATTAGTTTCGCTCAAACATTAAGCTTTACTGAAATTCGCATTGAAGACTTGATTCCAGGTAAAGCAAGAGAAGTTTTTAAAACACATACACCTATATTACTTTAATGAATAGTTAACTAAGAGAGAAAGTGTTTTAGCTCGACAGAGACTCAAATGACTAATGTTCAAAGACTTTTAAATCACAAGGTACAAGCGCAAGCGTCACGATCGTCGATGTAGATAAATATTTCAGTAAACAAAGGGACACACTTTTATTACGCGACTCTCGTTGCAAAGTAATTCTTGCCGCATAATTCAATAACGATTTATATGTCTGTTAAACACTACTATACGTTAAATTCGTTTCGTTGGTGAGTGCGAGACCGGAGGCCCAATTAGTCTAGTCAACAAGTTCCATACTTGTTGACTAGACTAAAAGATGCAGCAGCATCACTAGGCCGCCATGGTGTGGGTCGCCATACTGCATTGTCTGTTTTCGCAGTGAGTATGGTGACCGCCACTCTTGGATTCTGCTTATGCTTTCCATCAGGCAGAGTAGAGTCATTTTGGCAGGCCATACATAAAAAAAAAAAAAAAAAAAAAAAAATGTAGTTTCCATGCAATTAAGCCAATGCAAGGATAATATTCGAGTTACATCTCAGTCTGAGCAGGTACGACTGTTCTCAGATAATACGCGTATACATGGCGCAGTGGGTTGGCACGGTGCCTGTGGGACGACCTATAGAAAATGCAATTGTAAACATCCTGGCCCGATATATATGACGTCCGTAGTTCATGATGTAGGCGTGTAACCTCGCGCCAATTTTTAACCGACTTCCAAAAGGAGGAGGTTCTCAATTTCATCGGTTTTTTTTTTGGTTTTTTTTATGTATGTACACTGATTACTCCGTCAATTGTGGACCGATTTTGAAAATTATTTTTGTATTCGAAAGGATATGCTCCCCATGTGGTCCCATTGCCACCATATAAGGATCTGATGCTGGGATCCCAAGGATATCGAAGGACCCCGTCAAATTTGTTAGGCACGTACTATATTTTCCATATACATATTTTCTAAAGCTATTACAGTATTTACATTTGGTAGTCATCAGTTCATGATGATGAGCTGATGATGAAAGATAAAACTCCTTAACGGTTAGGAGTTGGAAGATAAATCTTTAAATGTCATGTGTATGTATGTTACCTTTCGTAGTCCTTGTATGTGTATGTATGTTACCTTACCTAGTCGTATTCTTTCAAGTTATTTAGGTGAAATGATGATGAGAGACTTGAGAAAGACTAAAAAGCGAAAAATAAAAAAAAACTTCGTTTAAAAAAACTGACTTCAAAAACTAAAAAGTATAAAATAACTTAATTTGTATGTGCTACCTATTCATAGGTTTGAAGTCAGTGCCAAGCCAAAATGTAATACATAGTAGGTACCGCACTCGCCGCGCGTGACCTTGAGCGGGATAGCTGCTCTTCGCGTAGAACAAACCAACCGAAGCGTCGGTGACGTCGTTGACGTTTGTCTCGAAATATAGCGAGTGTGGTACCTACTATTACTTTTGGCTTGGCACCGATTTCAAACCTATGAATAGGTAGCACACACAAATTAAGTTATTTTATACTTTTTAGGGTTCCGAGCCAAAGGCAAAAAACGGAACCCTTATAGATTCGTCATGTCTGTCTGTCTGTCTGTCCGTCTGTCCGTCTGTCCGTCTGTCTGTCTGTCTGTCTGTCTGTCTGTCTGTCCGTCCGTATGTCACAGCCACTTTATTCCGAAACTATAAGACCTATACTGTTGAAACTTGGTAAGTAGATGTATTCTGTGAACCGCATTAAGATTTTCACCCAAAAATAAAAAAAAAAACAATAAATTTTGGGGGTCCCCATACTTAGAACTGACTCTAAAAAAAATTTTTTTATCAAACCCATACATGTGGGGTATCTATGGATAGGTCTTCAAAAATGAGATTGAGGTTTCTAATATCATTTTTTAACCGACTTCCAAAAAGGAGGAGGTTCTATGTTCCACTGTATGTATGTTTTTTTTATTTTTTTATTTTTATGTATGTTACTTGATTACTCCGTCAGTTGTGGACCGATTTTGAATTTTTTTTTCGTATTCGAGAGGGTATGCTTCCGTGGTGGTCCCATTGCCAGCATATCAGGATCTGATGATGGGATCCCAGTGAAATCGAGGGAAACCCTCATTTTTTATAGGCACGTACTATGTTTTTCGTATATTTTCTGAAGTTACACCGGTATTTGCGTCTGGTAGTTATCATTTTATGATGATGAGCTGATGATGTAAGGTACCACTCCTTAACGGTTAGGAGTTGGGGGATAAATCTTTAAATATCATATGTATATAAGTTACCTTTAGTCGTATTCTTACAAATTATTTAGGTAAGCTGATGATGGAAGGTGGAAGGTACAACTCCTCAACGGTTAGGAGTTGGAGAATAATTCTTTCAATTTCATACGTATCTAAAGACCTTCAGTCGTATACTTTCAAGCTATTTAGGTGAGCTGATGATAGAAGATTAAACTCTTCAACAGTTAGGGATTAGAGGATGATTTTAATATTACACGTACCTTAATTTGTATTATTCTTGATGATGAAATTTGATGAAATAATTCAACTTACTACTTACCTACGATTGTTTGCACTAAAAACTGTAAAATAAAAACTTTTTATAAAAAAAAATCTCAGTCTGAGCAGGTACGACTGTTCTCAGATAATACGCGTATACATGGCGCAGTGGGTTGGCACGGTGCCTGTGGGACGACCTATAGAAAATGCAATTGTAAACATCCTGGCCCGATATATATGACGTCCGTAGTTCATGATGTAGGCGTGTAACCTCGCGCCAATTTTTAACCGACTTCCAAAAGGAGGAGGTTCTCAATTTCATCGGTTTTTTTTTTGGTTTTTTTTATGTATGTACACTGATTACTCCGTCAATTGTGGACCGATTTTGAAAATTATTTTTGTATTCGAAAGGATATGCTCCCCATGTGGTCCCATTGCCACCATATAAGGATCTGATGCTGGGATCCCAAGGATATCGAAGGACCCCGTCAAATTTGTTAGGCACGTACTATATTTTCCATATACATATTTTCTAAAGCTATTACAGTATTTACATTTGGTAGTCATCAGTTCATGATGATGAGCTGATGATGAAAGATAAAACTCCTTAACGGTTAGGAGTTGGAAGATAAATCTTTAAATGTCATGTGTATGTATGTTACCTTTCGTAGTCCTTGTATGTGTATGTATGTTACCTTACCTAGTCGTATTCTTTCAAGTTATTTAGGTGAAATGATGATGAGAGACTTGAGAAAGACTAAAAAGCGAAAAATAAAAAAAAACTTCGTTTAAAAAAACTGACTTCAAAAACTAAAAAGTATAAAATAACTTAATTTGTATGTGCTACCTATTCATAGGTTTGAAGTCAGTGCCAAGCCAAAATGTAATACATAGTAGGTACCGCACTCGCCGCGCGTGACCTTGAGCGGGATAGCTGCTCTTCGCGTAGAACAAACCAACCGAAGCGTCGGTGACGTCGTTGACGTTTGTCTCGAAATATAGCGAGTGTGGTACCTACTATTACTTTTGGCTTGGCACCGATTTCAAACCTATGAATAGGTAGCACACACAAATTAAGTTATTTTATACTTTTTAGGGTTCCGAGCCAAAGGCAAAAAACGGAACCCTTATAGATTCGTCATGTCTGTCTGTCTGTCTGTCCGTCTGTCCGTCTGTCCGTCTGTCTGTCTGTCTGTCTGTCTGTCTGTCTGTCCGTCCGTATGTCACAGCCACTTTATTCCGAAACTATAAGACCTATACTGTTGAAACTTGGTAAGTAGATGTATTCTGTGAACCGCATTAAGATTTTCACCCAAAAATAAAAAAAAAAACAATAAATTTTGGGGGTCCCCATACTTAGAACTGACTCTAAAAAAAATTTTTTTATCAAACCCATACATGTGGGGTATCTATGGATAGGTCTTCAAAAATGAGATTGAGGTTTCTAATATCATTTTTTAACCGACTTCCAAAAAGGAGGAGGTTTTATGTTCCACTGTATGTATGTTTTTTTTATTTTTTTATTTTTATGTATGTTACCTGATTACTCCGTCAGTTGTGGACCGATTTTGAATTTTTTTTTTGTATTCGAGAGGGTATGCTTCCGTGGTGGTCCCATTGCCAGCATATCAGGATCTGATGATGGGATCCCAGTGAAATCGAGGGAAACCCTCATTTTTTATAGGCACGTACTATGTTTTTCGTATATTTTCTGAAGTTACACCGGTATTTGCGTCTGGTAGTTATCATTTTATGATGATGAGCTGATGATGTAAGGTACCACTCCTTAACGGTTAGGAGTTGGGGGATAAATCTTTAAATATCATATGTATATAAGTTACCTTTAGTCGTATTCTTACAAATTATTTAGGTAAGCTGATGATGGAAGGTGGAAGGTACAACTCCTCAACGGTTAGGAGTTGGAGAATAATTCTTTCAATTTCATACGTATCTAAAGACCTTCAGTCGTATACTTTCAAGCTATTTAGGTGAGCTGATGATAGAAGATTAAACTCTTCAACAGTTAGGGATTAGAGGATGATTTTAATATTACACGTACCTTAATTTGTATTATTCTTGATGATGAAATTTGATGAAATAATTCAACTTACTACTTACCTACGATTGTTTGCACTAAAAACTGTAAAATAAAAACTTTTTATAAAAAAAAATCTCAGTCTGAGCAGGTACGACTGTTCTCAGATAATACGCGTATACATGGCGCAGTGGGTTGGCACGGTGCCTGTGGGACGACCTATAGAAAATGCAATTGTAAACATCCTGGCCCGATATATATGACGTCCGTAGTTCATGATGTAGGCGTGTAACCTCGCGCCAATTTTTAACCGACTTCCAAAAGGAGGAGGTTCTCAATTTCATCGGTTTTTTTTTTGGTTTTTTTTATGTATGTACACTGATTACTCCGTCAATTGTGGACCGATTTTGAAAATTATTTTTGTATTCGAAAGGATATGCTCCCCATGTGGTCCCATTGCCACCATATAAGGATCTGATGCTGGGATCCCAAGGATATCGAAGGACCCCGTCAAATTTGTTAGGCACGTACTATATTTTCCATATACATATTTTCTAAAGCTATTACAGTATTTACATTTGGTAGTCATCAGTTCATGATGATGAGCTGATGATGAAAGATAAAACTCCTTAACGGTTAGGAGTTGGAAGATAAATCTTTAAATGTCATGTGTATGTATGTTACCTTTCGTAGTCCTTGTATGTGTATGTATGTTACCTTACCTAGTCGTATTCTTTCAAGTTATTTAGGTGAAATGATGATGAGAGACTTGAGAAAGACTAAAAAGCGAAAAATAAAAAAAAACTTCGTTTAAAAAAACTGACTTCAAAAACTAAAAAGTATAAAATAACTTAATTTGTATGTGCTACCTATTCATAGGTTTGAAGTCAGTGCCAAGCCAAAATGTAATACATAGTAGGTACCGCACTCGCCGCGCGTGACCTTGAGCGGGATAGCTGCTCTTCGCGTAGAACAAACCAACCGAAGCGTCGGTGACGTCGTTGACGTTTGTCTCGAAATATAGCGAGTGTGGTACCTACTATTACTTTTGGCTTGGCACCGATTTCAAACCTATGAATAGGTAGCACACACAAATTAAGTTATTTTATACTTTTTAGGGTTCCGAGCCAAAGGCAAAAAACGGAACCCTTATAGATTCGTCATGTCTGTCTGTCTGTCTGTCCGTCTGTCCGTCTGTCCGTCTGTCTGTCTGTCTGTCTGTCTGTCTGTCTGTCCGTCCGTATGTCACAGCCACTTTATTCCGAAACTATAAGACCTATACTGTTGAAACTTGGTAAGTAGATGTATTCTGTGAACCGCATTAAGATTTTCACCCAAAAATAAAAAAAAAAACAATAAATTTTGGGGGTCCCCATACTTAGAACTGACTCTAAAAAAAATTTTTTTATCAAACCCATACATGTGGGGTATCTATGGATAGGTCTTCAAAAATGAGATTGAGGTTTCTAATATCATTTTTTAACCGACTTCCAAAAAGGAGGAGGTTCTATGTTCCACTGTATGTATGTTTTTTTTATTTTTTTATTTTTATGTATGTTACCTGATTACTCCGTCAGTTGTGGACCGATTTTGAATTTTTTTTTTGTATTCGAGAGGGTATGCTTCCGTGGTGGTCCCATTGCCAGCATATCAGGATCTGATGATGGGATCCCAGTGAAATCGAGGGAAACCCTCATTTTTTATAGGCACGTACTATGTTTTTCGTATATTTTCTGAAGTTACACCGGTATTTGCGTCTGGTAGTTATCATTTTATGATGATGAGCTGATGATGTAAGGTACCACTCCTTAACGGTTAGGAGTTGGGGGATAAATCTTTAAATATCATATGTATATAAGTTACCTTTAGTCGTATTCTTACAAATTATTTAGGTAAGCTGATGATGGAAGGTGGAAGGTACAACTCCTCAACGGTTAGGAGTTGGAGAATAATTCTTTCAATTTCATACGTATCTAAAGACCTTCAGTCGTATACTTTCAAGCTATTTAGGTGAGCTGATGATAGAAGATTAAACTCTTCAACAGTTAGGGATTAGAGGATGATTTTAATATTACACGTACCTTAATTTGTATTATTCTTGATGATGAAATTTGATGAAATAATTCAACTTACTACTTACCTACGATTGTTTGCACTAAAAACTGTAAAATAAAAACTTTTTATAAAAAAAAAACCGACTTCCAAAAACATCCAACGAAAACTCTCTGTCAAAAAACACTTAAAAGCGTAAAATAAACTGCTTCTTCATAAATTGCCTATACCTAATTCTTTATTCATTTAAATAGTAGTATTATAATGGGTGCTAGGTACCTAAAATCTGTTTGAAGTCGGTGCTAAGCCAAAAAGAATACAAACGAACAATTACAAAAGTCTAAGCGATAGTCACTTGGCACCGACTTCAAACAGGTTTTACGTACCTAGCACCCATTATAATACTACTATTTAAAAAAACTTTTTATATAAAAAAAAAAACCGACTTCCAAAAACATCCAACGAAAACTCTCTGTCAAAAAACACTTAAAAGCGTAAAATAAACTGGTTCTTCATAAATTGCCTATACCTAATTCTTTATTCATTTAAATAGTAGTATTATAATGGGTGCTAGCTACCTAAAATCTGTTTGAAGTCGGTGCCAAGTGACTATCGCTTAGACTTTTGTAATTGTTCGTTTGTATTCTTTTTGGCTTAGCACCGACTTCAAACAGATTTTAGGTACCTAGCACCCATTATAATACTACTATTTAAATGAATAAAGAATTAGGTATAGGCAATTTATGAAGAACCAGTTTATTTTACGCTTTTAAGTGTTTTTTGACGGAGAGTTTTCGTTGGATGTTTTTGGAAGTCGGTTTTTTTTCTAAACTGAATAGTTTGCGCGAGAGACACTTCCAAAGTGGTAAAATGTGTCCCCCCCCCCCTGTAACTTCTAAAATAAGAGAATGATTAAAGTAAGAAAAATATATGATGTATATTACCATGCAAAATTCCACCGAAAATTGGTTTGAACAAGATCTGGTAAGTAGTTTTTTTTAAATACGTCATAAATCATAAACCGCAATTTATCGATCAAAGTTAGAACGAACTACAAGAACTTTTATATTACGCTACTTGCTGCTTCGGAGCCCTTCATGGGCGAGTCCAACTCGCACTTGACCGCTTTTTAGTTTTTGAATTCGGTTTTTTTAAACTAAGGTTCTTTTATGTATGTTACCGAACGAGACAAACGAGAAAAAGAGGTTTATAATATTACTAGCGGACCCGACAGACGTTGTCCTGTCTACACGTCTTTAATTTGAAAATTTCAAAAATTAATTAAAAAAACATTGTCCAACTTACAAAATTTATGAATCTAAACCATTCCCAGATCCCCTTGAACACACACAAAAAATTTCATCAAAATCGGTCCAGTCGTTTGAGAGAAGTTCAGTGACATACACACTCACAGAAGAATTATATATATATAGATTGCAAAACATTTATTTTGTTAAATAGTTCAAAAGCTTTTCATGTTACAGAAGGCTAGAATTTACCATAAGATTTCTTGAGAAAATTTATTGTTATATAACACCTAAGGAATTAAACCGTCTTTCATCTATTATTAACCAATGATTTCTAGAGATTCGTCATGTTTGTCTGTCTGTCTGACCGTCTGTCTATCGGTCCGTCGGTATGTCACAGCCACTTTTTTCCGAAACTATAAGAGCTATACTGTTGAAACTTGGTAAGTCGATGTATTCTGTGAACCGAATTAAGATTTTCACACGAAAATAAAAAATAAAACAATAATTTTGGAGGTCCCCATACTTAGAACTGAAACTCAAAAAATTTTTTTTCATCAAACCCGCATGTTACGATAAGCGTAATTATGACCTGTTTGACCTATAACGATATACTGGAAGGGTTCGAGAAATGAAACCACAACTGTTATCTGATCTAGCTAAAAGCAAATATTTGTTAAAAATTCAAAGTATCTTATACTACTGGATGTAAACAAATTATAGCGCGATTCAGGCGAATCGTACAGTGCCATCTGTCGATACTGTTTTGGTCGTGAACATACCGCCCACCAAGGACATTTAGTGACAGAATGTCCTTTACAAAACACTAAATGACAATTTAAAAATTATTCTTGAAATCTAGATTGTTCTAAACTATAAACATAATAATATGTAGCTCCTACAAAGGATGGATATACGATCTCGATCATGTAAATGTGTAAAATTAACAATAAAAATATAACAAAAGATATTTAGGCTAAACGAAACATAAAAAAATGAAAACAAGTAAATGACATAGAATATTTTTCTTTTTACAATTGAATTCAAACATAAAAAATTACAAAAAACACACAGAAATACAATTAATTAGTCTGCCACTGGTAAAATACATATTTTGTTTGTTGGCCGTTTAAAAGTAGAACCCTTTGTACGTAATGTGACCACGCGAGTGACATTATCATGCCCGGGGTGTTTTTCTAGTATGCGACCTAATAGCCAACGACTTGGAGGCAAGTCGTCCTCATTGACTAATACAATATCTCCTATTTTGGGTTCGGGTGTTTTGGCTGTCCATTTATATCTATTCATTAAATTCGCAAGGTATTCCCGGGACCAACGACTCCAGAATGAACGCAACATTCTTTGAACAAATTACCACCTTGTCAATGAACTAATAGTAGAACTGTCGTGATTGGAGTCCGATACAGTAACCAAGGGCTCTCCGATCAGAAAATGCCCCGGGGTCAAGGGCACAGGCTCCCCAGGAACATCAGCACTAACCACACTTATAGGACGTGAATTAAGACAAGCCTCAACCTGGGTAAGGAACGTACTGAGTTCCTCATATGTGAGGGTAGACTCACCAACGACCCGTTTTAGGTGGAACTTCGTAGACTTGACTCCCGCTTCCCACAGACCACCGAAATTAGGTGCGTGAGGGGGAATAAAGTGCCATTCCGTGCCGTTAGCTTCCAAGTGCTCTGCAATTGTAGGTTGGACCTTTTTTAATTCCTGAAGTTCTCTTGAGGCACCCACAAACGTGGTACCATTATCACTCCAGAGCTTAGCGCAGTGACCTCGCCTGGAAACGAACCTCCTGAATGCAGCTATAAACGCGTGTGAGCTCATGTTGCTCACAACTTCTAAATGGATTGCACGAGTAGACATACAAACGAATATGCAGATGTAGTCCTTGTAGGCACGATGTCCACAACCCTTTGTCGTTCTAATCTAGGTTCAGCATAGTCAACCCCACTATGCTGTTAATACCCCTTAATGCTTTTCGGTAGTGTATCTTTTGCACATTGTCTAAACTTGCGTTGTTATGCACAAGTGACACGAATAAATCCCGAAATGTCGTCTATTCGGCGTACTTACCGCTAAAATTAGGTATTGTGATTTTAGGTAACTTTTCGAGATTAGTTTTAGATGAACCACCGTTATCAATTCAATCATGTATCAATTTGTTTTACACTACTAAATCTCTTCAACATTGATTTCATCAAACTTTTATGAGTAACATAGGTGTCCTCAGTACTATCATACATTTCCACAAGTACATCTTCTTGAACCGAATATTTCTAATTTTAGAGTAATTTTCTTTAAAGAGATCCCAATTCTTTTGTAACAATTCTTGTTTGATTTCTATAAATTCTTGTGTTAGTCTGTCTTTAGGACTCTTTTTAAAATTAACTAAACCCCTTCTGTAAGTCTTTTAATACATTGAGTAGGTCTTCCATATTAAACACAAAGTAAAACCAAACAAATATTCAAACAAGTTATCAGTTCTGAAGAAAGACACAAGAGTAAAAATCTTAAAATTTTACAAGAGTTTGAAATGTATGTTTACTATCGGCGGAGATCGGGCGGGGATTCCCCGTTCTCCCGATTTAAAAAAAATAATCTAAGGCCCTTAAACTAACATGCAACTTAAACTAAATAAAGTCCTTTTTCTTCAACAATCATTGTAAAACTTCTAAGTCCAAATTTTCTTATTTCGCAAAGTTAAATTTAAATTCTTCTTTAAAATAAAGTTCAAAATCACTTGATTTATAATGCACTTTGTTTTGATCAAATAATATAGAAATAAATATACTCACGGTTGCACTTCACTTTACTAACGTACTGGTGGCACCCTCTGCCGGTGGTGAACTGCAGTATCTGCTTCCTCTTGCAACACACAAACACTTCAATCGTCAACTTGCTCCAGCAGATGCGTGTTGGATGTCCTGACGAGTGGCGAGTCCCTCTATCCGGCGTATTTCGGCTCCTTGACGTGGTTGAGCTTGTGGTACAACCCCAAACGCGCCACAGGGCCACTTGTTGTATCGCACCCTTGCGCAACGATTCACTGCAGGTACGTTTGACGGTCTTCCGACAAGACCATTGAACTAGCCGTTTGTTTATCCGGCTCGAAGGACCAATGTTACGACAAGCGTAATTATGACCTGTTTGACCTATAACAAAATACTGGAAGGGTTCGAGAAATGAAACCACAACTGTTATCTGATCTAGTTAAAAAGCATATATTTATTAAAAATTCAAAGTATCTTATACTACTGGATGTAAACAAATTATAGCACGATTCAGGCGAATCGTACAGCGCCATCTGTCGATACTGTTTTGGTCGTGAACACCGCATCCAAAATGATATTGAGGTTTCTAATATCTTGTCTGCGAGCAATGAGCCCTTAACTGCCACTTAAGTCTGACAATTTAACGGGTAATGTCGGTGACCTATGTATGTTCGTCTGCGGATCTCCTCATTCCTGGTTCGACGATTTACCCTTTTCTCAAAGTTGAACCTACCTAGCTGAATATTATTTCCAGGTATACATAATCCTCAATAACATCGAGCGTTGAGTCTCCAATTTTCACTGGAGTGGGTGCGACATGGACATTCATGGACCTAGCAGAACTAAACATAAGACTTGTACATTTAATTTTCTTAGAATATTAGATTGACACTTGGACAATCGGCACCAATGCATAGAATACACATGATACACACAAAACAATTTAACCGCAAATGAAAAAGTAGAAATGACAATAGGTAAAACATCAATTAAAGTGTCTAGCTTTTAAACTCAGGTAAATACCGACAAGGACCGAGAGCATCCCGACCGAAATTAATATTGGCGAGTCCGTCGTTAAGCCGGGATATGTTCGGCACGCGCACTCGAACTACCCGTGCAGAGTGTAGGCGGCGGGTTACAGATGCCTCGCGCGCCGCCCGCTCTACCTTACACATAGCCACCTCGAGTGCTGGACGGATAGTGAGAATATTTAACCATGCGTCAGTTTGTACCGATTTTACCTTTTCATTATGTCTAATATCTTACGAATACCAATACAATCCCAAAGTATTACAAATAACTACACAGTATTTTATGCAACCTATTTATGGTTATCCTTACGGTTTTTTTAAACATTGGCACCACCAACAGGCCTACCACAAAACATACCAATACAAAACGTACCATTTAAAAACATTTCAGCACGAACGGACCGGCTCGACCGAGGCGGTACTACCCTCGCACAGAAAATCAACTAATCAAAAGCATTCGTGATGAGTATGGTGACCAACACTCTTGGATTCTGCTTATGCTTTCCATCAGGCAGAGTAGTCATTTTGGCGGGCCATACATAAAAAAAACTCAGTCGAAAGTTCTGTGGTAACAAACAAAAAATATAGTCGAATTGAGAAACTCCTCCTTTTTTGAAGTCGGTTAATAATGAGATTTTAGATATATTGATATTAAAATAATATTGTAGCTAAATAGTTATCTCCTCCCAATGATATATTTAACAACGGTTATTTCAGTCTCGTTTAATAATTTTTAACATTTTCTGTTTTAATTTAGGATAATTCAATTTAACTAAATAATAAATGTTGTGAACATTTTCAGTTATCCTCGTGTTCGTAAAATGTCAGTAGTTGGCGCATACTGTCTACATCTTCGATTCCACAAAGTTCATCTGCAAAAACACAGACAAATTATAATTCTAAATCTCTCTAAGTGTTTATATTTTCACAGTCTACTTGTGCAATGCAATGTGTACGAAAGCACAAACAATTATGAAAATCACAACTTAATATATCCGCTGTCTCTTACACGAGCATTTTCTTTTAATGTACTGATATCACAAAGTAACGAAATTCATTTGGTACAGTTACTCGGTACTTTTGTTGTAAAGCGATTAAACGTATTCACTAACACCGAGGTGCAGAAAATGCATTGAGTTTGATTAATTGAACTCGCATTCAAGCGAAGATTCCAATTTAGCTGCGTCAGGTCGCTGCCGGCGCGCCCCGAGCGGCTTTGATTGACATTCTTGCACAACTCTCTGCAATCAAATAAATTGTTCATAGCACACCAACACACTCATGTCTATCTATTATAAATAATTTTCATGTTGATGCTTACGATGAACTCCGAAACTATCAAAACGATTCTCGCGTTTTTTTTTAAATGTTTGGGTGTTTTGCTGGCAAATCTAAGATAGGATAGTTAACATCACGCTGAAATCAGTAGGAGACGCCAAGTGACTATTGCTTAGACTTTTGTAATTGTTCGTTTGTATTTTTTTTGGCTTAGCACCGACTTCAAACAGATTTTAGGTACCTAGCACACATTATAATACTACTATTTAAATGAATAAAGAATTAGGTATACGCAATTTATGAAGAACCAGTTTATTTTACGCTTTTGAGTTTTTTTTTTGGCAGAGACTTTTCGTTGGATGTTTTTTTGGAAGTCGGTTTTTTTTTTAATAAAAAGTTTTTATTTTTCAGTTTTTAGTGCAATGAATCGTAGGTCAGTAGTAAGTTGAACTATTTCATCAAATTTCATCATCAAGAATACAAATTAAGGTCTATACGTACGTGTAATATTAAAATCATCCTCTAATCCCTAACTGTTGAAGAGTTTAACCTTCTATCATCAGCTCACCTAAATAACTTGAAAGTATACGACTGAAGGTCTTTAGATACGTATGAAATTGAAAGAATTATCCTCCAACTCCTAACCGTTAAGGAGTTGTACCTTCCACCTTCCATCATCAGCTTACCTAAATAATTTGAAAGAATACGACTAAAGGTAACATATATACATATGATATTTAAAGATTTATCCTCCAACTCCTAACCGTTAAGGAGTTGTACCTTACATCATCAGCTCATCATCATAAAATGTTGACTACCAGACGCAAATACCGGTGTACCTTCAGAAAATATACGAAAAACATAGTATGTGCCTATAAAAAATGAGGGTTTCCCTCGATTTCCCTGGGATCCCATCATCAGATTCTGATATGCTGGCAATGGGACCACCTCGGAAGCATACCCTTTCGAATACAAAAAAATTTTTCAAAATCGGTCCACAACTGACGGAGTAATCGGTGAACATACATAAAAAAAAAAAAAAAAAACATACAGTGGAACATAGAACCTCCTCCTTTTTGGAAGTCGGTTAAAAAAAACAGTCTAATTGAGAACCTCTTCCTTTTTTGAAGTCGGTTAAAAAGAGACGCAGTCGAAGTTGCATGGGTCAGCTAGTATGCTATCAATAGTTTCGGTGCGAGATTATGTAAGATTGTGCAACCGAGTTGTAATGGACTAACAACTCCTTGGAGCTACCATTAACATTTTCTGTAGGTGCACGCACGTAAAGTCTATGTAGATAAACTTCTGACAAGTTGTTTAAGTAACACATTCGTATCGGCAAACTGCCTCAACATCTTTTACCTTTAAGTTTACAAAAAAATTGTCGATTTACGTTCGACACAGTATAAAACGTGCGCATGTGATGCATCAAGAAAGAACGTAATGCGAATTATGCGAAGAAAGTAGGATATTCAACTATGACTGCAGGTTCACAAAGTTTATTCACAATACTAAATACTGAATACGCATTTTGCAAACAAAAGCTTCGTAAAACTAGAGAGTCTCTCCCAGACTTAGGGAACTCGTGATCACTGTAACATTTACTAAACGTACAAAGCGTATTAGCATAAACTGTTTCATATATCCTAAATAACTCTGATTAGGGTTAACGGGGCCAGTGGGTCTGACAACAATTACACTATATCACTAACAACTTAATGGATCGCTTTATTAGATTTTTTCCTTGTGTTGTTTGGCAGCGTTTTCTAAGTAGTGATCAGTCATATGTGTATCTAGTAGGAAGATGATTTTACGAAGGCCTTCCCAATGAGATTGTGAAATGTTTCTGTGACTTTGCGTATAACATAACTACCCTATTAGATCTTGTAATATATTCTTGCACTCGTGTAAATAAAGTTGTCATACAAGATATATATTGACAATGTCAAAATTGTCAATGTATAAGATATTTAAGCAGTATGGCAGACTTAAAGCTACAAAAAACAGTATAATAATATTATAGTAAGCCAATTACAAGTCTCCGCTTATAAAAATATATTAGTTAACTAAACTGCGAACATAACAGCACACTTAATGAATACATAACAATGATAAAGAGATAACAATGACTAAACTTGATTTAATTAGTGACTGATCTTGTCATAAGTCCTAGTTTTTTTAATTTTTTTTATTCAATAGGCGGGCAAACGAGCAGACGTATCGCCTGATGGTAAGCGATTACCGCCTCCCATGGACACCTGCAACACCAGAAGCGTCACGAGTGCGTTGCCGGCCTTTTGGGGATGGGGGGGAGGTAAGGGTAGGGGATTGGGGTATGGGCCTCCGGTGTCCACACTCACTCGGTGAAACACAGCGCAAGCACTATTTCACACCGGTTTTCTGTGAAGCCATGGTATCACTCCGGTCGAGCCGGCCCATTAATGCCGAAGCGTGGCTCTCCCACGGTGAAACTAGCTGTGCCTACCTGTAAGTGGCGAGATACTTAGTTTTAAGAACCGTTTTTTTGTAATTTTATTGTAATAGTGTACGTGTCGTTGGTAGCCTAATAAATAAATAAAGATATTAATGACTATACTCAATTTGAATCCGTTCAATTATTACTGCTAAAAAAATTTGGGTTTAAGCGACTTCTGGCTGAGGACACACTTGTTTGAAAAAAAAGATCAAAGCCATGATGCTCGCATATCATGTTAATTTATTTACTTGCACACATATATAGACAACTTTAACAACAATATTCAAATTCTTGATGACTAATAAGTTGCTCTGTGACCCAAATAATTTGTCTGTGTTTGAAGATGAACTTTGTGGAATCGAAGATTAAATATTCATATAAATATTCATGTGAAGTAATATCTGTGACGAGTAAACTCTGTCCCGGATATGGTACGGAGCCTGCTGAAGCATTTGTCAATAACTCATGAATCACAACAATGTTTGTGTCCGAAACTCATATTTTTGTTCGAGTCATCCTTCACAGCATCTACATGACAGTTTTACATTTATATTGCTTGTACAAACGCGGACACGATATAAATGTCGTATATGTTCAGAAACAGTAGCAAGGCTTTGTTCACAATCCTCTATGAGATGAGTGGATTTGTGGAAAGCCGCAATTCCTATTGGATCCCGGGCCACGTAATTATTTACTTTGATAGCTTCACCGCGCTCCGACCACCCTTCCAATGCATTTCACTGTTGGTCGTCTAAAATAAGAACTTCGCATAGCTGCTGATTCAAAGAACTGTGAGTTCTATTAAAATAATAGTTAATATCCTTACACTAATCGATTTATTGTGTACTTTTAAAATACTTTTCTTGAAAACAAAAAATGTGAACAGTTTTTAATTTACTTCAAAAGAGGAGGTTTTTAATTTAAACAGATTTTTTGTGTATGCTTGTAGCAAAAGCACATAGCTACTACACACATCAAAAGTGTCTAGGGATCAAGCATTTTTATGCGGATTTCTTGAGATTGAGATGTGGCTTTGGCCCTGGCCTGCTCAGTCGCCAGACTTGAACCCGATTGAGCATGCATGGGATATGCTACAGAGAAGAGCTCTGCCGAATATGGAGGGTATCCAGTCGCAAGAAGACCTTTTTTTGTTGTTGCAACGAACATGGGCGGCCATTCCACAGCGTGTTTGGATGAACTCATTTTGAGTATGCCAAACCGATGTTCTTGTGTTGTTAGTGTTCGCGGTAGAAACACGGATTATTAATTGTTTAAGTTACCTAATAAAATTTTAAAGAAAACTGTTATTTCAGTCTTTTTTTCGAACTTTAATGTTAGTGGTTCAAATGTCAAAAATCCCTTTATTAGGAAAATGGCAAATTTCTTTATTAATGCAAAGGTGACTTGGTTTATCGTTACTGTGACAAACGAAAACACTTTATTTGATGAATCCTTAAAGAAAATTTTAATTAATATCAATCAGGAGAAAAGTTATTGCAAAAATATATGTTGATCCCTAGACACATATGTTGATCCCTAGACACTTTTGATGTGTGTAGTTTAAAAATTTGATGTTCTTGTTCCTGCCTTTTCGATGTTTCCTGTTCTGTGTAGTGAAATGTTTATTTTTAACCACCGACCAAAAAGAGAGGTGTTATAAGTTTCACGTGTCTGTCTGTATGTCTGTGGCACCGTAGCTCCCGAACGGATGAAATGATTTCAATTTAGTTTTTTTTCGTATGAAAGGTGAGTTACGTGCGAGTGTTCTTAGACATGTTTCATGAAAATCGGTTGAGCCGTTTAAAAGTTATGGGTGTAAAAGTGGGGAAGAGAAACCGAATGTCTGCAAAAATATCATCGAGTGGGGTCTCAAATGAAAGCGCATACCGTGTTTTTTACTTTTTAAAGGGAACTCAGGTTATTATATCGGGGTTTTTTTTTGAATTTTGAGAATTTATAGTTATGTTCAGTGTGAGTTTTATGAGTTTCTTGTAGAAATTAGTACAAATTATACCATATTAGGACAGGTTTATATCCAGTAATGGACTATTATAAGCTGTTAATGATACTTGCCATTTTGCAAATTGCAACCGCCCGTGTTATAGCTACTCCTGCATCCAGTGGTTGTCTGGAAGAGTTCACATATTGTGATACTTTATTATACATAATTTTTTTGTGTAGATAAACTATGGTTTTAATTTGTTATTTTTTTCTTGAACACTGATGAGTTATCTATCTAAGCGCATTATTTCAACATCAATTTTGAGCTATTCCCGAGGTGATCTCATTGTCACTAAGCTAGGATCTGATGATATTTAAATCTTTTTTCTAATTCATGCAGATTTGTTATGTTACGTTACGGAGTTGTTGATGGAAAATATGTAGATAACACTTTATTTGATTTAATTAGCAAATAACATTATTTTGGTGTTGTGCGCGGTGTTCATAACACCTTTAAATCTTTTCTTTTTATAGCGTTTCTTAGGACCCACGGGCCAGAGCTCTATGTGCGCTCTTTAGAACTATCTTCAACATTTATATGACGCCGGTGAATGTGCATCCCTCGCTCTTCTAAATTACCGTTACCGTCAACTTACTTTGAACATTCTTTTATTATGAGGCCGCATTTGGGAGCGATTACGTCGGGTTCTGCAGGAATTTGGTGTTGTGGGAGCATGACTGTGTTGTAAATGTACGAGAAGATATTTAAAGCTACCCTCACCTTCATTAGTTCTGAAAAGTAGAGAGGTAAGCTAATAATTTTCTTACCGTGGGAGAGCCACGCTTCACCAGAGTGAGACCGGAGTGATACCACGGCCTTACAGAAAACCGGTGTGAAACAGCGCTTGCGCTGTGTTTCACCGAATGAGTAAGGATACCGGAGGCCCATACCCCAATCGCACCCCCATCTTCCTCCCCGGGTCAGCTAGTATATATTAGATTAAGACAGATAACTGTAGCTAGAGATTCGTTTTTGATTCAATAAATATATTATTATGTAAATTATACTATCTTTTGCCCGCGGTTCCGCCGACGTATTTGTCGGTTATTACGGTAAAGAAGTGTCAATAAAAGTTATCTTATGACCTTCATTAAGAATGAAAGTATCTCCATGCCAAATTGTATTGAAATCGGTGCAGCGGTTTCGCCGTGAACACAGAACAAAAGAATATACTAGAAGAGGTGTCGAGCAGCAAGTGCAAGATGCACTGTGTCGCCTAGACGCACACATTAACGATCAATAATATTATACACACATAACGAAGTCTTTCCTGATTCGTCCAAAGGATGTAATGAATATAAGTTCAAAAAGCCACTTACAATGTTACTAAATACAACCTTATACCTTTCAACTAAGGTAGGGTTTCACTTGCATATTTGTGTTCGTGGACAGTTTCATCGAAAACCTTAGGGATGTGGTGAATTTGACATTTATCGATTATGATTATGTTACAATAATTTTTAAATTAATTATTTATTTGACTGATACTCTGATATCCTTTCATTCTACTTTATAAATTTTTTTTCAACTCCCTTATTTACCTAAAATAAATTATATATTTGTGTGTTTAGGCATATTTCAGAAACTTTAAATAAATAAATAAAAAGCAAGTTCTCTACAACCACCGGTTTTTTGCGTCCACATCTTACAGGAAGCCTTTGGATTAATGGCTAACTAACTTATATTACTAAAAATATGTATGTCACGTTTATTATTTAGTCAAAGTACTTACATACTATTTTTTTTAATCAAATCTGTTTTATTTGTCTGCTAGCTGTAAAATTTTGATATATGAAATACTAGCTGTTGCCCGCGGCTCCGCCCGCGTGTATGTCGGTCAACGCGGCAAACAGTAGCCTATTTGTTATTCTGATGTATAAGCTATATTACTGTAAAGTTTCATCCAAATCCGTTTAGTAGTTTTTGCGTGGAGAAGTAACAAACATACACACAAACTTTCGCCTTTATATATTAGTGTGATGATTAGTGTGATTTATAAACTTTTATTAAAACATTTATTTTCAAATATTTCTCCAAAATAACTATAGATAAAAATTTTGCGAATAAACAAAATCATATATTGTTTTAAAAACCATAGTACAATATAAATCGTACTACGATACTAAACATTAAATCATTGTAAAAACCAATATCATCGAAAAGTTTAACATTACGATATCGATTGAATTTGTCTACATCCCTATGTCAAATAATGGTTAACATTACTTTTTAACCGACTTCCAAAAGGAGGAGGTTCTCAATTTCATCGGTATTTTGTTTTATTGTTTTTTATTTTTTTTATGTATGTACATTGATTACTCCGTCAATTGTGGACCGATTTTGAAAATTATTTTTGTATTCGAAAGTGTATGCTTCCCATGTGGTCCCATGACCACCATATCAGGATCTGATGATGGGATCCCAAGGAAATTGAAGGAAACCCTCAAATTTACGTGAGCGCCTGCAATAAAGTTAAGGCAATTGTCTGCATGCTTTCATATTCTGTAAACATCATGTCCGAAATATTTATTTATTATTCTATACAGTATGTTGTATGTTACCTTTAGTCGTATTCTTTCAAGTTATTTAGGTGAAATGATGATGAGAGACTTGAGAAAGATTAAAAAGCGAAAAAAAAAAAAGTTCGTTTAAAAAAACCTACTTCAAAAGCTGAAAAGTATAAAATAACTTATTCAAACCTATGAATAGGTAGCACATACAAATTAAGTTATTTTATACTTTTCCGTTTTTGAAGTCGGTTTTTTTAAACGAAGTTTTTTTAGTAAATATTTTCGTGCCGAATGTTTTGAAATAGCAGGAAATGCAGTTCATTGCGTGCTCTCGTGGCAACAATGCAAATCATACTTACATTTAATACGTAATGTATGATTATTTCAATAGATTAGAATATAACGGTTTTCATGTGTATTACATAATACTTTTTAGTTTTTTGTTGATATTGCTTAAAAACAAAAGTTTTGAGACTCACCGATGATACGATATGTTTCCTTTGAGTAAATTATAGTTCTTGCTTCGTTTTCGGCACGTAATTATCGCACAGTTCGGCATAGCAATATTTTTTTACGCAGCTACGTTCCCGACGAAAGTAATACGTGTATTAAAGCGTTCAGTTGATGCCAGCAGACCTATTAGAGGTATCGGCGCTTAACTTCGGCGCGCCTACCCCGCCTACATAGCAATTCTTGTGGCCATGAAGACATAACAGACAGACAGACAGAGTTTCTCTCTAATTTATAACGTAACTGTTCATTCCTCTCGCTAATGCAGCGATCACCTTGTGACGTTTGAAATACCCATAGGCCCATGTTATTAGCATACAATCGCTAAAACTAGTTCATTGGCAGGAGCAATGAACCACGGCGTTTCACCGTGTTCTTATTCTAACTAATGTAATCAAGCACTTACTGGAGATGCGTGATGTCCTTGATCTTGTAGGCCGTTGATGGGGTACCCCACTGCGGCTTGTCTTGGTATGTTCACACATACATGCTCCGAGTGCTGTACACCTCCAAGGTATTCCTAAATGCTTGCGGGCTCCCGAAATCTCGTAATTACAAGACACCCGATTCAGCTATCACGGATCGCGCCTATGACGTGACTACAAAAACTCGCGAGTCCAAATCAGACCAATCATAACGGTAAACCACTAAAGGGACCGGGTTGAATTGACAATTAGCTAAATTACAATTGAAACGGTTCCTAAAACGAGAATCGTCGACCGTTTACAACAAGCGTCTCAATAGTACTCTCTGTCAACGTCAAAACGTCAAACAAGAAAAATGACAATCAAAAATGTTGCCATTACAATGACGTTAAATTTCTAACAGTAACTATGGATTATTTTTAGATCATGCTATATCGTGGTCACTGTGGTGGTCACAAATAAATGAAATAGTATCGTTCAAAATATTTTGGACTCCAGTTGACTAACTCAGCGCCGTCTCGGATACCATTATCCGCAGAACTTAACCTAGAAAAAAAATCCCCGGTACTCTGAGGACGGAGATCAGTCAGCGACCTCCGGCACCTCACAGCGACCTGGCGGACTGGGAAAGGTCCAATCTACTCCGGCGCGAGGCGTCCTCCATGATTTCCAGAACTTTAAACTATAGCCCGTCTTGAAAGATTTGTGAGAGTGATTCTAATTATAATTACATATTATTACACAAATATTTTATAAACTAAAGCGAAGTTCATAAACGTCTTCATTTTCTCTAGTACACTGATCTATAGATATCATTATTATCACTCAAACGAATACATTAAAAATCCCCTTAAAAACGTGGTCCTCGTGCGGTACAGGCTCTGCACACCCGTACCTAACGTGCCTGCATTAACGAGTTACATTAATTACAAATGTAGACTTACCACAACCATCTATCAAAGTTGTGAAACAAGTTCAATAAGTGATGTCTAGAAGTTGAATCGAGCGGCGCTCCAGACTCGGAGGCTCCAGTAGTTGTTCGAGTGATGTCGAGAGGCGCTAGCGCTGAAGCGGCCCGGCCCGCGCGGCGCAGTTCAGCTAACGAACTTCCAAGGAGCTATTGTGTGCCCTCATTTGCAACTTACACAGGCATTGGTTCTTCATAGGCCGATCTGATGATACTCGATATTTGATTCCTAACTTCTCTAACAAAAGCACCAACTTGGAACAGACCGGAATGTACCCGGAATGTAAACTAGTTAACTATAATTATATTAAACTGTAGCATGCATTGTGTGTGTGCATGCATGCAGTGTTTCAATTAAATTTTATCGAAAGATGTAAGGATAGATGTGAAGTAGCTATATAAGAAATCATTGTATTAGTACATAAAGAGTATTCATTAAACACTTGAATCAAGTAGTCGTGTTTTCACTCAGTCATCTTATACTTCATGGCGACCCTGCCATACGCGTTCCGAGAACTGAGCGCGTAGCGGGCTAAAAGTGCAAACCGTGCGGATTCCTGTGTGCCTCTGTGCTTCGTATTAAATATATTACAACACGACTACTTGATTCAAGTGTTTAATGAATCCTTTTTATGTACTAATACAATGATTTCTTATATAGCTACTTCTTATTGATGTTACCCTTATGTCAGGAAATGTATAATATATATAACCTAGTTTTTGCTCGCGGCTCCGCCCGCGTGTATGTCCGTTATCGCAGCAAATAGTAGCCTATGTGTTATTCTGATGTATAAGCTATATTACTGTAAAGTTTCATCCAAATCCGTTCAGTACTTTTTGCGTGAAAGAGTAACAAACATCCATCCATCCATCCATACTTACAAACTTTCGCGTTTATAATATTAGTAGGATATTATTATATTATATTTTTCAAGTGTACAGTACATGCTCAGTCGATACACTAGACGTGTGTGTCACATTAAGCGAGTACCACATACATTGAACGATCGAGGCGTAGTTTGTGGCAAATACCGAGGCGTACACTTGAGGCACCAATTAGTGGCAGTCAATGGGTGTGCTAGTTAGTTGCGGGTTGTGCCCTGTGTCTGTAGCGTGGCGTGCTCGCCGCCCGGCGCCCGAGCGACTCGTTAGCACACCGCGAGAGAGCAGTGAGTGCACTGCACTGGGAGCGCCGCTGTCATTAGCCACACTGTCACGCCACCGCTGCACCGTGGCCAACGACTCACACGAGGTTCCGCTCAAATGTTTTTCGACAATCAGCGAGTGACTCTTTGTTGATTGCGACGCTTCACTCGCATCTTGCTCTACTCTTACCTAATCACAAAACTAAAACACATGCAAGTACACGTGACGACCGTCTTCCTGTTGTAGAGCTGAGCTGAAAAGGATGAAACCTTAAATTGGTTTAGTGTAAACACCTAAAGCGGGAACAGTTAATTCGCATGTCTCACTTAGCGTTGCTATGAGAATTACTTATTTGCAGTCTAACAGTCACGCGATCCAGACTAATTAAAACGATATCATTGTAGCGGTGCAGGGCGAGACGCTGCCTGCTGACTCGCCAACACCAAACGTTGATGTGTGAGAGAATTAATTACGCCACTTCGTTACATTGGTCCTTCTTGCTGATTCAGCGCGGGATGATGAGTCCCAAACTACCAATCACAGGAGGAAACGCTAAATCTTAGCGATACCCTAATCTTGGTAGACTTGTTCAAGTTGGTATTTTACAAACTGCAATTTATTTCGATTATTATCTATTAGACAAACGAGTGCCATATTATTTTGATACTATAGCTGTCTATCTGTGTGTTTGTTTGTTCCGGCTAATCTGGACTGGACTCGACCGATTTTGATGGGATTTTACTGGTAGATAGCTGATGATATAAGGAGTAACTTAGGCTATATTTTTTTACTAGTTTCGTCACATCGCGTTACCCGCGGTATGACAGTAACAGTGGGTAACGGGATAGGTAGGTAGTTTAAAATATCATTGGCTTCCACAAAAAATATTGACCGATGACCGATAACTAGTAATATAACAAAAAAAAGAACCGACCTCCAAAAAACATCAGGTACAGACAAGAATTGGCACATAGCAATTTATGAAGAGCAAGTTTATTTTACGCTTTTTAGTGTTTTTTGGCAGAGTGATTTTTCGTTGGATGTTTTTTGGAAGTCGGTTATTTTTTTTTATAAAAAGTTTTTATTTTTCAGTTTTTAGTGCAAACAATCGTAGGTAAGAACTAAGTTGAACTATTTCATAAAATTTCTGTTAATGCAAACAACTTTAGTGGTTTAAATGTCAACCCCTATTTCACCCCTTAGGTATAGAATATCCAGAAATGCTACGTAATACGTTAATACTTATTTTTATCAGTAGCCCAAAAATAAAGTTTTACGTTTCTAACTTAAAAAAATACGAACTTTTATGCAATCTTTCAACCCCTATGTCACCCTCTTAGGGGTAGAATATCCAGTACGCTTAAAGACATTTCTACTCATTTTTAATCAGAAGCCTAAAGATAAAGTTTCCTGTTTCTAACTTCAAAAATGACGAACATTCATACAAACTTTCAACCCCTATTTCATCCCCTTAGGGCTAGAAATTTCAAAATTATTTCCTCAGTGGGTGTCTACTCAATAAAACGATCCATATGAATGACCATAACTGAAAGAATACAAATTAAGGTCTATACGTAGGTACGTGTAATATTAAAACCATCCTCTAATCCCTAACTATTGAAGAGTTTAACCTTCTATCATCAGCTCACTTAAGTAACTTGAAAGTATACGACTAAAGGTCTTTAGATACGTATGAAATTGAAAGAATTATCATCCAACTCCTAACCGTTGAAGAATTGCACCTTCCACCTTCCATCATCAGCTTACCTAAATAATTTAAAAGAATACGACTAAAGGTAACATACATACATATGATATTTAAAGCTTTATCCTCCAACTCCTAACCGTTAAGGAGTTGTACCTTACATCATCAGCTCATCATCATAAAATGATGACTACTAGACGCAAATACCGGTGTAACTTCAGAAAATATATGAAAAACATAGTATGTGCCTACAAAAAATGAGGGTTTCCCTCGATTTCTCCGGGATCCCATCACCAGATCCTGATATGGTGGCAATGGGACTACCTCGGGAGCACACCCTTTCGAATACAAAAAGAATTTTCAAATTCGGTCCACAATTGACGGAGTAATCGGTGAACATCCATAAAAAAATAAAAAAATAAATACATACAGTGGAACATAGAACCTCCCCCTTTTTGGAAGTCGGTTAGTAAATGAAATTATTGTATGCCCATTGCGCGGGCCATGGCTGATCGCAATTTATACTACGAAACATCTGTATTATTTACCTAACTATGATCCACAATAAAGATATATTGAATATTGAATTGAATAGATGCTGTCCGTTAAATAGTTAGTTCAGTAGTTTTTGCGTGAAAGAGCAACAGTCATCATACATAAAAGTTAGTGGTTCTAATTGTGAGCAATGTGGAATTGGAGAAGATGTCCATCACTTGTTAGTGAAATCTGCCCGGTACAGAAAAGAAAGCATTACTTTCCAGTTTCAACATTATATGTTGGTACTTCCCAGTCTATCCTATCCAAGTCGTAGAGTGAGAGAGAGAGACCAATCGAAATTTACGAATTTATTCATTATTTTACATTGTATATGTAATCCATAAAAAAATTAAAATAAACACTATTAGAATAGGATAGAATTTCGTCCTTAGTAAAAACCAAATTGTCCGCGACAACTATCCAAACATTCATCTTGTGCTTCACTTGTTTCTTTGTAAGTTAGCCTTTTTATTTATTTTTGTCAAAAAGAGACACTATATAAATATAATTTTAAAAAGTCCAGTTCATTTTTTTAAATTACATTTATATATAATTAAATGTTGTGTATATATATATGTAATCTATATAGATTCTACACAGTGTGTAGAAATATCTTGTGGCGCGTGGATGTTTACAAATATACATGAAACGGACACAGGAACATCCAAATTGATCGATTGAGAAATGGATCGCACAAAGTGTTATTCCATGTGGGATTAGAACTCTCAACACCTTGGCGCAGTAGAAAGCGTCCTGGGACAGCTTAGACCACTTTCGTGCCATCTATTATATAAATAGATGTTTATCACACATTCGCGCGTAACGCCACGAGGTCACTCATATCCTTACCGAGTGATGATATTTGAGTACACGACACGCCCAATGTATTATCACTACACGGTAGGTATTTCACGTTCGCATTTCTTATTATAAGTTAGAAGGTTATCCAGGATTTCCTGAAAACACTGTGTGTCTTTATTTGCTGTGCACTTTGAAAAGCGAAACTTTGTGTTGTTGGTAATTTGTTTCTATTACGTATTCATTCTCTTCGGTAACTGTCAATTAGACAACTGCCAGTAACAGAATCATTAATATGTTTTTCAGATCTCTGTTAATTTAGTGATAAACACAATTAAATATTAGCAGTCTGAGTAAACCGGCGCGCGCGAGCACACAAAGCCCCGCGCCTCGCCAACTCCGCGCCTCGGGCCGCGTTTAAACTTCGACGTTTAGCAAACAAATAAACGAAGATTCTTTACTTTCCGAATTTAATTATTACCCTGGAGAGGGATACCTAACTTCTTGTTAAAATTAATCATAGCCGTGAGGATTGAAAAATAAAAGGAATCTGTGTTATTGCGTGCGGCCGGAGCGAGGCTGCGGTCTGTTATAATAATTTGTTTTACAGGCGGGTGGCTTTAAAGGCGCGCTCTGGAGGCACGGCAAGGGGAGGGGTGAGGTGTGCGATCACGCTAATCGTTTCTTTTTTTGTCAGCGATTATAGAGAGGTCAGAGTTAAGAGGAAGGACGGTGACCACGAGGGGAAGCGAGCGGAGGCGTGTCGAGAATCATTCATCATGCTAAAACTGCGGTCCACGTCGTTGGGCGTCTTGCGCCTGGCACGTATTTGACTTGCAAAAGTGCGTCCGAGTCGCTCCGCCGCCGTAGGTAGGTACGGCTACGTAACATGTGTATCACGATTTATTCTGTCGTGTTCGCGTCGCTCGATGCATAATGTAACGGATCCTTGGGGCCTTTACCTACGGTTGTTTGGTATTCCGACCGCTCATCGCGAATCGCACGACCTTATGTCCCTGCCAATGATCAGCCCATACTACGACTATAGGCAATAAGCGTCCCTCTCATTTATGAATAACATTTACGTTCAACGAGCTCCATTTTCTAGAAAGTTAATCCTATAAATGTAATACAATCGATTTAATTATACAAACTGCCTTCAAAGTTTGTTGCGAGAAAGTTTTGCAACATTTTATGAGCCTCGTTTCTGAAGTAAGCTTTATGCCAGTTAAAGTATCAGTACAGTAGTCAACTTTCTTTAGAGAATTCGTCTACATACCAGGTTATGTTTGCTTTGTACAAAAGCTGAAACACCCCAAACATCTATCTATCTATACTTATAATAAAAATGTAACAGGTCCAATTCTGTACATTAAAGATATTTAGAAATTTTTTTTTGGAGGGCTCTCTATAATCGATACTGAACCCAAAACTGTAATTTTTTTCATTTTTGTCTGTCTGTCTGTCTGTCGGTCTGTCTGTCTGTCTGTCTGTCTGTCTGTATCTTGGCCGCGCATCACGTCGGAACTACTGAACGGATTGAAATGAAACTTGGCAAGATTTGAGTTCATACTACGAGGTAGGACATAGGATACTTTTTATCCCGAAATTCAGCACGGTATCCTGGAGAGAGGGGATGAAAGTCAAAATATGTACTTAGTTGTAATTCAATAACACATAGTCCGATTTCATTCATTATTTTTTGCTAGAAAGAAAAAAATAAAAGATAACGGGAAAAGTGTTTTTTTTGTCCGCGACTGTACACTGCCTGTGGGAAGCTGAGACAGATATGTAAATATGGCGGTGCGAAGTTCGCCGGCTCAGCTAGTATTTTATAAGAACAATAATTTAAAAAAACTAAATGTTATCTGTCACTAATCTACCCGCTGATTTAGTTGCGTTGTTGTCCTCGTCGACGTCGTTATACGAGATAGATATTAAAAAACATAATGATACCTGTTACGCAGAATGAGGCGGAGTAGAGTAGCCTGGTTTATATACCAATTGAGTATAGACCACTCAATGGGGTACATTACTCTGGCTACTATTGAGACGAGCGCTGTTTAGACGGAAACCTTGTAATGATAACAAATTATCCTAATAGAATACTATTTTCGATACATGCATGACTTATTATCTCATACCGATCTTTCATTAGTTGACTTATTTTTTTTTATTACAAAGCTTTTTTTAAGTGACATGTCGAATCGAATGAATTCATTTTTCACATCCTCATAAAAAAATGTAAAGGTGTGAAATCTGGTGATCTTGATGGCTATCACGCCTCATCTGGCCTATCCGGCATATATCAGGCCTATATCCTCATATCCACTGTTCACCAAACATATGGTGAAGACTAACAGATAATGTACTTAATTATTTATCGATGGTTTGATTTGAAGCCTTCGCGCAAAGAATATGTTCATTTACATTTAACTAAGAAAGAGAAACTACGTACCATAGCAGGTCAGAGTTTCTCATGTAAAATCCCTTATTAGTTTTCAGCTTGAATGAAACGAAAAAAAATTCAGCAAGGTCTACTTTCTCAGCTTCCTACAAATTTTAGTAGGTTTGATGCCAGTATGAACATAAAGCGGCGGTCTTGAGTCTAAAATTAGCCGATTGTTCCTACAAACGTATTCCTAAACTACTCATATCTATTTTATGTGTGACTTTACAGATGTTTTTATCTAAAGACATCTCCCTCACTAGGAATAAATCCTGTGACCTGTCCTGTTCTGATTTCAAGTAAAGAAATAGCAAATCTTGTATCGCCTAGGGTGGGTTTTTGTTACTCTGTAGAACGGTGAGAGGTGCGATAGTGTCCTGCCCTAGGGCTGACTGCGGTCATCCATCCAAGTATCTCAGTTGTGAAGTAAGGCCGGCCGCCGCACGCCACGGCCGGGAATCCCACATACGCCTTTCGTCTCTCGTTTCGTGCGAAAAGCATTCCACGAGTAAAAAAGAATCACAACATGTGTTTGAACTTGAACACTTGTACAGACTTTACTTTCGTACTTTGCATCTGTTATTGCAAATGATATTTCTCATTGATGTATAAACGATCCTCCCTCCCCATCCACGACACACTGCAAGAGCACGCTAAAGCGTCAGTCCTCAACCCCGCTGCGTCACACTGCATTGTAAACCGCTACATACTTTACTGCTTGACTTGTTGTTTGACAAAACTTGCCAACTTATATTTACTTGCTACACATGCTCTAAATGAGTGGAACTAAAAGAATGATATTTAAGACTGAAATTAGTTCGTATTTCGGCTACTTTCGACGCAGTCGAAAATATTCCTTTATTAGTTGCGTAAAGCATATGCGATGTCACGAGTATTCAATAATAGTTTTTGTTATACAAGAGTGCAAAGTTGCTTTTTAACCGCGTGCTCAATTTTGATGACCTAGCAAGCGAAGGATTCTAAAATTGAATCACGTGCGCAGCGAGTGATTCAAAAATTTGAATCCTGAGCGTCAGCGAGGGAATCAAAAGAGCACGAGGTGAAAAATCTTTGCACTCGAGTGCAAGACGTAACTTTTCATTTCACCTCAGCGAGGAAACAACTAAATGCAAAGTTGCAATGTTAATAAAAAAGCATTAACAATCACAAGATACTTTTATTTCAGTTTAGGTATTAATATTTACTAGGTACTACATTATGATAGGTAAGTATTACAAATTTATTTTTAAATTATTTCAAAAATACTTAGGTAGGTACTCGCTCAACCCCGCGGTGTTACTCCCGATTTTTGTCGTACCACGAGTTACACCGCGGAACAAAGCTAGTCAAAAAAGTAGCCTAAGTTACTCCTTAGATTATTAGCTATCTGCCAGTGAAAGTCCCGTCAAAATCAGTCCAGCCGTTCCAGAGATTACCCGGACAGACCGATTGACAGACAGACAATGTAACAGAAATTGTAAAAAAAAAATTGTATATGTACCGTGTATACATACATATGCATTTCGTAAAAAGCGATTATTTTAATATTACAAACAGACATTCCAATTTTATTTATTTGTATGGATGTATAGATAAATTAAGAAAAATTGAAAGTTACGTTGCTATAGTTAGTTGGTGCGGCCAGAGCAAATAAAAAAAAACTACACCAAGAAGGTTCCGAGTCTAAGTTTTTAACAAATTAAAAAATATTGTATGATAAATTCGGCACCATGGAGGTGAAGTAAATAGGTTTAATGATGTTTTGAATTCACAAACTTAGTGCACCCGAGCGATGTTCTAAATTCAATTTACTTTATTCTCTAGAGGGTAAAACGGCTTTTACACTCAGACATCGAAAGGCAAAAATACTCTTTACGAGCTGGTGGGATGAAAAGGAGTTTTATAACAGTGTAGCACCCGTACCTTCCTATATATTTATCCGCATTTTACTAGTCACATATGAAATTGTACATCACTGATACTGTTATTGTACACACAAGCATGTTAACCAATCTGCTTTTTTCTTACAGAGATAGAGATTCACAATTTTGCAATGTGCAATAAAACAATTGAGTTTGAGGAATGAAGCCCTTTAATAGTCCTATGATATTCACCTACACTATGCTCTGGGCTGTAGAATTGTTATGATATTTCGCTAAACGATATGATTATGGAGTGAATGAAAACAAGACTCTATCTTTAAACACGAAAAGTACTTTGGCATTCAGTTGAATGTTATACTATCCGTTTAAAAGTCATATATACTTAGTTTTGGTATATTTAAATATTAAACATTTTATTTACATATTCGCAACGCTGTTTATAACGTACCAAGCGGACCGATCTCGCTTACATTATGTGATTAGATCATCTAAAGCGTGAGACGTGGGCTTATACCTTCGTCAAAGCGTGAAAGAAGCAAGTTTAATTTGAAATTGAATTTTATGCTTTTTAGTGAATCATCAAAGGATAACGTTACACGTGTTTGCGTTGGAACAAAACGAGTTTAATTTTGCACATGCATTTTAAAAATATTTTTCAGAAAAAAATTAAAAGTCCTTTAAAAAATGCTTGTTAGCGTAACGCAGTCAATTCCTGTCTTAAGAGACTGGTCGAGCCAACTTCAAATAACAGGCCAACATGTTGCTATTGAATGCTATCGACAATGGTTTGGTTTATTCGTACAACAGGACAGTGCATTCCGATAAGACTGACTCGCGCATGTTGGCTAACTGAGATTGCATTAACTAGGTTTGTATTGACTTGGCAGGCGTATCTGACGTGCTCCCTCGTTGTGTTTATAGTGCCACCTAAGTCTTTAACAGATTCTATGTACCTAGCACACATTATAATACTACTATTTAAATAAGTAAAGAATTAGGTATAGGCAATTTATGAAGAACCAGTTTATTTTACGCTTTTAAGTGTTTTTTTTGACAGAGAGTTTTCGTTGGATGTTTTTTGAAAGTCGGTTTTTTTTTTTATAAAAAGTTTTTATTTTTCAGTTTTTAGTGCAAAAAATCGTAGGTAAGTAGTAAGTTGAACTATTTCATCAAATTTCATCATCAAGAATACAAATTAAGCCCGATACGTACGTGTAATATTAAAATCATCCTCTAATCCCTAACTGTTGAAGAGTTTAACTTTCTATCATCAGCTCACCTAAATAACTTGAAAGTATACGACTGAAGTTCTTTAGATACGTATGAAATTGAAATAATTATCCTCCAACTCCTAACCGTTGAGGAGTTGTACCTTCCACATTCCATCATCAGCTTACCTAAATAATTTGAAAGAATACGACTAAAGGTAACATATATACATATGATATTTAAAAATTAATCCTCCAACTCCTAACCGTTAAGGAGTTGTGCCTTACATCATCAGCTCATCATCATAAAATGATGACTACCCGTTGCAAATACCGGTGTAACTTCAGAAAATATACAAAAAACATAGTATGTGCCTATAAAAATTGAGGGTTTCTCTCGATTTCCCCGTGATCTCATCATCAGGAACTAATATGGTGGCAATGGGACTACCTCGGGAACATACCCTTTCGAATACATTTTTTTTTTAAATCGGTCCACAATTGACGGAGTAATCAATACATACATAAAAAAAAAAAAACATACAGTGGAACATAGAACCTCCTCCTTTTTGGAAGTCGGTTAAAAAGTAGTAGAATACTATTACTCTACTACTACTACTATTACTAATATATTTTTTAAACTTGTGTTACAAATCATACGATGATACGATTTTTTTTTCTTTTTTTTATGATATACAACAGTGTTCCGCAAACTTTTTAGGTTCAAGGTACATCTAGGAAGATAAACATTTTTGGAGGTACACCATAATTAAAAAATATTTTTTAAGTAATAAAAAACAATGTCTTTTATTAGTCACAAAACTATAAATAAATATTTCGGACATCTAACACACAACGCCATCTAGTTCCAAGCTAAATACATATATACTTTTTTTTTGTATTATACATAGAAAACACACACCAGTGTGCCGCGGCACACACTTTGCACTGCTGTTAAACAACACTGTGTTACGAATGAAAAAAAATTGAGCACCTGCTTTGAAGTGTCATGTTTTCTTATTTATGCCTATTGTTTAATAAATGCAAAGTTTCTTTTCACCGCGTCTCATCTATCTTCCAGAAGAATGTGCCAAATTATATTAAAAATAAAAAGTCCAAAACATATTTTTTAATTTTTTTATAAAATCAGCCAAAAAATTCTGAAATAATCAAGTTTAATTTATCATTTTATTGACATTTAAAAATATCTTCTAAATCTAAAAAGTCTAAAATAATTAAAAAAAAAAAACCGACTTCCAAAAAACATCCAACGAAAACTCTCTACCAAAAAAACACTTAAAAGCGTAAAATAAACTGGTTCTTTATAAATTGCCTATACCTGATTCTTTATTCATTTAAATAGTAGTATTATAATGTGTGCTAGGTACCTAGAATCTGTTTGAAGTCGGTGCCAAGTGACTATCGCTTAGACTTTTGTAATTGTTTGTTTGTATTCTTTTTAGCTTAGCACCGACTTCAAACAGATTTTAGGTACCTATCACACATTATAATACTACTATTTAAATGAATAAAGAATCAGGTATAGGCAATTTATAAAGAACCAGTTTATTTTACGCTTTTAAGTGTTTTTTTGGCAGAGAGTTTTCGTTGGATGTTTTTTGGAAGTCGGTTTTTTTTTTATAAAAAGTTTTTATTTTTTAGTTTTGAGTGCAAACAATCGTAGGTAAGTTGAACTATTTCATCAAATTTCATCATCAAGAATACAAATTAAGGTCTACACGTAGGTATAATATTAAAATCATCCTCTAATCCCTAACTGTTGAAGAGTTTAACCTTCTATCATCAGCTCACCTAAATAACTTGAAAGTATACGACTAAAGGTCTTTAGATACGTATGAAATTGAAAGAATTATCCTCCAACTCCTAACCGTTGAGGAGTTGTACCTTCCACCTTCCATCATCAGCCCTTGCCCTAAATAATTTGAAAGAATACGACTAAAGGTAACATATGTACATATGATATTTAAAGATTTATCCTCCAACTCCTAACCGGTAAGGAGTTGTACCTTACATCATCAGCTCATCATCAAAAAATGATGACTACCAGACGCAAATACCGATGTAACTTCAGAAAATATACAAAAAACATAGTATGTGCCTATAAAAAATGAGGGTATCCCTTGATTTCCCTGGGATCCCATCATTAGATCCTGATATGCTGGCAATGGGACCACCTCGAAAGCATACCCTATCGAATACAAAAAAAAAATCAAAATCGGTCCACAACTGACGGAGTAATCGGTGAACATACATAAAAAAAAAAATAAAAAAAAATAATACATACAGTGGAACATGGAACCTCCTCCTTTTTGGAAGTCGGTTAAAAATTCTAAAAAAAGTTAAACACAAGACATCGTGAAACGTTTTCTTTTATGCTTTGAATGATACATTTTTGAATTAAAATCACTTGTACTTATTCCACTACATATTTTAATTTTAATTAATATATTATTTGTAATTAGTATTTTCATATTCATAACTTGGACTTTGTCGATACAAATACAATTTCCCTAATTTGGGGGAAAATTCCTTACACGGACACACTGATATTTCCATGTACCCGCAGTTGGTTGGTTTTAGATGTGAATATTTTATTTTGTATAATCAGTAACCTTTGATGATGCCATAAGGCGAAACCGGTGTAAACAAAAATAAAAAAATAGCGGAATAAGTACAAGTGATTTTAATTCAAAAATGTATTATAACAAGTTCCATCAAGTGCCGACAATCGAGAGTACAAAAATTGCTTTGAATGATCTTCTCGATTTAAAAGCCAACAGTAATCACCTACAAGAGTTGTCTCTTTACCGGTCTTGAAATCGTTCTGCAAGCTTCTTTACGTCCCGGTGGAACGTCTCACCTTATTCAAGTTTTCGTATATACTTTTAACATGTCGTTAACTAGCTGTTCTGCACTTTCAGATATATGGTTCACTAAAAACCCTTTTACGATTGCTTTTAGTGATAATCATGCATCAAGTTCTATTTTGCTTTTTGTCACAACTTGGGTCTTTCATCAGTTTGCATATTTGTGATCCCACAAATATTTCTTCTTTGAGTTTAGCATCTTATAACTTCGAAAATACTGTCTTCAAATATAAAAAGCCATCTCTCACTTTATTCATAGCCTTGACATTTTTTTTATCAAACCCAGTTTTATGAAGTGGTGGTAAAAATACATTTTTAGGATCTATCAATGGTATATGTTTCACATTAAATTTTCCGCATACAAACTCTGACCTTTTTTGCCATACTTTTGTAGTATTATGCTTTTCTGAGGTTCTGCTGTCCCACAGCATATAAAGAAAACAACAGTATTTAGTAAATCCACCCTGTAATACTTGCAAAATAGCAGTAATTTTGATCACAGTGCTTATTTTGTGGCTGTAATCTTTGTATTTCATTTATTTTAATTTTGATTACATATTATGCTGTGTTTCTTTTAAAATAAATGAAAGATCCCATTCATAATATTCCTTAAATTTTTTGATGATCAGACTCTCAGAAATTCACATTTCTATTGTAATTCTGAACGAAGCTGTGTTCAGCATTACGTGTCGAGTAAAATACTTGCTATAAACAAATTGAAGTTAATCGCCTTAATATGTAACCTTGAAGCAGAGAAGAATTAAACTAGTCAAAAGAAATGTTACTGTTAAAGTGTGCGCTGATTATTTTGATTGTTACTCAAATATTAGTCATCATCATCTCCAAGATCAACGACCAGAAGCTTACGTTTAACAATACTGTTAGCTGTTCTATAGCACGGTAATGAACGCGATACAAAGCTTGTGGTGAGATGAGAGGCGCGTCGGGCGGCGAGGGGGGAGGGATGACGACTAGTCGCGCCCTTAATAAATAACCCTCCAAAGCAAGTGCTCTGTTTAAATAAACATTTCCACAAAGTGGTCGCGGGTGGTGTGCGACCAAAAAATCCCCAAAATTAATGTGGAGTGCGCCCTACCTTTGCGCATTATGGCACCAGGTGTTACGTTAACCGCAAGGCGGATTTAATTGCGTGTCAAGTATCTTTTAACTTTTTTTATCAAGTTTGGTTTATATCATCATTAATTTTCAGCAATTGGACACACAAAGTCTCTGCTGCCTTATATTTAGATGAACGATTACATGGCAAATAACAAGACTGCGCCGGTTTCTAGGCTTCCGTAATACAAATCGTATCAACGAAATAATTCTGAATATAATTCACCTAAAATACGTATGTAATTTATCTAATATGTAATTCACCTGTAATGCATCTATAATATGGTATTTAGAAGTATTCCTATGCATTTGTCAGCGGTCTGGTTACCTGGCTCTACCTAGTTTACGATCATATTGACTCACATGCGTTCGCCTACAAATAGTTACATATTTCGACCACACTTATGAACAGCTATCTGCTTTCGTCATAATTTATTTTGCCACCGGGTTTATGTCGTTACCTTCTAAGGAGAAAGCCGGACTCTACACTTAAAACATGTAGAGCCCGGCGTTATTCTGAGAATGGTACTTGCTGGACACGTTCAATAATCGTGAATTTTCGACTGATTTAGCTGTAATGAGTTGATTGCAGCGCAGAGTGCACAGAGTACAAACATGAACTGCTTTTAAACTTCTACACTGTGTTTTTCTTTACGTCAACTTACACAAACTTTTTACATTTAAAAGTTAAACTCTAAAACACTGCCTTGCTGTATCGAAGCTTACTGTTAGACCATTGTGTTTAAATAGTTTCCACGTGGTTATCGAGTTCATTGGTTATTTTCTCAAATTTCTTCATAGCAAAATAGTGTTAGGCAATTATTTTCCAACAGCAACAGGGCGGTTAGCAACAAACCTTCCCACCCTTTGGGTCTGAGGGGTAGGGGTTCAAAAGTCCATCAGTCAGCGTATTTACATCTAAATTATATAAAAGACACTCTCCCAATCAACTAATGATGGAAATTCAATCCTTAACAGTATGAGGACACTGGTCGCATTCATCGCTTAGCTGTGAAGGGGAATAGATACCCTATGTCACACCGTGAGCATAACAAAATACTCAAATACTTATCCATCCAGGGAGACTGGCATCCAAGCTCACCTGCACACTTGTGACAAAAGCCTCGCGCTTTTATAAAGAGTGCCGTTAAACGATGAATACGTCCTGAGAGACTATTCGTCATTTTTCTGTTGCTCTGTCGCTGCGCTGACGACGCAACGACTAGCCGCTCCATTCCTCTGTGACGTGTGTTTTGTAACTGTTCACAAGAGTACCATGAAGAGAAACTCTACCATGTCTATACAAAAAAAAATCAAGTGTCTGTTTGTAATTTCAAATTAACAGCTTTTCACAAAATGCATAGGAAAGTATATACGGTACTCACATGAAAAAACATTTTTTTTTAAGTTTTGTCGGTCTGTCCGTCCGTCTGTCTGTATGCCTGTCTGTCTGTTTGTTCCTGGTAATTTGAGCACCGGACTGATTTTGACGGTACTTTCACTGGCTGTAGCCTGATAGCTCTTGATATAAGCAGTAATTTAGACTACTTTTAAGATTAATTTCACCCCGCGGTGTTACTCGCGGTTGTTGGTGTATCTTTACATAAATAAAAAAAAAGTTTTAAAAAAATAAATAAACACGTTTTATTAGATAAACCAAACTAAAAAGTAGATAATAATTTTAATGTAAAAAAGCGTGGAGCGACATTACTGAAATATTTTTAGAAAACATCCCACGCTTTTTTACATTAAAATTATTATCTACTTTTTAGTTTGGTTTATCTAATAAAACGTGTTTATTTAGTTTTTTAAAACTATTTTTTTTGGAAAAAAACCTTTTTTTCGTTTTTTTGTGGTATCGTGGGTCCTTGACCACTGTGCAAATTTTCAAGTTGATCAGACTCCTAGAAGTAGGTGAAAATGAAGTTAAAAGATTCCGTTACAAACAAACATATGAAACATACCAATAATGAAAATGTACTTTTGCCTAATTAGTAAACTGCTTATATTTTAGTGACCATTTAAGCCATCGCTTGCCATAGCGATAATATATGAATAGAACTTAGTAGGTAGTAATACCACTTAGAGGAGATTTTATAAGAAACTTAAAGCCTAACCTAAGCGTAGTACTACTAGAAATATTTTCTAAAGATGGTACAGTTTAAAGATTCTCACAGATCCCTCACGGGTATTTTTAATGTTCCTACATATTTTATAAGTAAACTTTTGAATTCACACGGGAGGGACAAGCAAGGCAGCACCGTAAATGGTGTTAAAATATACATAATTAGTTAAGGAATAGTGTGATATGTGAGATATGGCCACCGCTCGCGTGTGCCCCGGTGGACCTACTCACACGTCGTAATTACACGGCGCGTTAATGCTATCCTCTCGGAGACGGCTGCGTGACGGGACCTCTGACGTGGCGCGAGTGACGGCACGCACTAGGTACTCACGCTAATTAAGAATGTAGCTTCTGTAATTAGTTCAGCGCTCGTGAGCGATGGAGACGTAGCGAGTATCGTGAACAAATCCTACAAACCGACGCCATCGGTATTTTATTTCTTCCTTAACTTTGCCGCGTTTTTCTTCGCACGAGACACATACAGTGACTTTTTTACTCTTTTAATGATGACGAATCATATTTTAGGTATCACAGTACTCCTCAATGTAACTACGTCTTATTACTTTGCCCGAGCAGGTATAACAATTACCTAATTTAAAAAAAAGTATTTATAGGTGCCGGTTAAAAGCAATAAGTGCGTGCCAAACTGGTTACCCACCTGGGTGTCTGATTGGCACACACATGCCATGCATGATTTTGATGAATTGATTTTGTTCAATTATGCAACCAATTGATCATCGGTTCTATATGTTACAAAATTATTTATAAATATGGCATACTCATAAAACAATAGCATACAGAGGGGTTAAATTTTCCAAAGTCGTTTGTAATGTATGCTTGGAACATAATAACATCAGCTCACAAAATGTGAAGTTTGTAGGCCCGACAATTTAGACTCTGAGTTATTGAAGCAGTGAGACAGTTAGGACGTGCAACTTAAAATAAAGGTGACAGACTCCTATTCGAATCAGAAATGTTATCAGCTACCAAAGTCTCTTACAGATTGGAACATCTGTTCCCTCAGATTAAATGTTACATGTAAATGGTAAATGTTACATTAATACTTCTAGTTTTTGTACGTTCGAGAGTTCAAAATCATCAGTCGCCTTTGTGAGGACACTCACAAAGGCAAACCATTTTGTTATGCATCCGTTCCATTTAAAAGTGTCCTCACTCGTAGCGTCCACTTCATTATTTAAAATTCAAATTCAATATCGAGAGTGGCAATAAACTGTCCATGCCTGTACTCCGCACAGGCGCGGGCAGTCGGTCACGTTGTCAGCTCATCTCGCCAATAATATATAGGTTCTGAAACTCATATACGGTTATAGATATATAGATTTTGATTGTTTATAAAACTTTGAAGAAATTTTGTAACAGCAGAACCCGTTTTTAGTTTGTATAAGCTACATTGATACCTATATAATATCTGGGGCACGGTCGTGCCCCCGCCAAGACGTTAGTAGTAAACTAAAGTAACGAAACAGCCAAGCCATACATTTTTACTGAGATGTAGAGTTTGTGAAGTTAGGGTGGGTAGAGTTAGGGCGTGTAGATTCAGAACCTTGGCTCTACGTGAGATCTGATATCTTTTTCATAGGGTAAGCCATATGCAGTCGTCTTGGCAACATTTGACATGAAAATCTTTTTGGTGGGATAGTATATTATATTAACACCTATGTAAAGGGGGAAATAAACGTTCTGATTGCCAAATGGTAAATGTTTAAAGCAACGATAAACTTAATAACTATGAGGTCTGTGACTTGAGGCCGGCGCGCACGAGCCCACCTCAGCGGAGCAGCACTACGCATTAACATTGGGCAGTATCTCACTACTGTATTAATAGTGTTAATGAGACATGCGTCGAGACGCATGCGGAATGGTAGGCATCTAATCAACAAGTTCATTTGGTCTAAATCAATCTTAATTCCCATCCCCGGGAAGATACATAGCCATAGTACATAGCACAGATCTGCTTTACCAGCGACGAACAATGTTACGTAGTAATATGAACTATCATATTTATTTAAAATGTAAACAGTTTTCCTAAGAGTTTCAGAACAATGTGATAGGTATTAATAATAAGAAAGCTAAAAATCGTATGTTCCACTTAAATTAACTTCTTTGTTGTTTCTGGGTGTAGAGTGACGTGCAGGCTCTAGACTCAGAGAGATAAGAATAATCTTACACAAACTTGACGAGCTCCATAAAGCGTAGCAGTACTTCACCAAGTAAAGGCAATTTCTTAATAATTCAGGTCACAAGTTATTTTCTAGATATAGTGCTGTTCTCAACGGGAGTGCCAAATATTATCAAGGTATTTGCTACATCAAAGTACAAGGTGAACTTCTCCAACGCCTTCATCTAATCTCATGTTTATACTACATGAGATTAGACAAAGGCGGCTTTTGATTAACTCTTAACGGCCATCATGCTTTGCGAACTGTTATGAGAGTTTTGTGATGGCATTGTGTCAATTGATCTTGCAGAAGGTTGGTGGCAGGTTTAGGTATCCGTGAACATTTTGTCATTGGTCCAACATCCTGCCGATCTTTTCAGCCTCGGGCTGTTCCCAAACTATCTTGGGATCAACTTTTAGTCTGCTAGGACACGGCTGAATTCTATTTCTTACGTAGAACGACTTGAATTAGACAATTCAAGCACTAGATAATAAGGAAGTTCTGTAGATAGATAGTTATCGAACTTTTAAGGGCTCCCACTACTCGTAACCATTGTTTAAGGAATTCTCAGGTCACGGGGGGCTCTCAAGGTTTTAAGAATGATTCCCCATCCATTGACTCCACAATATTAAAAAAAGACAATACAAAATCCACAATATTGAAAAAAGAATTATGTGCATGTATATTTTTTATTGTAATATATACTATATTGTGGCAAGAAATAAACTATTTATTATTATTATTATTGACTTGGTTAGGATTGCTCCTACGTTTATCAGTGGAACTCTTAACTACTGTATTTAAGTTCAAGAACAAGCGCCAGTCCCTAGTTCTTTAATCCAAGGTCCATATCAATTTACTGTTTGACGTTTGCAAATTCGTTGATAAATACACACATCAAAAGTGTCTAGGGATCAAGCATTTTTATGCGGATTTCTTGAGATTGAGATGTGGCTTTGGCCCTGGCCTGCTCAGTCGCCAGACTTGAACCCGATTGAGCATGCATGGGATATGCTACAGAGAAGAGCTCTGCCGAATATGGAGGGTATCCAGTCGCAAGAAGACCTTTTTTTGTTGTTGCAACGAACATGGGCGGCCATTCCACAGCGTGATTTGGATGAACTCATTTTGAGTATGCCAAACCGATGTTCTTGTGTTAGTGTTCGCGGTAGAAACACGGATTATTAATTGTTTAAGTTACCTAATAAAATTTTAAAGAAAACTGTTATTTCAGTCTTTTTTTCGAACTTTAATGTTAGTGGTTCAAATGTCAAAAATCCTTTTATTAGGAAAATGGCAAATTTCTTTATTAATGCAAAGGTGACTTGGTTTATCGTTACTGTGACAAACGAAAACACTTTATTTGATGAATCCTTAAAGAAAATTTTAATTAATATCAATCAGGAGAAAAGTTATTGCAAAAATATATGTTGATCCCTAGACACATATGTTGATCCCTAGACACTTTTGATGTGTGTAGTATTGATAAATTGATGATAACTGATAGACTAAATAATTATTGTTTAAACCATGTATTAAGGTACCCGCTTGAATAATTCTTATTTACTGAAAATATGTTTGAGTGAACTTAACAAGGATTACAAATAGGGAATATAACAAATTCATAGGTGGACGATAAAGGAGGTTGCAGTGCAGGCAGCTTTTGCGAGCAACGCTCGGCCCATCGGAACAGAATAATGGCCACACATTACAGGTGTCCGATAGCATGTGAGGTATTCACGTGCGAGCGTGCGCCGAGCGGCGCTTTCTCCACGATCTTAGTCGCACGACACAGTGTTTGTTGAGCTGGGCTGAGCCGTTGCGCTCGGGACTATTTATCGACCCCGTGCCCCGCCCCCTTCGCGCCTCCCCACACCCTCCTCGCAATGCCACAAACTCGCTCTAATGTGAGACGGGCCACGCTCTGCTGAACAAACTGGACTCGCAACTTTCAAACTTTGCTATTCATACTGAAGGTATTTTATTGGCACGTGACCGCTGGAGGATTCCAAATCCGAAAGGATTGTTTTGACGCTTATTTGATGTAAGTTTTGTTACAACTGCTCGACAAGCGATAGGAATACAAAATTTTTGGGCATCATACTTACTTGTACACTGTTATGTTAGAACATGGGAGAAAATAATATAATTTATTATTTTAGAAAACTCACACTTCACATCCCAGGATTTACCAGGATTCAACTAATTGTAGTGCGAAAAGACAAATACAAGTAGTCGTGTCAAACGAAGAACATATTTTAACAATATCCAATTATATATTAGCATTTCAGAGCATGGAAATAATGCAAGTCGTTCGCTCTCTGCGAAAGGTTCAAACTATAATAATAAACAGTCAGATAACTTGAGTAAAGAAACGAAGCAAAGGCAAAGCGTTTCCATTATAATAATGCGCGGCGATCAACGTCACAACTTAGTGCCCCCGCGCATTAGGCGGCCAGGTCGCGCGGCCAGGTCGCTGCGGCCAACTATTTCTTCGGTGACATCACGTAGCCTCGTAGCTCTGCAGCTTCGTAGCACGTGTAGCATTTCTAGAATCACACAATTTGTTTTTACCGAAATGATACTGAAATGAAAGAACAATAAGCTCTTAGTTAGATAAATATACACAAACTCGTACGTTTGTTCTATTCCTTTTGAAAATTTAGCAAATGTTAAAAACTATGATTGGTATATTTACATGGTTCACACTGAAACTTTTGCGTTACTCGATAGCATGGCTCCTAAATGTTTGAGTTTCAAATGTAATATTTTTTTAAACATGAAAACTTAGTTACAACTTGTTGATGAAGTAAAATTTTGGTGGGAATTCGCGTGTCAATTATTTTTATCTTAAGTTAAAGTTTGTTGTCCGTAGCAAAATGATCTTAGGGCAATGATTTTTTACTGCAAACCTAATAATTTATTATTATCTATATTGCCTATTTTTAAAGAATAATTATTATATTCTACCACCTTTACACTCCCTCGTTTGTCTAGTAGTCGGACTGCTGTTGGGTTTTTCTTAATAGCTGCTCGGAGTATGGAAGATGGCGGTGATTCCTGCCCGTGCCTCGGAGAGCACGTTAAGCCGTCGGTTCCGGTTGTCATGAACATCTATGGCAATCGTTATTGGGAAGTCAGTGCCCTCAAACATACTGACAACTAGTTCAACCTTCTAATTCAGTTCCCCCTCAGGGTTGCGGAGGTCCGATGCCAGTCGCTCCGTGTACAAACTGATATTCAGTAAAACCGGTTGAACTAGTAGCCGACCCCAAATCTTGGGAATAATAAAGGCTAGGAAGAAGATATTCTTCCACCTTTACTAAACACCATCTAGTCTCAAATTAAACAAAGCTTGTATTACGGGTACTAGGCAACTGATGCAAATACATTACGAGATTTTCGTAAATGTGGATTTGTCAGGTGGCACGGCACTCGACCGTCGCTTCGTCGTCGTAAAACCGCCGTAATTTGTATATTATCACCGTTTTGTGTATTATCGTGGTTGCGGTGAATGAGTGCCGAGCGAGTGATAAGTGCTCGCGATAACCGCACACGTACACCGATTCTACGCTTTCCACCCTTTCACCCCACCACCCACGCGCACTGTGTCTCGCAGCTGTGTATCGTGTGTACAAATATAAAACTTACTTAGCCTAATTTACAATTAGCTTACGCTACATATATAAGGATCAGTGCGACAGTACCAGTAGTTAAGGTTACAAAGGAGCGGCATCATTGACAGCTACAAACAAATATAAACTTCGTTGCAATAAAGGACGAAGGAATTGTAAATTATATGAATCTGAATATTTTTGCTTTTTTAAAAACACAACTCCGCATTAGGAATACACAGTGTTGCGGGAAACCTTACTAACATACCTGAAACGGACACAAAGAACACCCAGACTCAGAACAATACATTTGCGTATCACACAAAATGTTGTCCTATTTCGAATTTGAACCAACAACACTTGCCGCAGTGGAAAGCGGCGTGGCGACCGCTTAAACCACTAGACATACATACATATACTAGCTGATCCACGTAACTTCGTCTGCGTCCGTTAACTATCCCAGGCACGCCAGCAAAATACACAAAATATGGCCCGAGAATTAAAAGTAATACATACTCAAAAATGCAAAAGCAAAAAAATGAACTTGTGTACTTAGATAGACAGACACAATCTATACTAGTAGAGTATAGATTGTGTCTGTCATCTGTCAATCTGATATGACCAAACGTGAATCGATTAACGAACATGTTCAAAGGGCACGGCTAGTTTTAGCTGGTCATATATTTTATGTCATATGAAATGGTCAAGCATATTTAGATAAGCATAATTTCGCTCATATTTTATTTCATCTCTGGAGACCACTACTCTGTGTCAATAATCCCAAGTCGCTAAATGCATCTTCGAAAATACGCAATTAAATATACGGCGGGAATATCAATAACCCCACGCCATGTAGAAGTATATTAAGTAACGATCGTCCGAGGGATGTTTTTTTTTTAAGTCACAATGCTCAGCACCGAACAAACGGAGGAGGACTAGGTAGTGAACATTGAAGTAACAAGCAGGTGCGATGGCTAACAACCTTCAAGGTGTAAATCGCAGCGGTGTAATAAAAAGGTGGTGTTTGCGAAGTGATCCACTTACGCAGTTTAGTTTGACGAAGGCAAAGAGAACGCGCGCTTCCATATCAGGGAGACGGTTCAACTACATTTCCATAATTATCAGCCGCCACGGGTGTGTCGGCTCCGCATACGAGTGTGTATCATGTGTGTTGAACACATACTATACTTTTGGCTATGTGAGTCTTATACTGAAATATCGTGCTGTACATAATCAACAATCAAGACCAAAGTCGTGACTTGCTGTTGAGAGTGTACGTATACGACACGTGCACGAGTCTATCTCTAGTATAAGTATGGTCGGAACAAGTTTTATATTGTTCACTTCGACACGACAGCGAGCGTAGCCGCCAGCCGCTCCCTGTAAGATCATCGTTAGGATATAAGATCATAGTATTTTGCTCATTTACGACAATTTATGGGCGGTGGCGGTTTGATTGAGTAAATTTGGTTCTTCTTGACATGATACTTATTGTTTATAACGTAGTCCCGCACCCAGTTTGTTCTCTATTTAAGTATTCCCACGTACAATAATTATATATAAGCATTTTAAACATATGGATGTATATACTAATCACCACACCACATAAAAATATTTAATCTACGAGTGATGGAGTATGTAGCGAGCAGTGTTGTTATAGTAGCGAGTGTTCGCGTGTGTTCCGCGGCCGTCGCTTTAAGGTAAAGCTTTACAAGTGGTGACACACGTGTGCCAAATAATAATGTATAACAATTTTCCGCTCCACGACACGAGACGAGATGAGACGTAGGTACTTTGTATAAGACGCTTACGACCTGTGACTGCCCGTCTCCCACTCGACACACACACATCCTGTCATATTCGTATTCCACATAAAGCACTAAGCTGTTTCAAGTTGTTTATTAACCGACTTCTCACATAAATAATATACCCAAATTGAATTTGTTAGAAACATTGAAGTATCACAACGTGGTTCACGAGTGTTTCACTTTAATAGGCGTGTACATAACGCTTAGTATTTAACATGTGAATGATAACGATGTCCAGAATGAAGTGAAGACTAATTCTGAACTTTGTTCCCAGAACTACATTATTTAATAAAAAATATACAAGTTCACATATTTAATAAAAAATATATTAAAAGTTTTTTTAATATAAACGGTTTCACATTTTTTTTTTATTTTTTACCTTTTAGTACATTATTTTCGATAAAACCGTTTATATTAAAAAACTTTTTTATATATTTTTTTAAATATGTGAACTTGTATATTTTTTATTTTCAAGTTTTGTAGTTCACTTTTTTGTTGAGGGACCCAGTTTGTGATGGCCTTTGTCGCTCTTGAGTCAGGCGTTCTCTCAATGTGACCTGCCCACCGAAGTCTGTGCGCCCTGCAGAACCAAACGATGGTCTCGTTGCCCATCAGGCGATTCAACTCATGATTCATACGGATGCGGTACACTCCATCGCTTTCCATTCCACAAGATTTTTCGCAAGATTTTTCACTCAAAAACTGCAAGCTGGCTTTCTTCTTTCAGGGTTAAAGCCCAGGTTTCGCATCCATACGTAACGACAGGCCTTATTATTGTCTTATATATTAACAGCTTGGTTGCTCTGTTAATCAACTTTGACGCTAATAATTTCTTGCATGAGTAAAAACACCTGTTACCCGCCAGGATTCTGAGACGGATTTCATCCTCGATCTAATTTTGGGCAGTGATAGTGGATCCAAGGTACTTCAACTCCCCAACAGCCTCAAACTCGTCCCCGTTAATATTGAGATTTTCTAATACCTGAGGGCGCCTAGAACTAATGAGGTATTTTGTCTTGTTCACATTAATAGCCAGTCCAAACGTTGGAGGCGTGTTCCACTAAGGACGGCAAATGCCTCGTAATGCCGAATTGTGTCCGACTTGTGATCACTATATCGTCGGCATGCGCAGCAATCTGAGTGCTGTTGAGATCTAAAAGTCTTCGGATGTTGAGCTCACGGATAACAGATTCAATGGTGAAGTTGAAGACCAGCGCCGAAAGAGCATCCCCCTGCGGCACCCCAGTGTTAATATCGAACGGCTCAGTAAATGTGTTCTGTACGGACACAACCGATCTCGAACCAGCCATCTTCATCTCCACCAATCTCACTAGTTTACTAGGTACTCAAAGCCTATCAAGACTATGCGCCGCAGCGCGTCTGCTAACCCTGTCAAACGCCCGTTTTAATTCAGTATTTTTCCCTCTCAATACACCCTGAGCCCCGCCATCTCACTTCTTGGACAGCTGTTATGTCCAATCCATATCTTTCCAGTTCTCCGGCTATCTCTTCCATCTTACCAGCTTGGAGCATAGTGAGGATGTTCTAAGTACCAGATCGTATAGCAAATCGGTTTTTCCGTTTACGTCGCCTAAGTCGTCGTGTAGAGATCAGTCCGTTTCTTTCTTTGTTTGACTTCTCAACTTGGGTCTTTTTATCGTGCTTTGTAGTTGGCCCTGCGATGAACCCTCCTCCAGTCCACAGGCGGAGTTCTACTAGTCGAACGCTTTCATTTGATATCCATATAGTGGTATACGTGACTAAACGTGTAAATCACCATCTTGTGGCGGCGGCCATCTTGGATTTTAATATTTTTTTCATAGTGAACTATGTTCTACTAATCAAGCCCTTTTATTTTATACCCATATTGAGGTAGTCGTGTCAAAATTTGTAAACTGCCAAACAAACAAATAAACAACCAGGGCAAGCTAAATAAAACGGTTTAAAAAAATGTTCTAATATGATGTGTATCAAGGCATTTAATAAGTTGCCACCAAGTGTAAAGATTTTGCCCTTATTGAAATTTAAAAGAAAATTGAAAATATAACTTTTAGAAAAGATTGCATACCCAGTAAATGAATACTTTTTTAGTGTGGTTTGGACCTATATAATTAAATCGAATAGTTAGGTAGGAAGGAGAGCTTGGAGATAAGAGCAAAGAATAAAGGGTAGTTAATGCCCGTGTCTGTCTACGTTGGCGAATTGGAAGTCACTTCAAATGAGACCGATACTCAGACACGTGATCAGATTTGCGTAAGTTAAAAACTAATCGAATGCAATTATTCAGAAGAAGGTTCAGGTCAAAGTAGCACACGCATATAGATGATTATTGGGAATTTAGACATTCTGGACAAGCATTACCTTGGTTTTCGTCGGCAGAACGTTCTTATGCCTATAGAGAGCCCGTAACGAGCCCCTGACTCTCTGACAAAGAGGATGGGAGAACAATGCCATCATAAGACGTATCGGACCAGTGTTTAATAGTCGCCTGGTCACAATTTACGATCGAGACCACGGAAGAGCAGAAACTGTACCTAACCCCAACCAGGAAACCCCGACTGAAGAGGACTGAGTGGGTTATTACAATAAATAAAGCGGGAGAACTGTTTATGGACGCACGCTTCCAGCACTTTGGAGAGTAAAAGAAGAATAGAAATAGGACGATAATGTCTGGGAAAAGACAAATTAGGAGTTTTAGGTAATGGGCGTACAAATGCTTTACACCGCAGAGAAGGACATGTGCCAGACAAGTTAACAAGTTAACAATACGGGAAATAGCGGCGGGGAGGTGAATTATTAATGTGGTGATCATTCTCCGGCTAATGCCATCAATCAGAATCCAAGAGTGGTGGTTACCATACTCATTGCGAATGCAGACAATGCAACAATGCAGCATGGTGACCCACACCATGGCGGCCTAGTGATGCTTCCGCATCATTACATTGCACCTACAATGAGCCACTAGTTTAAAATAACTAGTAACGAACACTGTTATAAGATTTACAAGCAACGCTTACCATTATAGTAAACATGTACATTGCATCAGCAATTATGTAATAACTATAAATTCTCAAAATTTAAAAAAAAACCCAATGTAATAGCCTGTGTTCCCTTTAAAAAGTAAAAAACACGTTATGTGCTTTCATTTGAGACCCCACTCGATGATATTTTTGCAGACATTCGGTTACTCTTCCGCACTTTCACCCCCATAACTTTTAAACGGATCAACCAATTTTCATGAATCTTATCTAAGAACACTCGCACGTAACTCACCTTTCATACAAAAAAAAACTAAATTGAAATCGCTTCATCCGTTCGGGAGCTACGGTGCCACAGACAGACAGACAGACACGTGAAACTTATAACACCCTCTTTTTGGTCGGGGGTTAAAAATACAACGCACTGTTGTTTTAGCTCCGCAATACTAAGTAGTTTACTCTTGAGTTGCCAGAAAAAAATGCAAAACAATTTTTTTATTGCAGGTATAGTGATCTCGTATCAGATATGACCTTCAGCTGAGTGAGTGCCGACGCTACGGCCAGAGAGCGTGCGAGGAAACTTCGTCCCTGAGGGCACGCCTCTGTTGTGTTACGTACCTAATTTATTTCCCTACTTTTTGCTTAGTGTGTCACACAAATATTTTGAAAAGTCCTTTTAACTTGTTGCCTATAATGACTAAAATATTCAAACTTATATAGTGCTAAAAACAAAAAAGGTTCTTCAAATCTAAAATATACGTCTTTTTTGTTCAAATATTTGCCTATCTGTATACTTGTATGGCTTCATGACACCTAAAACTGGCTTAGATAAGTCGGAGCTGGCTATCTTTAGTGTGGAGTGTGTTGAATGCTTCTTAACTACAGTTTATGTTAGGTTCGGTCCATATCAACTGACCTACACTATGCAGACGCTACAGTCAGTAACCATTAGACAGTTACCTGAACAGTTTATGGGTACTCTGAAGTACGATCGCAAGTTTATTCTAAAGCATATTTCAATGAGTGACTTTTTACAGTAAAGTTAAATAACTTGACTTAGGTACACACTGAGCGCTAGGTAGTGATGGATCGTGCGTGTCGATGCACCATTAGAACAGTTAATGCTCACTGGCCCCCAGTAGTTCAGCACGCATACTCGTAGTAAGTTAGCGATTTGGAGTTCAGTGTAATTTATATCGCTCATACTCGCCATGTATTATATAAATGTTATCTGCAATGAACACAATGAAGTTGGATATCGACGTCTTTAAGCTTCGAGAACGTACGGAGTGCAATACTGGCTTACTTGAAATTCTTTAAATCCACTGATATTGGTGGCGAGTAAATAAGAGCAGCTCCAGCCTCACCACTTAGGATATTAACTTCTGCGATCTCGTATAATCACATTTATTGAAGTTTTGTAACTTTGCGCCATTACAACTTCTCTTTATAAAAACTTTTGTTTGTTGGTCGTGTTGCGAGTTTGTTCATTGCTGAGGTGCGAGTGAAAAATAGCACCACATGTTCTTTACGAAGCTAAGAATTAGAAGCAGTTCCCCTAATTTTATAAATGTTATGGCTTATGTTCAACTTACCACCAGATATAGAAAAGTATCATGTCAACGCTGGCTGAAACCTACGAGATAGATCAAAATAATGTAGTACAGTATTGAACATCTTCAAAAAGTCTACGAAAAGTCCGCGATGGTATATGTCTTTCTCTTATCTCTAACCCACAATAACCATTTTTATTCCTTTCTTTTTAGAGAAATAATGGCTTATTTACGAAGCGATTATAAGCAATGCAGCATTCATCCTTATTCAATTAAATACCTTAAATACATTGTGCATTTAATATAGATCAATATGGCCCTTACAGTATGTAATTTAAATGAACATATTCGAAGATATTATTACAGATTTAAAATGCACGAATCGTTTCGTTGGTGGGTGCGTCTGAAATCCACCCGTGCGAAGCCGGGGCAGATCGCTAGTTATAATTATAATAATAAAAAAAATTAACAAAAAAAACCGACTTCAAGAACGACGAAATTGAATTGGGTCCACACGGGAAGCACCAGTTTTCAAAAAAAAAAAAGAATCATCGAAATCAGTCGGCGTGATATTGAGATAATCTTCAATTTGTCGCGCACATACTTAATGCGAATTGAAGATTTATATGATTTTCTCATGGATGACATGTCAGAACCTTTTTTTTTTTTTTTTTGGAAATCCCCTCGCACCGTCACCCCACCGGGGCTTGCGGCGGGGCGGTGTGTCGGACTCGAACCGACTAAAACCACACGGTGTACCACTCTGCACCTGTGAAGGGAGGAATCCGGGAACTGCAGTTATTAATACGTCCGGACCCCTCCCAGCGCTTGCCCGCACTGAAGCGGGCACCGTCACCTGTTGGACTCTCAAATTAGGCGACGTACCGCACACACGTACGTCACCCCCTCGCGGGTGGCCACTAGAGCGGATGGAGGGGAAAGCCCGTCCCGACCATCCGCGGCCACACTCAGGGCGGCATGAGGCGCTGATAGGCGCGCCTCCGCCACCCGGTTCGCCGGCGGCGGATTGGGTCCGAGTGGATATCATCCTCCCGGGCCTTCTCCGCCACCTCCTTCTGCGAGATTACATCTTCGCAGAAGGTTGCGACCGCGGTAAAACTGCTGTCGCTACCGGCCATGGAGCGTATGACGGCCGGTAGCGAGAGATCTCCTCCGATGACTGCAGTGAGGGCCCGACGCTGCGGTGCCCAAGCGGGGCAAACCGCCAGCGTATGCTGGGCCGAGTCCTCACTGCAGTCGCAGTGGTGGCAGGCAGGACTCAATTCCCTCCTGGCGACCGAGTGCAGGTACTTCCCGAAGCAACCGTGCCCGGAAAGGACCTGCGTCAGTCGGAAGAAAAGGGTTCCGTGCTGCCGCTCTGCCCACTCGAGGATGACCGGCTGGAGAGCCCCCACGGCGGCAAAGCCAGCACGTGGTGTCTCCATCCGGAACGACCATCTAGCCATAGTGGCTCTACGGGCGGCTTCACGCCACTCGCGTACCTCTTCGGGCGGAGGGCGATAGCCATACTCCGCCCAATATTCAGCCACCCGTCGATAAACTTAGGCGAGCACTTCCGCCTCCAAATCCCACGGGGGTGTTCCGGCCAGGGCGCACGCCGCCTCGGTCGACACCGTGCGGTATCCGCGTATGGCTCTGACTGCCAATACCCTCTGAGGCCGCCAGAGGCGCGCCTTATTAAGGGCAGTCAGAGCCGCCACCCACACCGGTGCGCCATATAGCACCATCGACCGAACCACCCCCGTGTAGAGGAGTCGCGTTGCGACGCTGGCTCCACCCAAATTGGGCAAAAGTCGCCCAAGGGCAGAGGCAGCGTCGACCAGCTTCGGAGACATGTCAGAACCGGTTCAACCAGTCGAAAGTTATGAGGTAACAAACATAAAAAAAAATAAAAAAAATACAGTCGAATTGAGAACCTCCACTTTTTTTTAAGTCGGTTAAAAATAATTTTCATCGGCAAACAAAACTACTAAGGTTTTTTTATAACTGTAATGGTAGGCAAATAAATAAATATTTTCGGACATTTTAAACACAACGCCATCTAGTCCCAAACCAAACCAGAGCTTGTATTATGGGTACTAGACAACTGATATAAATATATATATATACTTTTTTTTTGTAAATTCATACGTACTATAAACACCCAGACTCCGAAACAAATATTTGTAGATCATACAAAATTGAGTCCGACCCGGAAATCGATACGCATAAATTCTCGTGTGTCATTGGCTAATACTTTGTCTAAGATAGCCAGTGTTAGAAATTGAACGTCATTATAACAATGTACAATTTAGGTGCTAGAGTCTCTCTTCGAGAGTTGTTTAAAGATATAGGTATTTTAACTGTTGCATCACAGTATATATTTGCTAATATTATGTTTGTTAGACACAACATTAATGACTATAAGAAAAACAGTGATGTACACAATATTAATACTAGAAACAAATCTAAACTCATTGGTACCTATCATCGATTACATAAGGTACACAACTCGTTCGAAGGTCTTGGTGTACGTTTTTATAATAAAATTCCTATACATGTAATCGACCTTCCTGTAAATAAATTCAAGCTAACTGTAAAAAATCACCTTATTAGGGAAGCCTACTATACGATCAACGATTATCTAAACGACAAACAGCCATGGGCTTAAGGTGTCATTAGAATTTAAATAGATACACAAACTTCTTTGTCTTTTAATAAAGCTTAATATTAACAAACCATTGTTAGTTGAAAGTAAGTGGCGATTATTATGGTAATTTAATTAGTAGTGATTTTTATCAGTATCTCGACTATGGTTTGTGATGCTCACTAAAATGTCATTGCTTGCGGTGTCGTCGTGGGGCGGGTCGTTTCCTTCCCTCTGATATGGCGAAGGAGATGATGGCTGGTCCATGCGTCATACTCGTGAACGGGTGCTGCTTGGAGTGACTGGTCGGCCTAGTCAGCAATTCCTTAGACAATACTATTATTCTGGTTCGTTCAACTGCAACCCTAGCCTCTTAATCCAGTCACGAATTATTTTCAACAGTAGATTTTGCAACTGAATGTAAGTGGATGTGCACCTTGTTTCTATTTTGTTCTATGTTTAATAGACTCAAACCTTCAACGTTATCACTGAGTGTTTTTTTTTTTGTTTGTTCGTTAGATTTTGGAGCTTTTTAATAACAGGAATTTCAGGAGGCAACAGCTTGCATACTGTTTACCTTACATGTAATACTAACACTATCGTACCTGAAAATCAGATTTTGAAAAAGAGTAGCCATGAGTTTCTTTGCCAGTATTCTTCTCATGAGCTCTACGCATTTTGGAAACTGGAAGTTATGGATCGACACAGGCAGGCAGTAGATTTTGGTGTTTTCGCCTAACTTACCTCGACAATACAGCACATGCTGTGGCCTCTGTTTGTCTCGATCTATGATTTTAAACTATAGCTTCAATTTGACGTTCATAAGTGTCACTTGGTGTCTTAGATGAATAAATGATTTTGATTTGATTTGATTTTGATTGACATTTTTCTTGTTTGACGTTTTGAAGTGACAAGTAGTACTTATGGACGCTTTGACCGGTCGAGCAAGGTTTCGTAAAGGAGTGCCGGGTGTTAATTGAAATTTAGCTAATTGTTCATCCAATTTCAGTGTTTCGTTGGTTACCGGTATGATTGGTCTGGTTTGGACTCGCGAGTTTTAGTAGTCACGTCAATTAGGCGCGATCCGCGATAGTTGAATCGGGTGTCTTGTAATTACGAGACTTCGGGAGCCCGTAAGCCATTTAGGAGTATTTATGTGTAACGACGCAGAGAGGAAACTACCAAGAGGCCTCTTGGACGCCGCTATCAAGGAATCTACACATCTCCAGTAAGTGCTTGAGGTTACATTAGCTGAGAATAAGAACACGGTGAAACGCTGTGAAAGTTGAATTCTTTTGCCAGTGAACGAGTTAGCGATTGAATGCTTATACTATGGGCCTATAGACATTTCAAATTTCCCAAGGTGAACGCTGCATTGGCGAAAGGATTGAACAGCCAGTGACACACGATAATTTAGGCGTTAACGATTGCAGAAAGAAAAACGCTTGCAACTTAGCTAGGGGGGCTGTTTAGAAACCGACAAAACGAATATCTAAAATATTCGTTAGAGGTAGTTGCATCCCTGAAAATAGTCTTTCTACATCGCCTTACTCTTGAGTTGTGGTGGTCTGATGCTAGTCGCTCCGCATAAAAAAAAGTTAGCCGTATTGGAAATAAGACTAAAAAAAAATGAAAAGTGGTTTGGTAGACTTACTTAGTAAAGCACATGAAGCTGAGTGGGAGAAGTGATCCAGCCAAACCTTGGTGATTATAACATCTCGACGGAACGGTGGGACATTAACGTGTAGGGCGAATTAATAAAACAAGCGGCGGTAAGTGAAAGCGCACCTCTTACTCTTAAGCAGCTTACATAATACAAGAGGCGCGGGCCGGCCGAGTCTTACTTGGTGGGCGGTCGAGAGGGGACAGGGGGGGTCTCGGATGCACTCTTGTCGGTTTGTAAAAAGATGTAAAATAGCGAAAGAGCCTCCCTCTCACCGCTTTATTAAAGCGTGAAATTTCTCATTTCGCCGGTTCTCGGCACAACGAACATCGCCAGTCAACATATAGATATGAATTTAACAACGGCCACTAACATCATCCCGCTTTATTTCGAGACGACCATCAACGACGTTGCGTCAGCCCGCGCGTGTCTGCTCGCTTGGGTTGTTTTATGCTAGCTATCCGGCAGCGGCGAGTGCGGTACCTCCTATTACATTTTGGCTTGGCGCCGACTTCAAACAGATTTTAGGTACCTAGAATACACAATAATACTACTATTTAAATGAATAAAGAATTAGGTATAGACAAGAATTGGCACATAGCAATTTATGAAAAGCCAGTTTATTTTACGCTTTTTAGTGTTTTTTGGCAGGGAGTTTTCGTCGGATGGATTTTTGGAAGTCGGTTTTTTTTTTATAAAAAGTTTTTATTTTTGCATTTTTAGTGCAAACAATCATAGGTTATCAGTAAGTTGAACTATTTCATATAATTACTGCTGATGCGAATAACTTTAGTGGTTTGAACACGTATTAAAACTGAGTATGATCAGTTTCCAAAATTATGCTGAGATGCAAGATTTCTGTTACCGAAAACGTGGTCTACGGGGCAATAGGAATCGTGTCCAAGCTTAAATGTCGTGATGAAATAGAAACAGGCGAGTTACTTAAAGCAAAATACATTAAGGGGTTAGTCATCATAGCGCCTATGACATCAGCTCACCTAAATAACTTAAAAGTATACAACTAAAGGTCTATAGAAACGTATGAAATTGAAAGAATTATCCTCCAACTCCTAACCGTTGAGGAGTTGTAGCTTCCATTATCAGTTTACCTAAATAACTTGAAAGAATACGACTAAAGGTAACATACATACATATGACATTTAAAGATTTATCCTCTAACTCCTAACCGTTAAGGAGTTTTACCTTTCATCGTCAGCTCATCATCATTAAATGATGACTACCAGACGCAAATACCGGCGTAGCTTCAGAAAATATATGAAAAACATAGTACGTGCCTGAAAAAAATGAGGGTTACCCTCGATTTCTCTGGGATGCCATCATCAGGTCCTAGTTTCCTTATCATGGTACCACCGTCGGGACATCTACTTTCCATTAAAAAAAGAATCATCAAAATCGGTTCATAAACGACGAAGTTATTCCCGAACACACATAAAAAAAAATATATATATACATACGGTCGAATTGAGAAACCTCCTCCTTTTTTTGAAGTCGGTTAAAAACTGAATATGTTTCTGCAGTGAAAGTTATCGTAATGACATCGCAGACACTTGCTGCTCGTTCGTAAAGCACAAGGCTCGCGTCGCCTCGCCCGCCTATCGCAATATGTAGCTCAAAGTTTTTATTGTCGACAAGAGTTAGTCTAGTTAAGGGTTTGTATAAGTAAACCGAACTGGCCGCGCCCCGAGGCTCGGGCGAAGGTTCGCGTATAAAGTTGGCGGTCATTTGTGCTTTTCGAGTGGAATATCTATTGATAATGAAGGTTTTGTTACATGTGGGCACAACGAGAAACAATAATACCACTCGGTTGTTTTAGTTATAAATTAAACAACATGTTTGACGAATTACTATACAAACAGACCTTAAAGATGCAAGTTGTTGGTCCCGTTGATATTTACTAACTATACAGCGCAAGCGCTGTTTCACACCGGTTTTCTGTGAGGCCGTGGTATCACTCCGGTCGAGCCGGCCCACGCATGCCCAAGCGTAGCTCTCCCACGGTATGTTTTTAGGCTTCCGTGCCTCAAAAGGAAAAAAACGGTACCCTTATAGGATCACTTTGTTGTCCATCTGTCTGTCGAGACCCTTTTTCTCAGGAACGCGTGGAGGTATCAAGATGAAATTCATATTAAATTCTCAGGTTTACGGAGCTGAGAAAAAATCAAACTTCTAAACCAACGTAATCAAAAGATACAGCCGTATAGCCAATAAGTACAGTGCCTCTCACGTACTCACCGCGATCGCGAGTTGCACGCAGCCGTCGTGTGTGGCACTACAAGTCAGTAGATTGGGATGGGATGCGGTCCTTCTTTGCATCCTACCCTTGGAGACAGTTGTGCTTCTCGTCAGATAATCCTAACACCGCTGCTGACTCTGTTGCTGATGTTGTGCTGCAGGGTATGGAGCTTTTCATCCCATCCTCTGAGGTCCCCATTGGTGACAAGTGTCGGAGCTGTTTGGTCCATCTTCCAAAAAAGATTCTCGCAGGATGCTTACCAAGCCTGGGCTGACGCGGTGGCGGTAAGGGATCAAAATACCAGCGCTCTGAAAAAGTAGAGTACAACTTTGCCTTGTAAAAAGTGTATCCGGCCCATGCATGCCCAAGCGTAGCTCTCCCACGGTATGTTTTTAGGCTTCCGTACCTCGAAAGGAAAAAACGGAACCCTTATAGGATCACTTTGTTGTCCGTCTGCCTGTCTCTTAAGACCCTTTTTCTCAGGAACGCGTATAGGTATCAAGCTAAAATTCATATCAAATACTCAAGTCTACTGCCCCTCGGAGCTGTGAAAATGTCAAACTTATAAGCCAACGCAATCAAAAGATATAGCCGTTTATGCTGCAAATTTTCGACACTCGCAAGGGAATCAAAACCTAAAGGGTACTTCCCGTAAACTCAGAATCTTGAAATTTGGAACGAAGCAACCTCTTATAGTACAGATAAAGGGAAAATTGTGAAAAGCATAAATTTTTAGTTAGTTGATATAATAAAAATAGTTTTAATAATTTTAAACTTACTACCCCTTTCCTCATTACTGCATAAAGGGTATTAAATTGAAATTCATATCAAATACTCAGATCTATAATACCTTCAAGCTGTAATAAAATCAAACTTCTATGCCAACGCAATCAAAAGAAACAGCAATTTAAGCCACATATTTTGAAACTCGCAACTATTCACAACCTAAAGGATACTTCCAGTCGCCCTAGAATCTTGAAAATTGGCATGAAGCAACGTTTTATAGCACACATAAAGGAAAATTTCGAAAAGTTTAAATTTTTAGTTCATCATCATCATTTGAACCGAAAGACGTCCACTGCTGGACATAGGCCTGTCCAAGGCTCCCCACAACAATCGGTGTTGTGTTGCTTGCATCCAGCGGTTTCCTGCGACCCTCTACGGTTTGGCCTCTTTGGCCCCAACGGCCAAATTAGTTACATTCATATATTTTTTTAATATATTGATGTAACTGCCTCGTTGGTCTAGTGAAATCTAGACTCGGGTTCGATTCCCGGGTCGGACTGCTGTTGGGTTTTTCTTGCAAGAAAATTTTAATAACATCCTGGAGTATGGAAGATGGCGGTGTTTCCCGCTCGTGCCTCAGAGAGCACGTTAAGCCGTCAGTCCCGGTTATCATGAACACCTATGGTATTGGGAAGTCAGTGCCCTTAAATATACTGACAACTAGTTCAATCTTCAAATTCAGTTCGCCCTCAGGGTTGCGGAGGTTAGATGCCAGTCGTTCCGTGTAAAAACTGATATTCAGGTAAAACCGGTTGAACTAGTAGCCGACCACAAATCTTGGGAATAATAAAGGCTAAGAAGACGAAGAAGATCATATTTTTTTATTAATTATAAAATTATTGTCCTTTTCCTCATGGCCGTATATTTATACACTTCCACCGCATATTTTGAAACTCGGAACTACTCGCAAGGGAATCAAAACCTAGGCCGCTTCCCGTTGACATAGAAAATTGAAATTTGGTAAGAAGCAATAGCTTACAGAACAGGTAATAGAAACATTCAGTAAACTTTCGCTTATATACCTACAGGTTTGTAAGGAACCCTCGGTGCGCGAGTCCGACTCGCACTTGGCCGGTTTTTTTTTTGACGTGAAAACGTCTAATAAATTGATGAACGCCGGCTGCATGCACGAAAAAGGATGACTCATTGTCCAGTTACGCTCACTTTACGTCATTGTATGTCATCATTTTATGTTTTTTATATTGACGTTGTTACGTTAAAAAAAAAAAATGGTTGTCTGTAAAGTCGGTGTTTACGTATGATAGCATACGTAAACACCGACTTTACAGACAACCATTTTTTTTTATATTTATAAGTTTATACACGCTTTTTATTAGCTTCACCTGTATGTTTGTAACCGACTCCTTTGGATTTGAATTTGACCCACTTCTATCGGTCGGATTTCATTTAAACTTAGTAGACTTATCGAGGACCGATGACAATACAAGAATTTGAAAAAAAAGTTAAAAACTAAAAAAACACGCTTTCATAAATAAACCAAACTAAAAGTAGAAAATAATTTTAATGTAAAAAAGCGTGAGATGCTTTCTGAAAATATTTCAATAATGTCGCCCCACGATTTTTTACATATGAAATGAATTATCATCTCATCGAATTCGTTAAACATGTCTTCGTTTCTTGCGCTTCTGCGAGCTAATGCTGCAAGATAACTCCATTTACCGTAACCAGCTAGGCAGCTGTTCGCAGCGCGGCGTGATTAGAAGAGCGGCGCGGGCGCGTAGACACCGCCTGGCGCCGCCGCTATCCCTTACAGATACTACCGGTTCGATGTTCAGTCGAAACATGTACTCATTTATCTTTAAAATTTACTCACATTTTTATTCGTGGACTTGGTTTTACAGATCTTTTACACGATTCTTGAGTTTTTCCTAATATTATTTTTGGATTGTAACAAATGTAGTTAATGTACGGGTGATAGATAGTGTGGTATTTACTGTCGTACTCTGGTTACGTTCCAGACATACGACCCGAGATGACAGACGAGAATGCCTTCCGTGACATTCGTGATATCGAAAGTAGGTCACAACTAAGATTTAAATAAAATTTTAATAAGATAATTAGCTTCAGAAAGTAAACTGTTTAACGAGAAGACATATAGACGTGTAGGTAGGTAGAAAGCACGTATCGCATAGGTATTATGTCACTGAACCCATTTTCTTCTGTTTCAAAGAAATGCGCTTACCTAGAGTGTTTTAGCTTTGATCATATAAGTCACGTTTAATGGTTGGAAGATGATCACCTTTGTACCCGACCACTGTAGTGGCCCAGTCTGGTTCCTAGCTATGAGCCTTCATAGTTTACTGTAATTTGCGAAGCTTTCATCACCTCATGAGGCACGTGCGAAGTCGTATACACCTCCCACTCGAATCAATTTGCCAAAAAACATCGGAGAGATATTTGAGTGATTGAAATCTGATCGTAGGGTTAGGGGGTGGATGAGGTGTGGGGGAGAGCGAGGTACTCCTTCTCGTTGAGGACGACACTTGACGGTACTTCAGCACGAAGAGCCAATTCACACAATATGCTCTTGAGCAACCCGCTACCCCTCCATCCTTCAGTGTCGTGGCATAATCTGCATTCCTCACAGTTTTATCAGGTGATGCGTAAACCAGTAACTGGTAGAACATGTGAACAGACAGAGAACTGTACACGTTTGTTACAATTTAACAATTTTATTTACGAAGGTGAACTGTGGCCCATAAATTCTTTCATTTACTCTAAGATTTTCTTTACATATCGTGCAAATGGAAAAAAAGATTTCGAGGACAAAGTAAATAATAATTTACTTTTATAAATTGTTAACCAAAGTAACTCTGTTGGTCTGTCTGTCTGTTAGGCTTTCACGGCTAAACCACTGAACGAAATTTGATACTTTGATTGTTGAGGATGGATATAAGATACTCTCTACCGCGATAACTGACATACACGTAGGTGAAACCGCAGGCAGAAGCTAGTAACAAATAAATTATGGGCCTATTGATCTAGTAGTGAGCAGTCCTCGGGTCAAACATTATGAGATGACTGAGCTCATTTGTGTGGATGTCCACATGATGAATCAACTTGTGACTCTCAAGGGACGGCATTACTCGTCCTCACGAGTATCATAAAAAGTACCTATAGGGTCTTTAATTTTAACAATGTTGCGACTACTGATATAGCTAGTAGAAGTAGCTCCGACATTACATGTTAGTTTCTGGAAATCAAAAAAACATTGTGCTTAATGAAGAAGTAGGATGAAGTTTGTGACGACACGACGCCCAGGCGTGTAATCTAATCAAGAATAATTAATAGCTATTGACGAAGCGCGCCCAAATTAATTCTCGTCAAAAGTGAAACTGTCGATAAACGGAAAGTGGTTTAGTAGCGGCGTGAACATTGTGTCCCCGCACCACTCACTGCCGCTAATGGACGAGGCAGCGGGCAGCGGGGAGCGGGGGAGGCTCGCTCTTCACGTGTCAACTTCTCAATCGCTTTAGATCCTTTACATTTTAAGAAATCACTCATAAACTGAAAAAATCACTCTGAAAATAAACAGTCTAGCATAGTGCATAATAATCAGTTAAGCATAATTCAGTTAAGGAAGAACTCAAACGCACCTAGATCGTAGGTCACATTTAAACGAAGGCTACGATTCGGGGATAGGGTGTGAAATGTTTTCGGTATTTAAATCTCGTAGATAAAGATATAAGAAGCTGTCACTAGCAACTTCACACTGTTAAGTTCTATTGTAAAATGTTTTAGAAACGGTTTGAAATTTATTTTTTTGATATTAGTAAAGACACGTTGATTTCAGCACGAACGAGTCCGCTCGAACGGGGCGGTACTACCCTCTCACAGAAGACTAACATGAAGTAACAGCATTCATCGTCGTCTGTTGTTGGGCAGTGCGAGACCGTAAGTGTGAGTTAAATGCGGGAATACTTTACACACATTCTGTAGGCTCAATGCTGCCGTAGCTGACGAAATCATTGTAGATATGGAATGCTATATTCCCTACAGTGAAGTCGCCAGCACAAGGACCCCTCCCTGGTTCAATCGCGAGTGCTCCCATGCTGTTGCAGATAAGCAATTGGCCTATAGCGCGTGGGCCAGTGCCTATGCTCATGGCGACATATACATTAACCGCCTAAAAGCAGAGTATAACAAAGCCATTATGCAATGCAAGGTGGTGATAGTATTGTTGACAGACGAGTTCTGTGAATATTCGAATCAGTAGGTATTTAATCAGCAATTACAACTCATTTGTTGAGATGAGTCCACATTATGGCCTGGTAATACTGACTGATTGTAATGTGAAGCGGACAAAGTTCGAACCGATTGTATAAATTTGATCTTTTCATACTTGGTACCGTCTCGGCTCGCGCCCTTCCGTCCGGCTCAAACCCAAATTCACCTTCTCCCTTGTCAGACTAGTTTGACAATGTGCAGAATAATTTGAGTGAGTTCAGCCCTTACTACCTAACATTTCCTCTGTAGATACGAGGAACTCTAATTTTCTGTTCTATTAATTTGATATTTTTTAAATTCTAATAAACCCTTTTCTCAGTTGCGCTTCTTCATTTCGATGTTATGACCAAGGGCGTCTCGTTCCGGTGTGTTATATCATAAATAATGATTTAGTGTGACGCGAATACCAACAATTATTGTCAAGAGAGTGTGCAGGAGGGGGAGGGGGCGTTGAACAATTGACTTGAGTGACAGACTAGCACCGCTCATAAATCGCGCGCTAGTGCGTCGGAAGCTTTGCTTGTCAACGCGTGAGCCGTAAAAATTGTGTAAAACACGCAGCAGCACTTTACGCAGACTAAGCGTCCACAGCACCCCGTGTGACTTGAACATGCACCACTTACTAATTCCGTTACTATTAATTTATTTACATAATTCATTAAAATTGCATGATAATGAGAGGATATGGTCGGTGCTAGAATGCACGTCGCCGCGAGTGCGTGGCGTGGGCATGGCGCGGCGCAGTAAACATACCGCACGCGCCACGCGCCACATGTAGGTCAGGGGCGGGCTGCGCCCCGCGCCCTACGTTCTCGGCCGAAGGACGCAAAGACGTGGGGCGAGGCGAGGGGAGGGACAGGGCAAGGACGAGTGCGCCGCCCGCAGCTTCCGCGATCTTGTCGCGACATCCCGGAAGTCGGCGAAAATGAACCACTGCTATCACGAGAAGCACTGCTAGCTTTCACTTCGACTAGTACCTACATAAATATATTACAATAGAATAGTTTTTACCGCATGGCGCGTAGAACTCATAGTTAAACTTAATTGAGGGTAATATTGTCATATATCACATTGTCAAGTGGTTTGAACAAGCACTTAACGGTCACCTCGCCGTTTCCTACTTCGCCAAGTGTCATGGGTTCAAATCCCACGTAGGACAACACTTTGTGCGATCCACAAATTGTTGTTCTGAGTCTGGGTGTTCTTTGTGTCCGTTTCGTGTATGTTTGTAAAGTCCCCCGCGCCACAGGATTTATTCCTAGTGCGGGAGTTGTCTTTTTTAAGAAAAAAAAACTTAACTTTAGGTTTGAACGCTAGATTCCCTCTTCTTGAGTAATCGAGTGAGTGGTGAAAATATACACCTAAATACACTGACGTGTTTTTTTTGGCAGAGAGTTTTCGTTGGATGTTTTTTGGAAGTCGGTTTTTTTTATAATTTAATAATTATTACCTTTTGCCTCATGAACGCGCAGAGGTTTCAAGTTGGAATTTATATCAAAATTAGGTCTAATTAAGCCTTTAAGCTTTGAAAAAAAAAACTATTTTTTTAGTCAACGCAAAAACGCAAAAGTACAACCATTTATACCGCATATTTTGAAACTCGTGACTGCAAGGGAATCAAAATCTAAAAGCTGCTTCCTGTTGACATAGAAAATTGAAATTTGGTAAGAAGCAATAGCTTAACAGCACAGGTAACAGAAAAAATCCGGAAACTCTTACTTATATACCGACAGGTTTGTACGGAACCCTCGGTGCGCGAGTCCGACTCGCACTTGACCGGCTTTTATCATTGACACACCAATAGATCAAAATTCTATACCAGTTCCAGATGACCTAGAAAGTTCAAATTAAGCATTTATTTGTTTTAAACAAGATTTTATTGTTACGAATAATAATAATCTTCAAGCCTTATCTGCGCACACGAATACACACATACTTCTTATCGATCTCCTGAGGCAAGGAATAATGGACCTTATTTCTATACACATAGTGTCGGCTATCGATTGGTTGTGGCCTAATTATTATTAACTTCGATTATTTTTATTAGCGTTTCTTCGAGACGACTCTCGGCTGTTATCGGCGTTTCTAGAAATGGAAGAGTAATATGAGTATAAATAGAGCGTCTCGCGGGAGTTCAGTACAGTTTGAGCTATGGTGAGATAAACATCGAAGTGATATCAGCGATCAACCAAGCGACCTCGGCGACCTTTAAGGATTGTAATTCAGAGTAATATTGTGATTTTAATAGTGGTTTTAATAAAGTCTCTTTAAAACTTCAAAAGGCTTCTCTCTCAAATAAATCGAACCCTAACACGTAACACTATTATAAACACTTATTTATAGTACCTGTAATAGTGCCAGTAACTCGACTTTCCTGTTTATTACGCTATTAACTGGGATTTAGTATTAATTATTATTTTAATATTTAGCTTATATTTATATAATTAAACAGCCACATTGTCCTACAAATTGCGTAGTACGTTATCCCGGTCCTACGCTTATAAGTTTTTTGTCCCTGCTGCCCCTGTTAGCTACCACAATTGAAAATTTTTGTTAGATGAAAGGTGGGCCCCTCATCAAAATAAAGCCACTCACGAAAAATTTGCTTGATAGTAATAACTTGTAAAATTTGTGCCGGGGTTCCCGGACTACAAGGTTTTCGTGTTTCTTAACAGTAGACTTAAGTACATATACGATTAGGAACTAAGTATTTATTATGTCTTACTATTAAATTACAATTGTTAATCCCATTATTAAGTATGGTCAATATTTTAAATTAGTGAAACAAAAACCTGTAACAGTAAAAATTGGGTTGCTATGTATTGTACATATTAACATATTTGATGATTGGACCGAACCTGCGTTGTAGCGTGGTGCTACGAGACGCTACGTGAGCTACGCCCATGTGTCAGACAATATTTGCAAGTCGAAACGATATCAGCGGACACATGGCTCATTCATCGCTCCTATCTATCCACTAGCAAACTATCGCGACTTATAACGTCGCGTCTTGAGCAGTGACGGCGGAGAGGCAGGGGGCGGGAACGTCCGGTACCTCAGGCTCGCGATAAACGACTCCGGGATCGTGTTATGACACGCGAGATTACCCTCCTGAAGGTTTTATCTCGCAGTGAAAGCTCCCAAACCTCTCTCCTCCCGCACCTCCCGCACCTCTCGCCGTCGCACCGCGCCGATTTGATTCACCACCATCTTTGACAAGTGAAACTTATTATGTTATAGGTAGTCACAGATTTACACCGCAGTTTCATTTCATTCATGCAATGTAGTTGAATTTTTTTAAGTATGGGCATATATATAAGAAAGGTGCTATAACAACCGCGGGTTACAATGCGGGGCTTAACTTGTCACTAATATAACATATTCAGGTTGAAAACTTGTATTTGTAAATGAGAAGTTTCACATATCAGAAATACTGAACTAATAAATCTAAAGAAACACCAGCGGTTTTTACCACTTGTTTTTGAGTATTTACAGCACGAGAGAAAGGCGAGGTTAGTGGATGGTCAGATAGTAGCAACTGCAGTGCAATAGGTACAATAACTAAAACGGTCGTGCGGTTCTCGTCTCATTTTCTCTTTCGATTAAACTATTTTTGAACTCAAAGTATAGATCGGACGTTCTCCAGTCTCCACTAATGTATTCACCTTCAAGCCAACTGGTGTGTTTGACATGTGACTGTGTGTAATTTAGTACGCAGCAACAGAACATCAAGTTAAGGTTTTTAAATTTCTACTATTAAATTTTAATAGCCGTCGATGAGAAACAAGATCCCAAGTTCTTTCAAGTTTTCAGAGAATGAAAGTTATGTGGCAAGTTTGCCGAGAGCGGCCTCATTCTCGTCGAGTTGCGGCGCACTTTAGGCGTCAGGCCGCTGAGCATATACACCGCACACATATGCAACAGCGGTCTCGGTCTCCGGAAATAACATGTTCAACTTATTTTTGACATGAGCGAGCGCAATGCAGCCAATAACCGAACACTGGCACTGGCGCACCGCTTTGCTCGAATAAAATGGCCTCTAAGAGCTCAATTCCATTTTATTGGAGTACAATGAAATGTAAGGGTGCCGCACTCAATCTTGAACTGGCAGTAACAAAACACGCGATTGTGTTGCGATCTCTAGTCTTTCAACTAACTAACACTCAAGACAAGTCAGACTGAATATAGTGAGGCTATTATCTACCGCAGCGTGACACTGCGACGGCGACAATTCACGCGATTTAAATCTTTTCCTTTTCAAACAATTAAACAGTTCAGACGCGCTCTAATGGAATACCCATTATTGATCATAATTAAATAATGGCACCAGCGATAATCACGTCCCTCTGTATTAGCTGAACACGACAACGGCCCTTCCCTATCTACCCTATAATTCATATAGCAATCACCGTTTATTTTAACAGTAAGCGTTAAATTTAAATTTAATTGCATTCGCCAATATTTACAATGACTCAATCTCCATGTACCAAGATTATAGAATATATAAGAGACATAAACTGGGCTTAAAGACCATTAACATCGTAAACCCATCAAACTAATTTAATCGTGCTTACAAATCGTCCAGAGCGAGGTAGAATCCACGTGAATTTCACAGACTTTACGAGTCACGCCACTTTTTGTCTACGTATCTAATGTTTTTGTAAGTCACTCCGAGGCCGGCGACGCACTTGTGACTCGATGTAGTGAGTCGCAGGTGTCCGTGGGAGGGTCACTCGTCATCGTTGGATCCGTCTGCTCCTTTGCCCCTTATGGCATAAAAAAAGAAATTCGCGAGAGTACCGACTGAAACACGTGAATAATTTTCGTGAACCTGTGAATAAGCCCGTTTCGAGGCGAAAATGCCAAATTTACATTAAATTGGTGCTATGACACTTCATGTTATACATATCACTTGATTTATCTGGGAAATTAAAATCTATACTAATTTTATAACGAGATCCGATCAGGCTTTGATTATTTTACAAGCCTTTTATTAACTTGCAAAAAACTTGCTTGTATCTTCGGGTGGAATCGTGCAACTCAATTTTGAAGCAGATATCTTCAACCGTCATATTTTTTATCTTATTGACTTGATGCAAATGTGTCAATTTTTTTTTTTTATGTATGGCCCGCCAAAATGACTCTACTCTGCCTGAATCAGGCAGAGTAGAGTCATTTTGGCGGGCCATGGAAAGCATAAGCAGAATTCAAGAGTGGTGGTCACCATACTCATTGCGAATGCAAACAATTATTGGTTACGTTAAACCACACCGCTAATTCCTGGCTAGTTTGACTCGAATCAGCTTCCATATCTCCTTCGGTTCAGCGTTATTCACCTGTTTCTTCACGTCAGTCTTTCACGTGGTTCGTAATTCATGTTGAAGTTTTCATTACGAAATCGTTTAAACCGTTCCGCGTCGGAACTCGTATTCAGTGATTACTCGGATATTCAAAGTATCCAAAGTCGAAAATGGAATATTGCACATTTTTTTAATGAAAACCTCATGGGTATGATTTGAAAAAAGCTTCACTCGTTCAAAGCATATATTAATATAAAACGGCAATTTCATACTTTAACCCATATTATTAACTCAGCCAAACTAAATCTCTAGTAGTAGAGTGATCACATTAACCATTGCAGCATAATTATGCGCTGTTAACTACTGAGGAGCTCCCGCGGTGGAAGTCAATCTTAGGTCCATAAATAAATAAATATTTTCGGACATCTAACACACAACGCCATCTAGTCCCAAGCTAAGCAGAGCTTGTGTTATGGGTACTCGACAACTGATACAAATATATATATATATACTTTTTTTTATAAATACATACATATTATACCTAGAAAACACCCAAACTACGAAACGAATATTTGTAGATCATACAAACATTTGACAACAACAAACAACACGACCCTGGAATCGAACCCGAGACCTCATGATCAGCAGTCGCACACGCCAACCACGAGACCAAAGAGAAGGAAGGTTATTGTGAACTTAGAACAGAAGACCAACTCTTACAATAAAAGTTCGGTTCAAATTCAGTTCTGACCTACCGTGGCCTCCTTATCACAAATGTAACAAAAGGTATTTCGTAGTAAGATATTAAACATCCAACGTTGTCTGTAATGTGATTCAATTGTACTGTGACCGAAATGAAACGGTAAATGGCACTTGAATGGGTAATCTGATAGTCTTAGTGATCCTTTACTATTTTACTATAACAACATCTTTTTTACTTGTGTGAGATAGTCAGTAAATCGCAACTGAACTGTGACCGAACTTTTTTTACGAGAATTGGTCTTCAGTCTTGTGAAATTCATAAAAAGTTTCGTATTATTACTGTGGATCAAACGGATCATTTGGATATGTATGCTTATTTTGAACCTTATCCAAAAGCATTATTTTTACGAGTATAACACTCATAAGAGTCATAAGATATTAGAAAGCGAAAGTCCTCGTTGACCACGCCACACGTAGACGAAGACATTAACTTTGCCATCCGACACTTGATTTGAGTTCGTGAAAGAACAATAATTAAAAAAGTTTCATAGGATCCTTTCAGCAAGTTGGCAGGTAACACACCAGTAAGTTTTTGCTTTGTGTAGCAAAATTTGATGTGTACCGTAAGCGGAGGTGTTCGGAAGTCGGCGAGCTGTGAGCTCGAGCGGTGAGTGGCGAGTGTGGCGAGTGTGGTGACTGGTGAGTGTGGCGAGTGCCGGAGCGCCGGGCGCGTGCTCGGGCGGCGCGGGGCAGCGCCGAGCGGCAGTCCGCGGCGCGCCCCCGCTTGTGCCGCTCGCCGCTCGCGTCTCTCCCGCGCCGTCGCGCCATGCCCGCCGTCACCGCCGCTCTTCCTACCAACCGATAAAGCTGCGCCGCGATATTGTGCCGTAATATGAATTAACATTGGACTATCTGCGGGATACATTGCCTAAGGAGTCATCTGCTTCCTTCCGATCTGGTAAATGTTACTATTTTCTGGGTCCTGACTTTTGGATTGTGCCTCGAGGAGTTGCCGATTACAGCTGTTACCTGAATCGCCATCGCCTAGTACAAATGGATCGAGATTTATTATCACGCTGCGGCGGCCCCAGCTTCTCAACGTCCACACTCACTTCCATGGCCAGTAAGGTTCTCGGTTGCAGATGTCGCACTGACGTTACACGACTGGCCACACTTAACTACCTCTAAGTGACAACAGAAATATTAAATTAATTATGTGGCTTTGTACATTTAATGAAAAAAATATTTTTCACATACCTATAAACACAGTAATGGTTTAAGGGATCTGCGGATACCGATCTAACACATCCACACAATACACAAACCTAGTGACATCAGGTTATCGTTATACCTACTAACCGGGACTTCTTCAGTAGAGTGCCAGTAACCAATAAAAACTACAGTCCCGTCCTGTCTGTCAACGTGTCTCAGTATCTGTGCGAGGAGTCATCCAAGAGATAATGTCTCTATTTGTTTATATCGTATAGATAACCACGTGGCTCACTGTCTTATACACTGAAGTTGTTACACGCGACGCTACCTCTACGAGTGCTATGTATGTTTGACGTTTGAAAACGGTCACCTGCAATAAGTCGTCTGTATCGTAGTATAATATTTATTTCATTGAGGCACTTGTCAATTGTGCATTGTGACAAATCTGTACTGGAACTGTGATGGGGGGTTACGGGGAAAGATGAGGCGCTTTACCAGTCGCATGCATCTAATAGTGCAATGGTAGTAAATAGGGTAAAAACTGTTCCTTTTAATGAGAAACAAGCACACAAGCTAGCAAGACATACCCATAACCAGACAGTAGATTATCTTTTTATTCATTTTTTTATTGTTTCGTGATCTTGTTCAGCTGTCTGTCGATACCGTCTTTATCTCTTAAATTGTGGAGTAGCATTGTTCTTTCAGGGACATCTTGAGTTTGAGAAAGGAAAAGGGCACAGAAGACAGGGTCTGGGGAATACGGTGGCTGTGGAGTCATTACTGTGTTGTTTCCTAATAAATAATTTCTTCAGGAGTTTTGCAACGTCAGAACTCATAGCCTAATCATGGCACTGATTAAATTCGAATGGCATGAATATACTAGGTCCTCTTTTTCATTTGTTGTCGAGGGGCTCGGGGTACCCTCGTTCATATCTTCTCAGCCCTCTGTGAACATTTATACCACAAAATTAGCGATACTTTTTGAACAGATCTCATAAGTACTAATTATTCTGTGCAATCCTTAGGCCATACACAATCTTATTCTGTTCTGTTCCCGCCAAACTCTACCAAGGAATCCCTGTACCGCAAAGGATACGCTCAATACAATCTTAACGGAATCGCATGTATATATATAAATTAGGAACTCGTCTTGCGTCTTTCATACTAATTACTATAAAAATTGTACTTAATCTTGCTTCAACACCAAAAAGAGAAAGTCACATTAATGATATAACTAGTTTAAATAATTTTATAACTATTCAAATTTTAAGGATTATACAATTTGTAAACACAAAAGTTACAAACAAAAACAATGTCATATTCCCACCTCAAACATATCGTATACCTGTTGGTAAGCACCCAAGTCACTTAGGCTGATTGCGAGGATGGCGTAGTGATGTAAGTGCTCACTATGCACTTTCAACTGCGCTGAGTATTGCGGGTTCAAATTCCACGTGTAGATTTGCCCGTGACACAATAATGGTTCTAGTACGGGTGTTATCTTTTAAGAAAAAAACTTACATTTTAATTTTTTCTTTATTGTAGACAAATGGAAAACAGATTTTTCTTGCAGATTGGGGAAATTGTATTATAACTATCATCATTACTACATAGTATAAAACAAAGTCGCTTTCTTTGTCCCTATATCCCTATGTATGCTTAAATCTTTAAAACTACGCAACGAATTTTGATGCGGGTTTCTTTGATAGATAAAGTGATTCAAGAGGAAGGTTTTGTGTATAATAAATGCATAATATAATATGGAAACACTGTTAATTTTCGAGGTTTCTAATGTGATGCAGCACATAAACACATTTTTTTCGCTTACATTGCAAACGCTGGTTGCACCCTACGAGATAGATCAAAATAATGCACTCCAGTATTGTACATCTTAAAAAGTACTACAAAAAAGTCCGCGACGGTATATGTCTATCTCTTAGGGATAACCCACAACAACCATTTGTTATTCAGTTTCTTTTTACGAGAAATAATGGCTTATTTACGAAGTGATTTTAAGCAATACAGAATTGATCCTTATACAATTAAGTAAATTAAATACATTGTGCATTTAATATAGATTAAAATGGCCCTTTACAATATCTAATTGAAATGAACATATTCGAAGATATTACAGATTTAAAATGCACGAATCGTGTCATCGGCGGGGGCATCTGAAATCCACCCGTGCGAAGCCGGGGCGGGTCACTAGTAAATAATAATGCTCAAATTAAACAAGTAGTGGTGGTAGATTCAAAATATAATCTCCACTTTAGGGGATAATTCCTTGGATAACACACTGTTCTTTCCGTGTACCCACAGTTCTTATGTTTTAGATGACAATAATTTTCATATGACCTTTGGCAATGCCATAGAGGAAACGGGTCAGAATGAAAGACTATAAAAATAGTGGAAAACTTACAAGTGAGTTTAATTCTCAGTCTTCCTAGTTAGTAGTTGTTCTTGTCTGTGCTGCTATCGGCTATTGCTGCAATATCAATCAGTATATCTAATAAAGCGTTTAGTCTCCCCGTTAAACTAAACCCCTCCTTTACCTGAATCAGCTATTGTTCTAATGGCATATTTTATTAAAATGAACATAATTAGGGCACCATTGTCTAACTCCCTGCTTAATATATGCCAATGTTTTTTTTCTCTCACTTCTATTACTATTATTATTACTCTGGTTGTTGTCATCTTCATCATCAGCCTACCGCAGTCCACTGCTGGACATAGGCCTCTCCAACTGCACACCACTTGGTTCGATCCTCGGCTAGTTATCGATTTTTGTAAAGTTGCTAAATGATTCTTCGGTCTCTGTATTCTATGCACGTATCCCTCACAACTGCCTTCATTTTTGAACAGTTTACCCATCTCTAGATCTATTAAGGCTATTCATGTTAGTAGGTTTAAATCCATGCGTCTGTCACTAATTAAAATGCTTGCGCTTAGCCTTATTTAAAGATTGTATTTGTATAAATATAATTTTATTCATAAATGTCAGACAGATCTAAAGGATCAAACGTTTTTAGTTCTTTACATAATATGTATACAGTCCCATATTATAACTCCCTCTATGGCGTAATGGTAGCGTATGCGACTGCTGTGCTTGAGGTCTCGGGTTCGATTCCCGGATCGGACTAAATTTTTGTATGATCTGCGAATATTTGTTTCGGAGTTTGGGTGTTTTCTATGTATAATATGTATGTATTTACAAAAAAAGTATATGTGTATTTATATCAGTTGTCACTAGACAACTGCTTGTGCTATGGGTACTAACATGGGGATAACACAAGTTCTGCTTAGCTTGGGACTAGATGGCGTTGTGTGTTAGATGTCCGGTGGCAAGTACGTGGAGGTACTTAAAATTAACATGCACTCACTCTCACATTTAAGATGAATCGAACGATATCTGAGAAGCCTAAATGACTCTAGACGCCAAAGATACGCTAAAGATAATTATGATTCATCACTACATAGTATAAAACAAAGTCGCTTTTTCTGTCCCTATGTCCCTTTGTGTGCTTAAATCTTTAAAACTACGCAACGGATTTTGATGCGGGTTTCTTTAATAGACAGAGTGATTCAAGAGGAAGGTTTTTATGTATAATAAATGCATAATATAGTATGGGAACACTGTTAATTTTCGAGGTTTCTAATGTGATGTAGCAAATAAACACGTTTTTTTGCGCTTACATTGCAAACGCTGGTTGCACCCTATGAGATAGATCAAAATAATGTACTACAGTATTGTACACCTTAAAAAGTACTACAAAAAAGTCCGCGACGGTATATGTCTATCTCTTAGGGATAATCCACAACAACCATTTTTTATTCCTTTCTTTTTACGAGAAATAATGGCTTATTTACGAAGTGATTATAAGCAATACAGAATGAATCCTTATACAATTATGTAAATTAGACCAGTTTTTTTTTTTTTTTTTTTTTACATTTTTTACATTGTGCATTTAATATAGATCAAAATGGCCCTTTACAGTATCTAATTTAAATGAATATATTCGAAGATATTACAGATTAAAATGCACGAATCGTGGCGTCGGCGGGGGCGTCTGAAATCCACCCGTGCGAAGCCGGGGCGGGTCGCTAGTCTTATGATAAAAAGCAGTAGTTTACAGACTTCTGTAAACAAACACCCCCGTTACACCCAAATACCATTATCATATACGCACCTGTGCGGGAGATTATGCAATCTGTAGGTCATCTGGCGACCAACACCGGGTCCCCATTAGCGCCTCGCTAACTCACGGGGCATAAGAACTCCATCTCCATGTGCAGGCAACGCATGAGCGTTCATCGCTGCCTGTGTTCACCTTTATTAAGTCCTGCAGCAATCCCTGCCTTAGCATCTGTTTAGATGATCAGTCAAATTGGCACGTCTTGCTATTTTTAAAGTATCGCTCGGATACTCAGATGAATCACTCATTCCACGTAAATTTGAGCTCAGTTTTCATTAAAACAAACTTAAAACATATAACTTCTTTCTTGTAATGCTTTAGTATACCTATCTAGGTAGATGGCGGCGCTGAGATAGGTGTCGGTAATCAGACTACATTAAATACGAAAAACATAGTATATGCCTATAAAAAATGAGGGTTTCCCTCGATTTCCCTGGGATCCCATCATCAGATCCTGATATGGTGGCAATGGGACCACCTCGGAAGCATACCCTTTCAAATACATAAAAAAATCAAGATCGGTCTACAATTGACGGAGTAATCGGTGAACATATATAAAAAAAAATAAAAAAAATACATACAGTGGAACATAGAACCTCCTCCTTTTTGGAAGTCGGTTAAAAAACAATGCATTATTCAGTTGAATTTTATTTACATACTAATTGAACGCCGCGGATGTTGTTGTAAAGCTACAACAACATCCGCGGGTAACACAGCTGGGCGGAGCTAGTCTAAAAAAAGTAGCCTAGGCATTAGCCTTACATCATCAGGTATCTGCAAGTGAAAGTCCCAACAAAGTCGGCCCATCAGTTCCAAAGATTAGCTGTAACAAACAAACAGACAGAAGACAGAAAATTTAAAAATATATATTTTACTAGCTTAGCCCCGTGGTGTTACCCGAGGTAAGACATCAACTGCGGGCAACGCCGCGGGGCGAAGCTAGTCTACAAAAAGTAGCCTAAGTTACTCCTTGTATCATCAGCTAGCTACCAGTGAAAGTCCTGTAAAAAAAAATCGGTCCAGCCGTTCCAGAGATTATCCGGAACAAACAGACGGACGGACAGACAGGCATACAAAAAAATTAAAAATTGAATTTTTGATGTAAGTATCGTATATACCTTCAATTGCATTCAATAAAAAGCTGTTAATTTGAAGTTACCGACAGACATTTTAATTTTACCTATTTATTTGTATAGATAGATGTATAGATGATGTAAGTACCGAATATACTTTCACATGCATTTAGTGAAAAGCTGTTAATTTGAAGTTACCAACAGACATTTTAATTTTATTTATTTGTTGTATGTATTGATAAAGGATTTAGGCTTAATGCAGGACTCTAACATTGACGATTTCGTAAACAATGCTAACACATAGCTGGTTTTAGTATTAGGTCTACTTCGGAGTTCAAACAAATTGAGCCTATTAATATGCTGTACTGAGACTTAGTGCGTAGTATCCTAGAATATGCATCGGTGATACGAAACCCGTTTCGTGGCTACGTATACTCGTATTACCACCGTATTGAAGCGCTTCAAGAAATATTCTTAAGAAATTTGCAATACAAGACCAATTGCACTGACTACGGTTATGAAACCAAATATAGGAGGTATCATTTTCTACCTAAAGGGATAGACGAGCTGTGTCGCCTGTGTCTGATGTTTTGAAACTTCTGAAGATTGACAATGGTCGATAGTTCGGTTCTATTTAAAAGATCAAATTATCGATACCAAGAGCCAACACAAGTTACCGACAGATCTGATTAACTTTAAATTAAAAATAAAAATATTTTAAATTTTTGAATCCAATTTATAAAAATAAATATTGGGCTGAATAGAACAATCCTTTGCCTAAAATGCATTGTAAAAAAAATATCAATCAAATTGAGAACCTCCTCCTTTTGGAAGTCGGTTAAATACATGAGTTTTCCCTTCAGTTTTTCTTGTTAAAATATTATTTTTTACAATAAGTGCCGCGTAGGCTTCCCACTTTGAAGCTGTGTTTCTCTGTACTCATCCAAAAAGCCCCTAGTCCTGCTCCCGCGACCAGGCCGCCCATTATATGAAAAAGTCCAAAGCCTTTGTGAGCAAGTGGGCGAGAGGCATTCACAAATAAAATCCGTCGATGACTTACCAGATCGTGGCAAATCGAAAAAGACGTCTGTCACAGAGGATAAACGGATTGTGCAGCTGTTTGCCAAGAATTCTTTATTATCACTTCACTGTGGGCAAGAACAGTTGAAGAAAATGGGTTTAATAAATATTACTTGACACCATCAAAAGGCATTTAGTTGTAAATGTTTCACGAAATATTGAAGCACAAAATAATTTAGGCATTTTTAGCTCCAATCCGGATATGACAAACCAATAGAATATTGTATTGTATCTATCGTTATTAAATAAGATTCATACTTTTTTGTACCCTCTCGAGGGGAAACCCGAGCCCAGCAATGGGATAATATGCGTTGTGGATGATAATAGTCCAAGATCCCAGTCAGCCCAGACTCACGTCATTTTAGGAAAGATGAATTTTTTAGGGTCGGTAGTTTAACATATACTCAGAAAGGATACTCACTAAGCTGAAAGTGGGAAAAAAATGGGACTATCTGGCGAGATCCAAGACCGCATACTTATGACTCACTCACACACGCACAGACACATACTACACAGAAACACACACACACACACACTGATTTGATAAATATATCATAAGTATATATGGACACATCAGAACATGCATACAAACATTTGACATACACGTAAATAAAAAACATAGTTTAGAAAATACACAATGAAGTTGAAATAATTATATATATTTTGGTATAATATATATATATATTGTTACAAAGATACGAACAAAATGTTGATGGAATTAGATAAATAAACACGCACATGAACATTAAACTCGTACACAAACAAAATACACAGAGTCATAAGTATCACGATCACAAATGTTGATTAACAATGGCTGTGTGAGATGTCTTCGGGACTTTAACATCAGAAATAACCTCAAAATCCTGGTAAAAAGAGATACTGAACAAAATTAAAAATAAAATCTGCAAACGTTGGAACTATACAATACAAAAATTATTTATGTTAATTATACTATATAATAGGAGCAAGGAGGAGTAGATACAACTATAGAAAGTTTTTAATTATGGACAAAACTGTAACTAAAGTTGAAGACAACAAGATAAAGTAAAACTAGAAGAAGATATAAGTTAAATTTAGAAATATGTTGTAAAATAAAATAGGAAGCAAAAATTGTAAGACATAAGTAACAACTGTAGCATCAGAAGAGAAGTAGAAAATTAGAAATAGGAAACGTACAAGAGAAAATAAAGAGAAGTTGCATATAATATGACATAAACAGTAATATATAAAATATAGATAGACCCTAATTAGTATAAAATGTAAGAAAAGCCATAGTAATTAACTAGAAATAGTCGAAGTAGCGGGAATTTCACCCGACAAAACATCATAAATAACTGACAGTATTCAGAATCAGAATATTATGGTCCTGTCTCCTCATGGACGGGGAAAAGCGGAGAGGTCCAATAGACCTCACAAAAAAAAAAAAAAGTTGAAAGTGGGGCCGTTTTACAGTTAGCAGGTATCAAAGATGGAAAAAAATCATACTGACTTGCGTCATTTTAGGAAGCCTGGATTTTATGTAATACCATTAAGTATAGTATTTTAAAATACAGTGTAAACTCTTTATAACGAAACTCAAGGGACTGATCATTTGTTGTCGTTATAGAGAGTTATCGTTATATGGAGTGAACAAAAAAACAACCAAATTAACATAAATTTTTAATATGTATGTCTTAGATAATAAATGCTTATACATATATTTTATATATATTATACATATAGTCTGATAACTTTGTCTGACGTTTTTTGCTATACCAGTACTTGTTTTTACTGGCCATGTTAACAGTTTCAAAGTAGGTTTACGACTGATAATACGATAGGTACCCAGTATGCACTACTATATCACTTCCGAGAAAACAATGCGTCATACTGCACGTGTTCAAGGCAATTAAGGATAACAAAAGCTAGACCGACCGCGGATGTTTCGGAGCTTTAAAGTCTTTTGTTACCTGATAACATAACATAAACAATAATACCGATAATAAATATTTACTGTCTACAAATTTGAACACATTTCTTCGTAATAGAGAATGGCGTATCGCTATAAAGAGTGTTTCAATATGTGGGTTTTAACGCAAACCAACCAAGTTGGGCTCACTTCAACGTTACAGGGAGTTTATTGTTATAAAGGATAACGTTATAAAGAGTTTACACTGTATTTTCCAATCAGCCAGACACGATCTTAGGGGCCTTAGACCTCTCCAGACTCGTTTAAAGTTTATAGGAACTAACGCCTCGGCCATATTTATGACAGACATACGCGTCGTGTGTATTACTGTATTATCTGTACTTTATGTATTATCTGTACAGTTACTGTATTACTATATAAGTTAGCGTAGGCGTTCATACTTCTCAAAATATAGACTAAAAAGTAACAACACACTAACTCAGAACTATTGTAAAATATTTCCCAATGAGCCACACAAATCTGATGGGCCAAATAGATATCAACCAAAGAAGACTCGTTAAAATATCCGCTATGCTAGGAAGCGCGAGAGCATTACAGCATTATTTGAACGGATAAGGACAGGTGAGATGCACTTTGAGGAGTGAATTTCTATATCTTACAATTTCTGGCTACTCCTAGTTAATGTGCTGTAAGTTTTTACATATCGTTGAGAAGTATGAACGCCTACGCTAACTTATATAGCAATCAATACACATGTCGCGTAAGTCTGCCGTAAATGTAGCATAGGCGTTATGTTCTTATAAACTTTAAACGAGTCTGGGGAGGTCTAAGGCCCCTCAGATCATGACGGACTGATTGGAAAATCTTTTAAAATATTATACTTAATGATATTATATAAAAATCAGGCTTCCTAAAATGATGTAAGTAAGCATGATTTTTTTCCACCTTTGATATCTGCTAACTGTGAAACGGCCCCACTTTCAGCTTAGTGAGTATCCATTCCTTTCTGAGTATATGTTAGACTAACGACCCTAAAAAATTCATCTTTCCTAAAATGACGTAGTTTTGATCTGACTGGGATCTTAGTCTATAATTTTGTTGTATCTTTGAACTAAGGCAAAGGCTAAACATATTAAAAACTGTCAAAAGTATACTTAGATATAGTCGAGAAAAAAAACAATGTACTGCCAGTATTAAAAAATAATTCAATGTTTTTATTTCATTTCTGACCTTTACCTTTATGTACATGGATGGATGTGTGCGCAGAGTGAGGGCGAGGGCAGGCGGGGTCGGTGCGGTCGCGGTCGCGGTCGCGGTGCAGGGTCGCGGCGCGATGCGCTGACGCCATGCATCGGCGGATATGCCGCGCCGCGCCGCGCCGCAGCACGCGGCCCTGCTGCTCGTGCTCGCGCTCGCCTCGTGCGCAGGAAACCCCGATGCCAAGCGCCTGTACGACGACTTGCTCTCCAACTACAACAAGCTTGTCCGGCCGGTACTCAACGTCAGCGACGCGCTCACCGTGCGTATCAAACTCAAGCTGAGTCAGCTCATCGACGTGGTGAGTGTATACGCCATCCGACACCTCATACCTATTTCCAACTAAACATACATTTACCGACGTTCTCAAACTGCCTGTTTCTATTTCAGAACCTGAAGAACCAAATCATGACAACCAACTTATGGGTAGAGCAGGTAAGTGCACTCTGCGATGACTTTGCTCTTGATGCCGAATCTACGAATTTCTCAAGGAATTTGCATTATGTTTAATGTTTACAGAGTTGGTACGATTACAAGCTTTCATGGGAGCCGCGGGAGTATGGCGGTGTGGAGATGCTTCACGTACCCTCCGACCACATTTGGCGGCCAGACATAGTGCTCTACAACAAGTGAGGCCCTTTACGATATGCATCATGGTACTCATGCTGCTAGTTTGCTAATCCATTGGTCTTTGTGTTCAGTGCCGACGGCAACTTCGAGGTGACTCTGGCTACGAAAGCGACGCTCAACTACACGGGCCGTGTCGAATGGCGCCCGCCGGCGATTTACAAGTCATCCTGCGAAATCGACGTCGAATATTTCCCTTTCGACCAGCAAACCTGTGTAATGAAGTTTGGGTCCTGGACCTACGATGGATTTCAGGTGAGCGTTGCTACAGACGACTTACGACTTGTACGATTTGTTTCTTGTTATTATTTTTTATGTTATAAGGTGGACTTGCGACACATCGACGAGGCGCGCGGGACCAATATTGTGGAGCTCGGGGTCGACCTCTCCGAGTTTTATACTTCCGTAGAATGGGACATACTCGAGGTGCCAGCAGTTAGGTAGCCTTATTATTGTACCCTATTCCGATTTTATGTATAGAACTTCGATTCGATCGAACCTAACCTAACCCTAACCCGCATGTTTTCGTTCCATTAAAGAAACGAAAAATTCTACACGTGTTGCGACGAGCCTTACCTGGACATTACGTTCAACATCACGATGCGGCGGAAGACGCTCTTTTACACAGTGAACTTAATCATCCCGTGCATGGGCATATCGTTCCTGACCGTGCTGGTGTTCTACCTACCTTCGGACAGCGGTGAGAAGGTGTCGCTGTCCATCTCCATTCTGCTCTCGCTGACCGTGTTCTTCTTGCTGCTGGCTGAAATCATTCCGCCCACTTCTCTAGTCGTGCCGCTGCTCGGCAAGTTTGTGCTCTTCACCATGATACTCGACACGTTCAGGTAATTTTATTGCACATCTGCCTATTACACACACTCGACAACCGTATTAAAACATTCCACTTCTAAATGTCAATAGAGTACCAATACAGACAGAAAGTGCGTTTCATGTTGGTGAAAAAAAAGGTATTTTTTGAATAAAAAACTTTAATTACTTGGTAATAAACCAAAAGTTAAAAATAATGTTATTCTAATAAGAAATATTTCATTTAATAGATATATTATCCCATATAATTATACAAAAAAAGGAAGTACAGTAGTGGGCAAGAAATAATGCACATCGACCTATAAAAAAGACAGTCGGCTAATTTCGGCTTTGTAGAACGTTGTCCCTTTCGCACGAAATACTAACAGTCCGGTAGATACCGGACTGTTAATAAGAAACTCACAATAATTGTTTTAACAACTCATAATAGATATTAAGATTTGTTAAAACAATTATTGTGAGTTGCTTATTTTGATTATTCTTTTTATTTGTTTTTTTATAAAACATTTTTTTCTATAAGTGTTGTCCTTAGAATATAGTAAAAAAAAATGTTTACGTATTGATTTATTTGTTTTGAAAAGTGATACATTCTGATAAAACAATTATAAATCCTCAATTCCTTCCGTGCTTTTAGTGAAGTCAATATCATTGTCGCTATCGGCCGTATTTATTACCAGTCTATCAGTGTAATTATCTTGACCGTGTTTTTTCTAGAGGCTACATAACCTTTCAGTTGAGACCATATATTTTCAATTGGATTAAAATCTGGATGATACGGTGGCAATCGCAATATAGTGTGCCCATGTTCAGCAAGTGTTTTGTCCATGGAAAACTCTGTATACCTCTCCTTATGCTGACATATAATACCGTAAATCTAGGGTTTTGGAAAATTTGGCTCTACTGGAATTTCATACCTGTTTAACCAGTTGATCATTTCCTGTTTAGGTAATGGTGTTTGAATTGGGGGGGGGGGGGGTTTCAACATATTTATTGTGATAGGTGCGTTGTCGATAACTAGAACAGAATCACTGGGTATGTTTGGGATTAATTGATTAACCAGCAATTTCTCGTAGCTATCGTTATTCATTTCATTGTGAAATCACCTATAGTGTCCGTGGATTTATACATTAAAAAGGCTCCAGGAACAAAGCCTTTTTCATTTCCCGCATAAACTACATGTAAAATATGTTTTACATGTAGTTTATGTAGTTTAGTCAGTTCCGACAGGTATTCTTTTCAAACGCCGCCGAAGTGGGTCACTCGCCAACCAACGCGCCACGCAGAAGTAGATTCACCACCTACCCTTATTAATACCAAACAATATCTATACATTCACAGCTTGCTCAAGCGTTCAACCGTAACGTTACCATGTGACCATGACGACTTACATGAATTACTTCTCATTCAAACCTGGCTAAGGTTATTTTCACTTCAAAAATAAATATCCTCATGTACCACACTTTGCGTAAATATAACTTTGGTACCTAGTTGTAAGTTTTGTTGAAAATGTGTGGGGTTCGCTTGTCTCGCTCACCGGACAGTGTATTCATGTATGTAGTATTGCGCGTGTCTTGCAGCATCTGCGTGACGGTGGTGGTGCTGAACGTGCACTTCCGCTCGCCGCAGACGCACACCATGGCGCCGTGGGTGCGGCGCGTGTTCATCCACGTGCTGCCGCGGCTGCTCGTCATGCGCCGCCCGCACTACCGCGTCGACCCGCACCGCAGCCGCTTGTTAGTACACTACACACACTGCCACACATCACACACGAGCTCTACGATCACATATTGACCGCGTTTATACTACTGCCACCACTGTAATCTGCTTTCAAACTTCTCGGGTGACAAAATATCTAATTTATTAAGTGTCACTTGAAACAAGTTTAATAAAATATTTGTGTCCAAAAAATCAGCAAGCCCATTTCGTACGTCACCAGTTTTAACTTCTTATGGATATTTTCAGTTTACCTTTGAAATTAGTACAGGAGATCAACGCCTGGTTTGTTATTTTACAATAATGTTAGTAATATTCCGACAAGGATGGTACCTAATTGAAATAAGAAAAATCTCTTTCTAACCTTCATAACAAGGCGTGTGCTAATTAGTCAAAATATAAAACATTTATGTTTTGATGGCATTCAATATTCAATTCTTTCGTCAGTTCTGAAATTTTAAATATAACAAAACAAATCACACTGACATCGCGGCCGAATCTTACCGTCAGCCGATAGGCGATATCATTCATCATTTCATTTAGAGATTTTCAAAGAGATTTAAAGTTTAATTACTAATTCTTTACAATTATGGAAATCGTGTGACATAGATCACACAAACAACGATGATAGCAAGTAATGTGTTTGCAGCGCCGGCTTGGTAACCGGAGTAGGTGAAAGTGCGCCATGGGAGGAAGATTCCCCGCTAGGCGGCGTGAGCGCGGGCAGCGGGGGTGTGGGGGGTGTGGGGGGTGTGGGGGGCGTGGGGGGTGGCGCGTGCGGCGCGGGAGAGTGTCGCGCGTGCGCCGCGTGCCGCGCGTGCCGCCTGCACGACACGCCCGCGCTCTGCGACGCGCTGCGCCGCTGGCACCGCTGCCCCGAGATCAACAAGGCTATCGACGGCATCAACTACATCGCTGAGCAAACGCGCAAGGAGGAGGAGTCCACCAGGGTCAGATATAACTGCCTTCGTATTGACCTTTTGTTCGATGACCTGTATTTCGCCATCACTCATCATACAGAGCAACTGAACTATTCTGTTCCAACAGTTGCCTTGCTACGTATACTTGGAATGTTGTAGACGACATTAAGTATTAACATTATGTGTAACAGGTGAAGGAGGATTGGAAGTACGTGGCGATGGTGCTGGACCGTTTGTTCCTGTGGATTTTCACACTGGCCGTAGTGGTGGGATCTGCGGGTATTATCCTGCAAGCGCCCACGCTGTACGACGAGCGCGCGCCGATCGACGTGCGTCTCTCGGAGATCGCGTACGCGACGGCCAAGCCGCGGCCGCCGCCGCCGCGCTAGCCTCACTCTCCTATCGCCAGTTGTGACTTAAGTCGCGCGGGAGATCGGCCGAGCCGCGTCCTATGCACTTTTTTATAATTTACTTGTTACGAGGATCCAGTGACACCCTCAATGTCCGTTGTATTTTTCCGGCGTCGTGGGTCGCCGCTAAACGTAATTTTACGATGTTGTAAATAATATACATACATATTATAGTTTATACGACGAAAGACACGTTCGAAATAAGTCGAATTTCTTTTGATAGAGACGAAATAAAACGATTATTTATATATTGATCTTTTAGTATCCTATGCTTGCCAAAAAAAAGATCCACGCAGTCTTTAAGGTATGGAAGTATTATGAAACTTTAAATGATTTATTCCTCACTCCGTAAGATCCCCGTATCTGATAGCCCCTGCAGGACCCCGACCGGCCACAAAACTTGGGTGTACATGTATTTTTGTAAATCATGTTTATTAGGATAGTGGTCTTAGCTATAATCTCCACGCCACGAATGATCGTAGTATCGTAACCGAATTTAATGGTTTCCAATCCCCGCTCATAGATGATAATTTGCCTGCCATCACATATCTCTTCCCGAAGTTCATCATACTCAATGAGGAAAGAAAATATAAGGAGATGCCCTATTCTACTATACGAACAATTCATTATACAAATATATATAAGATCGACACATATATACAAAAAAGCATTTTGTCTCTTTTTAACTTATGTTTACCTTGGTGTGAAAAGAGAGATAAACATAGTTTAGTGATCACTAATATTGGCAACACTTTTGAGTGACGTCATGCACTTGTCAATTCGTGACCGGCGACGCCATTTTACGCACCAAGTTCTGAGGTAGATCTGCTGTCAAGCGGTTGTTGTTGGAAATTTTGTTTTTGTTTTCGTGCCAATTACGGCTTTAAATTTGTTTATAATGTATCCAAGGCTTTGCCCTAGACATGAAAATCATGCCTTCGTGCTCCATTAAACAATCTGGTGCAAGAAAAAACAAGAATCACTGTACATTGACTCTTTACAGGTTAGTACAAAAATGCATTGAAATTGTTCAATATTTAACGATTTTGTTCATTGTATTGTATTAAACATATTCTTTTTATAATTTCCGAAGACGTTTGATAGTTTTTTGAGGTTCTAAATGGTGTTATTTGCTTTGTTTCACTTTGATTTGTTTACATACGATTAAGGATAGTGATGTAGAGTTAAAGTGTCGATACTTATATTATTATATAAAAAAATATGTTAACATGGTGTTTTCTTCATCAGATTTCCTGTAAATGGAATTTTAAGAAAGAAATGGATAGAAATCATTGGTTTGGAAAATATAAACCCTCAACATAAAATGTGCTATGTCTGCTCGACGCACTTCCATGAAACATCCTACAACAGAACTCTCGACGTGACGCGATTACGTGACTGCGCAGTGCCCTAACCTGAATGTGTGAATAAATATTACAACTATTTAAACGTGTTTTATTTACTCAATTTGTTATTTCGCTCAATGTCAACATAATATAAGTACTTTTTATGTTGATATCGGTATCCCAGAACCGTCGGAGCTACGAAAAAATAGGTAAACAACTATATTAATTCTCGTTGGTTTGAATGCGGAGGTATTCTGTTCTTTCTTTAGTCTTGTTGCTGATAGAACGGATAGGGCTGTTTTCATAGCCGATAACAAATGGTTTTAAAATAATAATTTGAGAAACCTCATCTACGATCATCTATTCCCAGACTACGGAAAGACCAGGATTTTAGGGATTCCAAGAGCCTCATTTTGGGAGGAGGTGATGTACGCCTAAAAGGTGGGAAAAGGGAGAGGACTAGCACTCTCCTATCCCACAATGGACTCACCAAACGCTGTAGCACCCCTAATGGCCTACGGTTTCTTGGGTAGAAGCCCAAGAATCGTTTAAGTAATATTTCGCACATATCATATCTAGCCGGGTGTCCCGTGATGGCCAGCTTTCATTTTTGGATTTAAGTCTTAAGTCCATCATTCAAAATTTAATCCATCCACTATATCCATTATAAATTATAAAAAACAATTGGAATTAACTATAACTATTTAGTGTTATCGTTATTTTTGCAATTCATTAAATATTTCAGTTAAATATCGATATCGACATTTCGAGTCACTCTACATAGGTACAACCCTAAAGGCAGCCATTTTATGCGCCAACTTCTTGTGTAGGTAGGCACGATAATTTTGTAGGTATGCGTAGTCCATGTACTGTAGGTCAATGATCATACTTATGCGGCGGTATAGACTCGCCATGTCACCAGATATTTTTAGGTTACTTGGTATTTCTTCCTGCTACATAAAATAAAACGAATTCCGAGGAAGCGAAAAATAAGTTGCCGCAAAAGGAAGTTATTTTCAGGTGCCCTTTTCAACTACCTGCTACACAAGTAATTTCATAAGTTTCATAAGACGATTCTGCCGTTTCATAAAACAAGCTAACCAAGATATAACAAAAAATGATATCAACCAATAGCAATCGGCAGCCTCTCAGCAATCTCAAATCAAAACTAATTAAAAATATAGGTAATGGTCTGGAGTCTGGGGCGGTACCTATAAAACTAAAAAACTTTTTATGACAAAAAAGTCTTGTTGTATCGTGGGACACCAGACAGGAACGAAGTTCCTTACCTAAAATCATCAATATCTGTAATTCAATCATCTGTAATTATTTATTTTGCGCTTATTTGTTTTACTTGTATTACAGGTGGCGCTATACTAAATTTTTCGTTCACGCTCTTTAAAAACTCATACCTATGCGAGGTATAAAGAAAATAACTATTGAGGTATACATTTTTTATTATGATTTTGAACGATAAAAATAAGAAATAAAACTAAACTTGTCACTACCACCTAATAATCTCTACCGAAACAAGTTCTGTCTAGAGTTACTCCGTACTTGTTACATACAACTTACAGATAAATACGCTATGCAAAATTTTTCTCTTGAGAAAATAAATATTTTTTTATAAATAAATATTTCTTACATTTTTGACGTGACAACGTCTTATAAATTGATGGAGCCGGCTGCACATACGAAGAAACATGACTCATGCAGCGTCACCTCGGCATGCGTCGTTACCTCTCGCTCTGAGGTTCTACATTTAAGGCTTGAAGTGCAAGCCTTAAATGGAATGGCGCAAGCGCCGCATCTATCTCTCATCATTTCATCAATGTTTCGCTATGACGTTGTCACGTTAAACTATCGTCCGTACCTAAACAGATTTTACTGACAACCGTTTTTTTTTTATAAATACATACATATTTTATATAAAAAACATCCAAACTCCGAAAAACAAATATTTGCAGATTATAAAAATTTTTTTTTTACTCCCCAGGCTTTTTTTTACTTACAGCCTGACCAGCTATGTCAGCATATTTCAGATATCAGTATATATACGTCACGTAGTATGTAGACATTCTTTATCTCGTCGAGAATAAGCCGTGATTATATGCATTGTACCGATAGATTTTAGTATATATAATGTAGCTGTAAGTTGGTATAACAAGCCATACGTCACCATGTAACATTAGAGTATGAAGGAGCCGGAGCTCCTGCATAATAAATACTACTCCCATCGTTGCTCACCGTCGTTGTTATTCTTAGTACCTACAAGTTCGCTATAGTTGGTGACCCCGACGTGATGAACGTGACTAATACAGCGTTTGCATACGCTCCCATTTTGACACCCAGGCGTCAATCTTACGTTTCGGACGTTTTTGCCTGCTAGGGTAATAAATAAAGAATTAGCTACAGACAAGAATTGGCACGTAGCAATTTATGAAGAGCCAGTTTATTTTACGCTTTTTAGTGTTTTTTGGCAGAGTTTTCGTTGGATGTTTTTTGGAAGTCGGTTTTTTTTATATAGAAAGTTTTTATTTTACAGTTTTTAGTGCAAACAATCGTAGGTAAGTAATAAGTAAAACTGAGTGTGGGGTCGCGATGATGCAATACGTTGTAATAATAAAATGCATGGTCAGCTAATGTAGCACATCGCACCTCGGGCTCGACAGGGCTCCGTTGGAGTCTTCAGTCAGTCCGCACCTTCGATATGTAACCCACGTTAGTATCAGTTAATCTCAGTCACTCCGCTCCACTAATTAATGTACAGATGAACGCGAAATATATTCGGTTTACATAAAGAACCTTTCATTTACAACATGACTACATTAGCTACATATGCTAACTACATATGCTAAACTGAGTATGCTCAGTTTTCAAAATTATGTTGAGATGCAAGATTTCTGTCACCGAGAACGTGGTCTACGGGGCAACAGGGATCGTGTCCAAGCTTAAATGCCGTGATGTAATAGAAGCAGGCGAGTTACTTAAAACAAAATACATTAAGGGGTTATCATAGCGCCTGTGTCAACAGCCTATCAGAAGGCTACGGGGATGTGAAACGAAGAATACTACTACTGTTAATATTTAGTTGGGTGATTATGATACGTCAAGTCATGAGGGTCACTGTGATACGGTGTACAAATAAAGAGTTTTCTATCTATCTGTCTATAATAAAATGAACCTACATGTATTTTCGGGATCGCAAAGTATCATCTATCTCCTAACCTTACCTGTCACCTAAACAACTTGAAAGAATACAACTAAGGCCCTATTAGTTAGTATACATGGTATTTAAAGAATCATCCTCTAACTCCCAATCGTTTTACTTTGTATCATGAGCTCATGTAATTAGCTGAAAGAATTCAAGTTAAGGTCTATACGTACATACGTGTAATTTTAAAATCATCTCTAATCCCTAACTATTGATGAGTTTTACCTTTTATCATCAGCTCACCTAAATAACTTAAAAGTATACAACTAAAGGTCTATAGATACGTATCAAATTGAAAGAATTATTCTCTAACTCCTAACCGGTAAGGAGTTGAACTTTCCATCATAAGCTCATATCATTAAATGATGACTACCAAACGCAAATGTCGGTGTAATTTCTAAAAATATACGGAAAACATAGTACGTGCCTGAAAAAAATGAGGGTTCCCCTCGATTTCTCTGGGATGCCATCATCAGATCCTAGTTTCCTTATCATGGTACCACCAAATCCACCACCATGGTACAACAAAAGAAGAATCATCAAAATCGGTTCATAAACGACGAAGTTATACGCGAACACACATTAAAAAAAAACTTATATACAGTCGAATTGAGAAACCTCCTCCTTTTTTGAAGTCGGTTAAAAACTAGGAGAAACTAAAAAATTAAGTTTAAAACATATTGATAGTTAAATAAAATAGGAAACAAAAATAGTAAGCCATAAAGAAAAACTATATTATAAGAAGAAACTAGAACAACGTAAGAGTAAAGAAAAAAGAAACTATGTAAAACATAAAAAAAAAGTAAAAACTAAAACCCAACTACGACAAAAAACGTCGTTTTTTGTCGTAGTTGGGTTTTAGTTTTTACTTTTTTTTATTCAAAATGTTTTGGTGCCTCTATAATATTAATTTCTTTGCAAAGTATATTTTAAATAGGCACCATAGAAATATCACAATTATCGAATAAATACGGACAAAGTCACGAGAAAATGCTAATAATATATATATTTTTGAAATGTACAAGTAACGCTCTTTCAAATGATACCAAACACGGCATATTTATCTCAAATTATTTTTTTAAAACAGTACTTTATGTCGGCTAGAGGGCGCCACATTAGATTCAGTGACATATCATATAGCCTATAACCAGCGGACAATCAAGACGCTTCTAACGATACCTCATTTGTCTTACTCTGACTAGTGGTTTAGAAAGAATGAGAGAACAGACAATACCATAGAAATATCACACTTATCGAATAAATACGGACAAAGTCACGAGCAAATTTTAATGCTAATAACATATATATTTTCGAAATAAACAAGTAACGGCATATTTATCTCAAATTTATTTTTTAATACAGTACTTTATTTCGGCTAGAGGGCGCCACATTAGATTCAGTGACACGTCAAATAGCCTATAACCAGCGGACGATCAAGACGCTTCTAACGATACCTCATTTGTCCAGGGCCTGCAGTCTCGACATAGATAGCGATCGTTAAAGTTGCGAATTCGGTAGCTAATTCATATCGTTAATTTTTAACGATTTTTGGTAGTCTCTACCGTTGCAACTATCGATTTTCATCGGTATCGTATCGAATTTGCTGTCAATTTAATGACAGTCGCAAATCGCTTATCGAGGCATTTTGGCAGCCCGCTAACTCGATAAGTATTCGAAAAGGATCGTTAACTGTGAAATATTATAAAAATAGAAATTGTATGAAGATACATATTTATCAGATTGTAATAATATCTTTTGCAAGTGTAGTGCTAATTTATAATATTAATTGTACATAATGGCGGAGGTTTATTTGACTTATCAATGATAACAAATACCTATACCTATGCCTATACCTATACCTATACCTATACTTATACCTATACCTATACCTATACCTATACCTATACCTATACCTATACCTATACCTATACCTATACCTATACCTATACCTATACCTATACCTATACCTATACCTATACCTATACCTATACCTATACCTATACCTATACCTATACCTATACCTATACCTATACCTATACCTATACCTATACCTATACCTATACCTATACCTATACCTATACCTATACCTATACCTATACCTATACCTATACCTATGCCTATACCTATACCTATACCTATACCTATACCTATACCTATACCTATACCTATACCTATACCTATACATTTACCTATATTTTTTTTTTGATATGCTACTACTATTAAAAATGCGCATAAAATACTCAAATTATTTTAGAAATAATCAAACAATCAAATTTAGAAAAACAACAAATCTCAAAATAAATGCAAAAAGCCAACATCACTTTACAACTTTGCTTCCAAAATGTCAAACTATAGATAGGATTTTCGTTAACTTAGCGACGTCCCTGTTTACGATTTTGCACGGTAATTCATGAGTAGAGACTTGCCCTTGTGATTAAGATCGTTACGGCAAGCGAAAATATTCGTTAACATTTATCGATCGTTAGTTTGAAATTTTGGAAGCAAAATGGTGCCACGTACAATATCTTGCTTAATTTTAGGGAAGTATTTTAATGTTTCTATTAATTATATTTATTTAACTTGATATTTATAAGGTATAGGTATAGGTGTAGGTGTAGGTGTAGGTGTAGGTGTAGGTGTAGGTGTAGGTGTAGGTGTAGGTGTAGGTGTAGGTGTAGGTGTAGGTGTAGGTGTAGGTGTAGGTGTAGGTGTAGGTGTAGGTGTAGGTGTAGGTGTAGGTGTAGGTGTAGGTGTAGGTGTAGGTGTAGGTGTAGGTGTAGGTGTAGGTGTAGGTGTAGGTGTAGGTGTAGGTGTAGGTGTAGGTGTAGGTGTAGGTGTAGGTGTAGGTGTAGGTGTAGGTGTAGGTGTAGGTGTAGGTGTAGGTGTAGGTGTAGGTGTAGGTGTAGGTGTAGGTGTAGGTGTAGGTGTAGGTGTAGGTGTAGGTGTAGGTGTAGGTGTAGGTGTAGGTGTAGGTGTAGGAGTAGGTGTAGGTGTAGGTGTAGGTGTAGGTGTAGGTTAGGTTAGGTTAGGTTAGGTTAGGTTTTTTTTTTTTTTTTTTTTTTTACGTGGTGGAATGCATTTACGCACTTCGCTCGCCTCCCGCGGGGGCAGGGGGTTCGCTTCGTGTGGGACTCCTGACCTCAAAGAGAAGCCAGACTACCCACTAAACCACCACGGTGTTCCTCCTTCACCTAATCCGAGCCACGGGATAGTTTGCTCACCGCGACTCGGCTAGGGACGCCCTTTGTTGTCGGGCTCTTCTCCTGAATGCACCCCAGAAACACAGAAGGGCGCATTCCGCCACATTAGCATGGGGCGGCAGATCCCCCGACCCACCGCCCGTGGCCACTCTCACCCAGGGACGCGTGCGAACTTCGCCCGCCGGCATCCCTCCCCGGGACGCGTGCGAACTCCGCCCGCCGGCGTCCCCGTGGCCCGCGGGGCGAAAGAGCGAGCCCAGCCCACTCCCGCCCCAGCAGAGCCCCTCCTCGCGGCCGCCATCAGCCGTGAGGCGACGGCAGCCCGACACTCATCGCCGCCGGCCATAGCCGGAGCCACAGCCTACGGCGAGAGGTCTGCTTTTAACGACTTTGCTGTCGGGTTTTAGAGTCTTTTCCTTGACGCGGGCCGGCCAGTTAAGGCAAGCCCTCCGGCCAACAGGTTCTCAGCATACCCTCCTGGAGCCACCAGTCAGGTCACTGTTGAGCCCCTGTTGGTTACGGAACGCGAGAGGGTGGCGAAGCCTCTCTCCCCGACGGTGGCACTAGTGCCTGTCAGCCCCTGAGTCAACAGTGGACCGACCCGCCCCTTCGATCCCGCCGAGCCCTGAAAAGGGCTGCTGCGGATCCCACCCCGCGACCCCCTCGTGCAATGGAGTCAAGCCCTGAAAAGGGCTGTCGGGTTATTGGTCAGACGGCCAGCATACAGAGCTCCTGAGAGTCAGAGTATCCTGACCGCCTGTCCAGGCGCACCAGCCTCCACGCTTCCGCTCCCCAGGACCGGAGTCCAAAGGGGGAAGAAACGCGTAAGCCAACGTGGAGGTTACCCGACGCCGCGCCCAGGTTAGGTTAGGTTAGGTTTTTTTTTTTTTTTTTTTTTACGTGGTGGAATGCATTTACGCACTTCGCTCGCCTCCCGCGGGGGCAGGGGGTTCGCTTCGTGTGGGACTCCTGACCTCAAAAAGAAGCCAGACTACCCACTAAACCACCACGGTGTTCCTCCTTCACCTAATCCGAGCCACGGGATAGTTTGCTCACCGCGACTCGGCTAGGGACGCCCTTTGTTGTCGGGCTCTTCTCCTGAATGCACCCCGGAAACACAGAAGGGCGCATTCCGCCACATTAGCATGGGGCGGCAGATCCCCCGACCCACCGCCCGTGGCCATTCTCACCCAGGGACGCGTGCGAACTTCGCCCGCCGGCATCCCTCCCCGGGACGCGTGCGAACTCCGCCCGCCGGCGTCCCCGTGGCCCGCGGGGCGAAAGAGCGAGCCCAGCCCACTCCCGCCCCAGCAGAGCCCCTCCTCTCGGCCGCCATCAGCCGCGAGGCGACGGCAGCCCGACACTCATCGCCGCCGGCCATAGCCGGAGCCACAGCCTACGGCGAGAGGTCTGCTTTTTACGACTTTGCTGTCGGGTTTTAGAGTCTTTTCCTTGACGCGGGCCGGCCAGTTAAGGCAAGCCCTCCGGCCAACAGGTTCTCAGCTACCCTCCTGGAGCCACCAGTCAGGTCATAGTTGAGCCCCTGTTGGTTACGGAACGCGAGAGGGTGGCTAGGCCTCTCCCACCGACGGTGGCACTAGTGCCTGTCAGCCCCTGAGTTAACAGTGGGCCGACCCGCCCCTCGATCCCGCCGAGCCCTGAAAAGGGCTGCTGCGGATCCCACCCCGCGACCCCCTCGTGCAATGGGGTCTAGCCCTGAAAAGGGCTGTCGGGTTATTGGTCAGACGGCCAGCATACAGAGCTCCTGAGAGTCAGAGTATCCTGACCGCCTGTCCAGGGCGCACCAGCCTCCACGCTTCTGCTCCCCAGGACCGGAGTCCAAAGGGGGAAGAAACGCGTAAGCCAACGTGGAGGTTACCCGACGCCGCGCCCCAGGTTAGGTTAGGTTAGGTTAGGTTAGGTTTTTTTTTTTTTTTTTTTTTTTTTTTTTTTTTTTTTTTTTTTTTTTTTTAAGAGGTCTGTGTGACCTCGCTGCTTTTCCCCGTCCATAGTACCGACAGGACCTTGTCATTCTAGTTGCTTATTTCTTTTTTCATTATCTCATGGATAATTCTCGCACAGAGTGCCTCTCTTCCATCACATGACTTTGCTGGATTTTTTAGAGCTCTTAATACAATTTTTGCATATTTATTATATTCTTTAACATTATTCATTCTATTATTATTTATTATATTCTATTCTATACTTTACATATTTTCTTTATTTATATCTTAGGATTTTATTAACAGTATATTCTTAAGACTTAATTTTGTAGTTCCTAATGTTTATTTAACTAGAGTGTCTTTTATAGTTTTGTTTATGCATATTGTCTTTTGTGGCTTGGTGTATTTGTACTGTCTCACTATCTCTATTGTTTCTTCCCGGTAATACAATTTCATTCTGTTTACCGCAATATTCATGACCTGTGTGCTTTGTTTGTGTACATGTCCTGTGTTTATGTGCGTTTTGCTTTTGTCTAAATCATATAAATTTTGCTCCTATCTTTTGCCAACAATGTATATATATACTAAAATATATATAATTATTGCAACTTCATTTTATTCCGAAACTGATTCTTTTTGTTTGCGTGTGTTTCCAATGTTTGTGTGCGTGTTTCGATTTATTCCATATATATTCAATATATACTTCATTAAATCAGTGTATGAGTGTGTGTGTGTGTTTCTGTATAGTGTGTGTGTGTTCTGCTGAGTGTGTTAGTCATAAATATGACGTGCTCTGCCGTGCCAAGTAGTCCCACTTCTTTCGGGTTGGGCATTCGGTGCTAAAGGCGTTGTGGCCGACGTTTTGCAGCCCAGAGTGTGTGCAGTTGCAGCACCGCGGCTCGGCTCCCGCACTATAGTCGGGACACCTCTCGCGCAAATGCGGGCCTCCGCAGTGGCTGCACTTGTCCACACTCTCGGTGCAGAACTTACGGCCGTGACCGAATGCGAGGCACTTTGTGCATTGGATGAGCGGAGACTGGTCCTCCACTCTGACCCGTTGCAGGTCCAGGTAGAGGTCATCCTTTGCCATACTAGTGGCCTCACCTGCAGGACTACGTGCGAAGTCTTCGGGTTTCGAGTTCTCTTTTTATATTTTATAGAGATTTCTTGGTCCTCCTGTGGTAGGCCCATGAAGATTTCGGTGTTTTGGGTGTATAGGGCCCTTACCGTTTCCTCGTCGTCACTGTCTATATAGACGTCCTTGAGGACGACGAGTGGGTCTTTATTCTTCATGGGCACTACTTTCAGCCCATCACCTCGGCTCTCGAGTCTCTCCCTCACCTTGGTCCTCTCCGCCTCCGTGTCGCAGCCTAGAATGATGGTACTATTCTTAGCCTTCCGGGCCTTACTAACTTTCAGGCCGGTGCTCCTGGCGTCGACCGCCTTCTTCACTCTGGCGAGTACCTCATCGGCAGTCTCCTGACTGTCATTTGAGGTCACCGCCAACGAGTGAAGCGCCGGCCGACGCCCGGGCTTGGCTGCTGCGACACTGGCATACGTCTTAGGGATCGGGTCGCTCTCTGGTATTTGCGCTTTTTCCATTTCGCCGAGACGCGTCCTCGCCTCCACGACGACATCTCTAGCGACGGTAGCGACCAGGTCCTCAATCTGAGTTTGCGCGCGCACCACGATCCCCTCGGTCGCCTTGCCGATATCCTGCAGCGCCTCCCTCAGGTCGTCTAGTTTCTGGCTGTTTATGTTGAGTAGGCGGCGTTGTTCCCCCAGCGCCGTCGCCAGAGACTCCGCCTCTGTTGCTGTCGCCCCATCATCTTCCGGTTCCCTCGTGGCCACCGTGTTGGTGCGTTTGTCTTGCGTCGTGGGTGGGTCTGCTCCCTTCGACGCTTCCGCCTCCTTGACCAACTTGTACAGGTGATCGATCGCATTAAGGATCCCCACCTTAAGGTCTGTCTTCAGATTGCGGGACTCGTTTACACAAGTCTTCCCTTTCTGAAGCCAGACCCTAGCCTGGGCTGTCCTGGTGCTCGACCTAGGCTGTTCCTGTACTGGTCCCGACGACGTCCCGACGGCCTCCGTGGATGTTCTACGGGCGGCTGGTGCTTTTTGTGTAAAAAGCCTCTGTCACTAAAATAAAACAGTGCGAAATTAAAATAAATGAATAAAAAATTTTTCTCTGGAAGTTGGATTGAGGGGTCAGTGACCTGTACTCCACAAATTCTATATGGCCTAGTGAAATATGGAAAGGTGGGCGGGCAATTTTTCAATTTTCCGTCAGGCGGATCCGGACGAAAGTGGTGTCGTTCGACGGGTAATTAACAGGGCTATCTAAATATATATAAATGATAATTTGGAAAACAAAGGCTATCGAATTAATCGAGAAAAACCTCAAAAATGACTAAAATTTAAATTTAAATGTTGAATTTCTAAGGTTATATTTACCAGATTTAAATAAAAGAGGTGTTGTTAGATAGGTCGTGACGCGAGCTATCTAGGTATGTATAATTTATTGTTCCCAAAAAAATGAGGGAGCAAGTTATTCAAAGAAAATCTCAGAAAATTTTCGAAAAAGCGGTAAATTGAGTTTTGTTTGTTGAAAATTTACTACTTTTATTAACCAGATCTTAATAAAGGAGGTGTTATTTGATAGGCCTTGACGAGTTCTATCTAAATATATATAATTAAAAATTCCAAAAATAAATTTCGAAAAGTTATAAGCGAAGCGCCTTGGAAAATTCCTTAAAAATGCCGAAAGTCAAAATGAATGTGAAAATTTAGTAACTTCTATTTACCCAACCTATACAAAGGAGGTGTTATTAGATAGGCCTTGATGAGGGCTATCTAGATCTGTAACTATGTCAACTTTGAGGTGAAGCGTTATCGAATAATTCGACAAAAACCTCGAAAATTTGTTAATTTAGAAATTTAAAAATATTCTAAGTCCAGAAACTAAAATTTTTCTTTGTTTTTCAGGTTATTATCTTCCCACGGGACGCAGGAGTGTCTACAAAGATGATATCAACAAATAACAACAACACTAGCAGCTGTATTCGATTCAAATTTCGCACAAATGTTCCAAATGTGCACCCCTAAGGTAGACTTTCAAAAGTAAACAAACAGTAATGAAAATTTTAAAAGTCAATTTCCCAATTTTCCGTCAGGCGGATCCGGACGAAAGTGGTGTCGTTCGACGGGTAATTAACAGGGCTATCTAAATATATATAAATGATAATTTGGAAAACAAAGGCTATCGAATTAATCGAGAAAAACCTCAAAAATGACTAAAATTTAAATTTAAATGTTGAATTTCTAAGGTTATATTTACCAGATTTAAATAAAAGAGGTGTTGTTAGATAGGTCGTGACGCGAGCTATCTAGGTATGTATAATTTATTGTTCCCAAAAAAATGAGGGAGCAAGTTATTCAAAGAAAATCTCAGAAAATTTTCGAAAAAGCGGTAAATTGAGTTTTGTTTGTTGAAAATTTACTACTTTTATTAACCAGATCTTAATAAAGGAGGTGTTATTTGATAGGCCTTGACGAGTTCTATCTAAATATATATAATTAAAAATTCCAAAAATAAATTTCGAAAAGTTATAAGCGAAGCGCCTTGGAAAATTCCTTAAAAATGCCGAAAGTCAAAATGAATGTGAAAATTTAGTAACTTCTATTTACCCAACCTATACAAAGGAGGTGTTATTAGATAGGCCTTGATGAGGGCTATCTAGATCTGTAACTATGTCAACTTTGAGGTGAAGCGTTATCGAATAATTCGACAAAAACCTCGAAAATTTGTTAATTTAGAAATTTAAAAATATTCTAAGTCCAGAAACTAAAATTTTTCTTTGTTTTTCAGGTTATTATCTTCCCACGGGACGCAGGAGTGTCTACAAAGATGATATCAACAAATAACAACAACACTAGCAGCTGTATTCGATTCAAATTTCGCACAAATGTTCCAAATGTGCACCCCTAAGGTAGACTTTCAAAAGTAAACAAACAGTAATGAAAATTTTAAAAGTCAATTTCCCAATTTTCCGTCAGGCGGATCCGGACGAAAGTGGTGTCGTTCGACGGGTAATTAACAGGGCTATCTAAATATATATAAATGATAATTTGGAAAACAAAGGCTATCGAATTAATCGAGAAAAACCTCAAAAATGACTAAAATTTAAATTTAAATGTTGAATTTCTAAGGTTATATTTACCAGATTTAAATAAAAGAGGTGTTGTTAGATAGGTCGTGACGCGAGCTATCTAGGTATGTATAATTTATTGTTCCCAAAAAAATGAGGGAGCAAGTTATTCAAAGAAAATCTCAGAAAATTTTCGAAAAAGCGGTAAATTGAGTTTTGTTTGTTGAAAATTTACTACTTTTATTAACCAGATCTTAATAAAGGAGGTGTTATTTGATAGGCCTTGACGAGTTCTATCTAAATATATATAATTAAAAATTCCAAAAATAAATTTCGAAAAGTTATAAGCGAAGCGCCTTGGAAAATTCCTTAAAAATGCCGAAAGTCAAAATGAATGTGAAAATTTAGTAACTTCTATTTACCCAACCTATACAAAGGAGGTGTTATTAGATAGGCCTTGATGAGGGCTATCTAGATCTGTAACTATGTCAACTTTGAGGTGAAGCGTTATCGAATAATTCGACAAAAACCTCGAAAATTTGTTAATTTAGAAATTTAAAAATATTCTAAGTCCAGAAACTAAAATTTTTCTTTGTTTTTCAGGTTATTATCTTCCCACGGGACGCAGGAGTGTCTACAAAGATGATATCAACAAATAACAACAACACTAGCAGCTGTATTCGATTCAAATTTCGCACAAATGTTCCAAATGTGCACCCCTAAGGTAGACTTTCAAAAGTAAACAAACAGTAATGAAAATTTTAAAAGTCAATTTCCCAATTTTCCGTCAGGCGGATCCGGACGAAAGTGGTGTCGTTCGACGGGTAATTAACAGGGCTATCTAAATATATATAAATGATAATTTGGAAAACAAAGGCTATCGAATTAATCGAGAAAAACCTCAAAAATGACTAAAATTTAAATTTAAATGTTGAATTTCTAAGGTTATATTTACCAGATTTAAATAAAAGAGGTGTTGTTAGATAGGTCGTGACGCGAGCTATCTAGGTATGTATAATTTATTGTTCCCAAAAAAATGAGGGAGCAAGTTATTCAAAGAAAATCTCAGAAAATTTTCGAAAAAGCGGTAAATTGAGTTTTGTTTGTTGAAAATTTACTACTTTTATTAACCAGATCTTAATAAAGGAGGTGTTATTTGATAGGCCTTGACGAGTTCTATCTAAATATATATAATTAAAAATTCCAAAAATAAATTTCGAAAAGTTATAAGCGAAGCGCCTTGGAAAATTCCTTAAAAATGCCGAAAGTCAAAATGAATGTGAAAATTTAGTAACTTCTATTTACCCAACCTATACAAAGGAGGTGTTATTAGATAGGCCTTGATGAGGGCTATCTAGATCTGTAACTATGTCAACTTTGAGGTGAAGCGTTATCGAATAATTCGACAAAAACCTCGAAAATTTGTTAATTTAGAAATTTAAAAATATTCTAAGTCCAGAAACTAAAATTTTTCTTTGTTTTTCAGGTTATTATCTTCCCACGGGACGCAGGAGTGTCTACAAAGATGATATCAACAAATAACAACAACACTAGCAGCTGTATTCGATTCAAATTTCGCACAAATGTTCCAAATGTGCACCCCTAAGGTAGACTTTCAAAAGTAAACAAACAGTAATGAAAATTTTAAAAGTCAATTTCCCAATTTTCCGTCAGGCGGATCCGGACGAAAGTGGTGTCGTTCGACGGGTAATTAACAGGGCTATCTAAATATATATAAATGATAATTTGGAAAACAAAGGCTATCGAATTAATCGAGAAAAACCTCAAAAATGACTAAAATTTAAATTTAAATGTTGAATTTCTAAGGTTATATTTACCAGATTTAAATAAAAGAGGTGTTGTTAGATAGGTCGTGACGCGAGCTATCTAGGTATGTATAATTTATTGTTCCCAAAAAAATGAGGGAGCAAGTTATTCAAAGAAAATCTCAGAAAATTTTCGAAAAAGCGGTAAATTGAGTTTTGTTTGTTGAAAATTTACTACTTTTATTAACCAGATCTTAATAAAGGAGGTGTTATTTGATAGGCCTTGACGAGTTCTATCTAAATATATATAATTAAAAATTCCAAAAATAAATTTCGAAAAGTTATAAGCGAAGCGCCTTGGAAAATTCCTTAAAAATGCCGAAAGTCAAAATGAATGTGAAAATTTAGTAACTTCTATTTACCCAACCTATACAAAGGAGGTGTTATTAGATAGGCCTTGATGAGGGCTATCTAGATCTGTAACTATGTCAACTTTGAGGTGAAGCGTTATCGAATAATTCGACAAAAACCTCGAAAATTTGTTAATTTAGAAATTTAAAAATATTCTAAGTCCAGAAACTAAAATTTTTCTTTGTTTTTCAGGTTATTATCTTCCCACGGGACGCAGGAGTGTCTACAAAGATGATATCAACAAATAACAACAACACTAGCAGCTGTATTCGATTCAAATTTCGCACAAATGTTCCAAATGTGCACCCCTAAGGTAGACTTTCAAAAGTAAACAAACAGTAATGAAAATTTTAAAAGTCAATTTCCCAATTTTCCGTCAGGCGGATCCGGACGAAAGTGGTGTCGTTCGACGGGTAATTAACAGGGCTATCTAAATATATATAAATGATAATTTGGAAAACAAAGGCTATCGAATTAATCGAGAAAAACCTCAAAAATGACTAAAATTTAAATTTAAATGTTGAATTTCTAAGGTTATATTTACCAGATTTAAATAAAAGAGGTGTTGTTAGATAGGTCGTGACGCGAGCTATCTAGGTATGTATAATTTATTGTTCCCAAAAAAATGAGGGAGCAAGTTATTCAAAGAAAATCTCAGAAAATTTTCGAAAAAGCGGTAAATTGAGTTTTGTTTGTTGAAAATTTACTACTTTTATTAACCAGATCTTAATAAAGGAGGTGTTATTTGATAGGCCTTGACGAGTTCTATCTAAATATATATAATTAAAAATTCCAAAAATAAATTTCGAAAAGTTATAAGCCCTTGGAAAATTCCTTAAAAATGCCGAAAGTCAAAATGAATGTGAAAATTTAGTAACTTCTATTTACCCAACCTATACAAAGGAGGTGTTATTAGATAGGCCTTGATGAGGGCTATCTAGATCTGTAACTATGTCAACTTTGAGGTGAAGCGTTATCGAATAATTCGACAAAAACCTCGAAAATTTGTTAATTTAGAAATTTAAAAATATTCTAAGTCCAGAAACTAAAATTTTTCTTTGTTTTTCAGGTTATTATCTTCCCACGGGACGCAGGAGTGTCTACAAAGATGATATCAACAAATAACAACAACACTAGCAGCTGTATTCGATTCAAATTTCGCACAAATGTTCCAAATGTGCACCCCTAAGGTAGACTTTCAAAAGTAAACAAACAGTAATGAAAATTTTAAAAGTCAATTTCCCAATTTTCCGTCAGGCGGATCCGGACGAAAGTGGTGTCGTTCGACGGGTAATTAACAGGGCTATCTAAATATATATAAATGATAATTTGGAAAACAAAGGCTATCGAATTAATCGAGAAAAACCTCAAAAATGACTAAAATTTAAATTTAAATGTTGAATTTCTAAGGTTATATTTACCAGATTTAAATAAAAGAGGTGTTGTTAGATAGGTCGTGACGCGAGCTATCTAGGTATGTATAATTTATTGTTCCCAAAAAAATGAGGGAGCAAGTTATTCAAAGAAAATCTCAGAAAATTTTCGAAAAAGCGGTAAATTGAGTTTTGTTTGTTGAAAATTTACTACTTTTATTAACCAGATCTTAATAAAGGAGGTGTTATTTGATAGGCCTTGACGAGTTCTATCTAAATATATATAATTAAAAATTCCAAAAATAAATTTCGAAAAGTTATAAGCGAAGCGCCTTGGAAAATTCCTTAAAAATGCCGAAAGTCAAAATGAATGTGAAAATTTAGTAACTTCTATTTACCCAACCTATACAAAGGAGGTGTTATTAGATAGGCCTTGATGAGGGCTATCTAGATCTGTAACTATGTCAACTTTGAGGTGAAGCGTTATCGAATAATTCGACAAAAACCTCGAAAATTTGTTAATTTAGAAATTTAAAAATATTCTAAGTCCAGAAACTAAAATTTTTCTTTGTTTTTCAGGTTATTATCTTCCCACGGGACGCAGGAGTGTCTACAAAGATGATATCAACAAATAACAACAACACTAGCAGCTGTATTCGATTCAAATTTCGCACAAATGTTCCAAATGTGCACCCCTAAGGTAGACTTTCAAAAGTAAACAAACAGTAATGAAAATTTTAAAAGTCAATTTCCCAATTTTCCGTCAGGCGGATCCGGACGAAAGTGGTGTCGTTCGACGGGTAATTAACAGGGCTATCTAAATATATATAAATGATAATTTGGAAAACAAAGGCTATCGAATTAATCGAGAAAAACCTCAAAAATGACTAAAATTTAAATTTAAATGTTGAATTTCTAAGGTTATATTTACCAGATTTAAATAAAAGAGGTGTTGTTAGATAGGTCGTGACGCGAGCTATCTAGGTATGTATAATTTATTGTTCCCAAAAAAATGAGGGAGCAAGTTATTCAAAGAAAATCTCAGAAAATTTTCGAAAAAGCGGTAAATTGAGTTTTGTTTGTTGAAAATTTACTACTTTTATTAACCAGATCTTAATAAAGGAGGTGTTATTTGATAGGCCTTGACGAGTTCTATCTAAATATATATAATTAAAAATTCCAAAAATAAATTTCGAAAAGTTATAAGCGAAGCGCCTTGGAAAATTCCTTAAAAATGCCGAAAGTCAAAATGAATGTGAAAATTTAGTAACTTCTATTTACCCAACCTATACAAAGGAGGTGTTATTAGATAGGCCTTGATGAGGGCTATCTAGATCTGTAACTATGTCAACTTTGAGGTGAAGCGTTATCGAATAATTCGACAAAAACCTCGAAAATTTGTTAATTTAGAAATTTAAAAATATTCTAAGTCCAGAAACTAAAATTTTTCTTTGTTTTTCAGGTTATTATCTTCCCACGGGACGCAGGAGTGTCTACAAAGATGATATCAACAAATAACAACAACACTAGCAGCTGTATTCGATTCAAATTTCGCACAAATGTTCCAAATGTGCACCCCTAAGGTAGACTTTCAAAAGTAAACAAACAGTAATGAAAATTTTAAAAGTCAATTTCCCAATTTTCCGTCAGGCGGATCCGGACGAAAGTGGTGTCGTTCGACGGGTAATTAACAGGGCTATCTAAATATATATAAATGATAATTTGGAAAACAAAGGCTATCGAATTAATCGAGAAAAACCTCAAAAATGACTAAAATTTAAATTTAAATGTTGAATTTCTAAGGTTATATTTACCAGATTTAAATAAAAGAGGTGTTGTTAGATAGGTCGTGACGCGAGCTATCTAGGTATGTATAATTTATTGTTCCCAAAAAAATGAGGGAGCAAGTTATTCAAAGAAAATCTCAGAAAATTTTCGAAAAAGCGGTAAATTGAGTTTTGTTTGTTGAAAATTTACTACTTTTATTAACCAGATCTTAATAAAGGAGGTGTTATTTGATAGGCCTTGACGAGTTCTATCTAAATATATATAATTAAAAATTCCAAAAATAAATTTCGAAAAGTTATAAGCGAAGCGCCTTGGAAAATTCCTTAAAAATGCCGAAAGTCAAAATGAATGTGAAAATTTAGTAACTTCTATTTACCCAACCTATACAAAGGAGGTGTTATTAGATAGGCCTTGATGAGGGCTATCTAGATCTGTAACTATGTCAACTTTGAGGTGAAGCGTTATCGAATAATTCGACAAAAACCTCGAAAATTTGTTAATTTAGAAATTTAAAAATATTCTAAGTCCAGAAACTAAAATTTTTCTTTGTTTTTCAGGTTATTATCTTCCCACGGGACGCAGGAGTGTCTACAAAGATGATATCAACAAATAACAACAACACTAGCAGCTGTATTCGATTCAAATTTCGCACAAATGTTCCAAATGTGCACCCCTAAGGTAGACTTTCAAAAGTAAACAAACAGTAATGAAAATTTTAAAAGTCAATTTCCCAATTTTCCGTCAGGCGGATCCGGACGAAAGTGGTGTCGTTCGACGGGTAATTAACAGGGCTATCTAAATATATATAAATGATAATTTGGAAAACAAAGGCTATCGAATTAATCGAGAAAAACCTCAAAAATGACTAAAATTTAAATTTAATTGTTGAATTTCTAAGGTTATATTTACCAGATTTAAATAAAAGAGGTGTTGTTAGATAGGTCGTGACGCGAGCTATCTAGGCATGTATAATTTATTGTTCCCAAAAAAATGAGGGAGCAAGTTATTCAAAGAAAATCTCAGAAAATTTTCGAAAAAGCGGTAAATTGAGTTTTGTTTGTTGAAAATTTACTACTTTTATTAACCAGATCTTAATAAAGGAGGTGTTATTTGATAGGCCTTGACGAGTTCTATCTAAATATATATAATTAAAAATTCCAAAAATAAATTTCGAAAAGTTATAAGCGAAGCGCCTTGGAAAATTCCTTAAAAATGCCGAAAGTCAAAATGAATGTGAAAATTTAGTAACTTCTATTTACCCAACCTATACAAAGGAGGTGTTATTAGATAGGCCTTGATGAGGGCTATCTAGATCTGTAACTATGTCAACTTTGAGGTGAAGCGTTATCGAATAATTCGACAAAAACCTCGAAAATTTGTTAATTTAGAAATTTAAAAATATTCTAAGTCCAGAAACTAAAATTTTTCTTTGTTTTTCAGGTTATTATCTTCCCACGGGACGCAGGAGTGTCTACAAAGATGATATCAACAAATAACAACAACACTAGCAGCTGTATTCGATTCAAATTTCGCACAAATGTTCCAAATGTGCACCCCTAAGGTAGACTTTCAAAAGTAAACAAACAGTAATGAAAATTTTAAAAGTCAATTTCCCAATTTTCCGTCAGGCGGATCCGGACGAAAGTGGTGTCGTTCGACGGGTAATTAACAGGGCTATCTAAATATATATAAATGATAATTTGGAAAACAAAGGCTATCGAATTAATCGAGAAAAACCTCAAAAATGACTAAAATTTAAAATTAAATGTTGAATTTCTAAGGTTATATTTACCAGATTTAAATAAAAGAGGTGTTGTTAGATAGGTCGTGACGCGAGCTATCTAGGTATGTATAATTTATTGTTCCCAAAAAAATGAGGGAGCAAGTTATTCAAAGAAAATCTCAGAAAATTTTCGAAAAAGCGGTAAATTGAGTTTTGTTTGTTGAAAATTTACTACTTTTATTAACCAGATCTTAATAAAGGAGGTGTTATTTGATAGGCCTTGACGAGTTCTATCTAAATATATATAATTAAAAATTCCAAAAATAAATTTCGAAAAGTTATAAGCGAAGCGCCTTGGAAAATTCCTTAAAAATGCCGAAAGTCAAAATGAATGTGAAAATTTAGTAACTTCTATTTACCCAACCTATACAAAGGAGGTGTTATTAGATAGGCCTTGATGAGGGCTATCTAGATCTGTAACTATGTCAACTTTGAGGTGAAGCGTTATCGAATAATTCGACAAAAACCTCGAAAATTTGTTAATTTAGAAATTTAAAAATATTCTAAGTCCAGAAACTAAAATTTTTCTTTGTTTTTCAGGTTATTATCTTCCCACGGGACGCAGGAGTGTCTACAAAGATGATATCAACAAATAACAACAACACTAGCAGCTGTATTCGATTCAAATTTCGCACAAATGTTCCAAATGTGCACCCCTAAGGTAGACTTTCAAAAGTAAACAAACAGTAATGAAAATTTTAAAAGTCAATTTCCCAATTTTCCGTCAGGCGGATCCGGACGAAAGTGGTGTCGTTCGACGGGTAATTAACAGGGCTATCTAAATATATATAAATGATAATTTGGAAAACAAAGGCTATCGAATTAATCGAGAAAAACCTCAAAAATGACTAAAATTTAAATTTAAATGTTGAATTTCTAAGGTTATATTTACCAGATTTAAATAGAAGAGGTGTTGTTAGATAGGTCGTGACGCGAGCTATCTAGGTATGTATAATTTATTGTTCCCAAAAAAATGAGGGAGCAAGTTATTCAAAGAAAATCTCAGAAAATTTTCGAAAAAGCGGTAAATTGAGTTTTGTTTGTTGAAAATTTACTACTTTTATTAACCAGATCTTAATAAAGGAGGTGTTATTTGATAGGCCTTGACGAGTTCTATCTAAATATATATAATTAAAAATTCCAAAAATAAATTTCGAAAAGTTATAAGCGAAGCGCCTTGGAAAATTCCTTAAAAATGCCGAAAGTCAAAATGAATGTGAAAATTTAGTAACTTCTATTTACCCAACCTATACAAAGGAGGTGTTATTAGATAGGCCTTGATGAGGGCTATCTAGATCTGTAACTATGTCAACTTTGAGGTGAAGCGTTATCGAATAATTCGACAAAAACCTCGAAAATTTGTTAATTTAGAAATTTAAAAATATTCTAAGTCCAGAAACTAAAATTTTTCTTTGTTTTTCAGGTTATTATCTTCCCACGGGACGCAGGAGTGTCTACAAAGATGATATCAACAAATAACAACAACACTAGCAGCTGTATTCGATTCAAATTTCGCACAAATGTTCCAAATGTGCACCCCTAAGGTAGACTTTCAAAAGTAAACAAACAGTAATGAAAATTTTAAAAGTCAATTTCCCAATTTTCCGTCAGGCGGATCCGGACGAAAGTGGTGTCGTTCGACGGGTAATTAACAGGGCTATCTAAATATATATAAATGATAATTTGGAAAACAAAGGCTATCGAATTAATCGAGAAAAACCTCAAAAATGACTAAAATTTAAATTTAATTGTTGAATTTCTAAGGTTATATTTACCAGATTTAAATAAAAGAGGTGTTGTTAGATAGGTCGTGACGCGAGCTATCTAGGCATGTATAATTTATTGTTCCCAAAAAAATGAGGGAGCAAGTTATTCAAAGAAAATCTCAGAAAATTTTCGAAAAAGCGGTAAATTGAGTTTTGTTTGTTGAAAATTTACTACTTTTATTAACCAGATCTTAATAAAGGAGGTGTTATTTGATAGGCCTTGACGAGTTCTATCTAAATATATATAATTAAAAATTCCAAAAATAAATTTCGAAAAGTTATAAGCGAAGCGCCTTGGAAAATTCCTTAAAAATGCCGAAAGTCAAAATGAATGTGAAAATTTAGTAACTTCTATTTACCCAACCTATACAAAGGAGGTGTTATTAGATAGGCCTTGATGAGGGCTATCTAGATCTGTAACTATGTCAACTTTGAGGTGAAGCGTTATCGAATAATTCGACAAAAACCTCGAAAATTTGTTAATTTAGAAATTTAAAAATATTCTAAGTCCAGAAACTAAAATTTTTCTTTGTTTTTCAGGTTATTATCTTCCCACGGGACGCAGGAGTGTCTACAAAGATGATATCAACAAATAACAACAACACTAGCAGCTGTATTCGATTCAAATTTCGCACAAATGTTCCAAATGTGCACCCCTAAGGTAGACTTTCAAAAGTAAACAAACAGTAATGAAAATTTTAAAAGTCAATTTCCCAATTTTCCGTCAGGCGGATCCGGACGAAAGTGGTGTCGTTCGACGGGTAATTAACAGGGCTATCTAAATATATATAAATGATAATTTGGAAAACAAAGGCTATCGAATTAATCGAGAAAAACCTCAAAAATGACTAAAATTTAAATTTAAATGTTGAATTTCTAAGGTTATATTTACCAGATTTAAATAAAAGAGGTGTTGTTAGATAGGTCGTGACGCGAGCTATCTAGGTATGTATAATTTATTGTTCCCAAAAAAATGAGGGAGCAAGTTATTCAAAGAAAATCTCAGAAAATTTTCGAAAAAGCGGTAAATTGAGTTTTGTTTGTTGAAAATTTACTACTTTTATTAACCAGATCTTAATAAAGGAGGTGTTATTTGATAGGCCTTGACGAGTTCTATCTAAATATATATAATTAAAAATTCCAAAAATAAATTTCGAAAAGTTATAAGCGAAGCGCCTTGGAAAATTCCTTAAAAATGCCGAAAGTCAAAATGAATGTGAAAATTTAGTAACTTCTATTTACCCAACCTATACAAAGGAGGTGTTATTAGATAGGCCTTGATGAGGGCTATCTAGATCTGTAACTATGTCAACTTTGAGGTGAAGCGTTATCGAATAATTCGACAAAAACCTCGAAAATTTGTTAATTTAGAAATTTAAAAATATTCTAAGTCCAGAAACTAAAATTTTTCTTTGTTTTTCAGGTTATTATCTTCCCACGGGACGCAGGAGTGTCTACAAAGATGATATCAACAAATAACAACAACACTAGCAGCTGTATTCGATTCAAATTTCGCACAAATGTTCCAAATGTGCACCCCTAAGGTAGACTTTCAAAAGTAAACAAACAGTAATGAAAATTTTAAAAGTCAATTTCCCAATTTTCCGTCAGGCGGATCCGGACGAAAGTGGTGTCGTTCGACGGGTAATTAACAGGGCTATCTAAATATATATAAATGATAATTTGGAAAACAAAGGCTATCGAATTAATCGAGAAAAACCTCAAAAATGACTAAAATTTAAATTTAAATGTTGAATTTCTAAGGTTATATTTACCAGATTTAAATAAAAGAGGTGTTGTTAGATAGGTCGTGACGCGAGCTATCTAGGTATGTATAATTTATTGTTCCCAAAAAAATGAGGGAGCAAGTTATTCAAAGAAAATCTCAGAAAATTTTCGAAAAAGCGGTAAATTGAGTTTTGTTTGTTGAAAATTTACTACTTTTATTAACCAGATCTTAATAAAGGAGGTGTTATTTGATAGGCCTTGACGAGTTCTATCTAAATATATATAATTAAAAATTCCAAAAATAAATTTCGAAAAGTTATAAGCGAAGCGCCTTGGAAAATTCCTTAAAAATGCCGAAAGTCAAAATGAATGTGAAAATTTAGTAACTTCTATTTACCCAACCTATACAAAGGAGGTGTTATTAGATAGGCCTTGATGAGGGCTATCTAGATCTGTAACTATGTCAACTTTGAGGTGAAGCGTTATCGAATAATTCGACAAAAACCTCGAAAATTTGTTAATTTAGAAATTTAAAAATATTCTAAGTCCAGAAACTAAAATTTTTCTTTGTTTTTCAGGTTATTATCTTCCCACGGGACGCAGGAGTGTCTACAAAGATGATATCAACAAATAACAACAACACTAGCAGCTGTATTCGATTCAAATTTCGCACAAATGTTCCAAATGTGCACCCCTAAGGTAGACTTTCAAAAGTAAACAAACAGTAATGAAAATTTTAAAAGTCAATTTCCCAATTTTCCGTCAGGCGGATCCGGACGAAAGTGGTGTCGTTCGACGGGTAATTAACAGGGCTATCTAAATATATATAAATGATAATTTGGAAAACAAAGGCTATCGAATTAATCGAGAAAAACCTCAAAAATGACTAAAATTTAAATTTAAATGTTGAATTTCTAAGGTTATATTTACCAGATTTAAATAAAAGAGGTGTTGTTAGATAGGTCGTGACGCGAGCTATCTAGGTATGTATAATTTATTGTTCCCAAAAAAATGAGGGAGCAAGTTATTCAAAGAAAATCTCAGAAAATTTTCGAAAAAGCGGTAAATTGAGTTTTGTTTGTTGAAAATTTACTACTTTTATTAACCAGATCTTAATAAAGGAGGTGTTATTTGATAGGCCTTGACGAGTTCTATCTAAATATATATAATTAAAAATTCCAAAAATAAATTTCGAAAAGTTATAAGCGAAGCGCCTTGGAAAATTCCTTAAAAATGCCGAAAGTCAAAATGAATGTGAAAATTTAGTAACTTCTATTTACCCAACCTATACAAAGGAGGTGTTATTAGATAGGCCTTGATGAGGGCTATCTAGATCTGTAACTATGTCAACTTTGAGGTGAAGCGTTATCGAATAATTCGACAAAAACCTCGAAAATTTGTTAATTTAGAAATTTAAAAATATTCTAAGTCCAGAAACTAAAATTTTTCTTTGTTTTTCAGGTTATTATCTTCCCACGGGACGCAGGAGTGTCTACAAAGATGATATCAACAAATAACAACAACACTAGCAGCTGTATTCGATTCAAATTTCGCACAAATGTTCCAAATGTGCACCCCTAAGGTAGACTTTCAAAAGTAAACAAACAGTAATGAAAATTTTAAAAGTCAATTTCCCAATTTTCCGTCAGGCGGATCCGGACGAAAGTGGTGTCGTTCGACGGGTAATTAACAGGGCTATCTAAATATATATAAATGATAATTTGGAAAACAAAGGCTATCGAATTAATCGAGAAAAACCTCAAAAATGACTAAAATTTAAATTTAAATGTTGAATTTCTAAGGTTATATTTACCAGATTTAAATAAAAGAGGTGTTGTTAGATAGGTCGTGACGCGAGCTATCTAGGTATGTATAATTTATTGTTCCCAAAAAAATGAGGGAGCAAGTTATTCAAAGAAAATCTCAGAAAATTTTCGAAAAAGCGGTAAATTGAGTTTTGTTTGTTGAAAATTTACTACTTTTATTAACCAGATCTTAATAAAGGAGGTGTTATTTGATAGGCCTTGACGAGTTCTATCTAAATATATATAATTAAAAATTCCAAAAATAAATTTCGAAAAGTTATAAGCGAAGCGCCTTGGAAAATTCCTTAAAAATGCCGAAAGTCAAAATGAATGTGAAAATTTAGTAACTTCTATTTACCCAACCTATACAAAGGAGGTGTTATTAGATAGGCCTTGATGAGGGCTATCTAGATCTGTAACTATGTCAACTTTGAGGTGAAGCGTTATCGAATAATTCGACAAAAACCTCGAAAATTTGTTAATTTAGAAATTTAAAAATATTCTAAGTCCAGAAACTAAAATTTTTCTTTGTTTTTCAGGTTATTATCTTCCCACGGGACGCAGGAGTGTCTACAAAGATGATATCAACAAATAACAACAACACTAGCAGCTGTATTCGATTCAAATTTCGCACAAATGTTCCAAATGTGCACCCCTAAGGTAGACTTTCAAAAGTAAACAAACAGTAATGAAAATTTTAAAAGTCAATTTCCCAATTTTCCGTCAGGCGGATCCGGACGAAAGTGGTGTCGTTCGACGGGTAATTAACAGGGCTATCTAAATATATATAAATGATAATTTGGAAAACAAAGGCTATCGAATTAATCGAGAAAAACCTCAAAAATGACTAAAATTTAAATTTAAATGTTGAATTTCTAAGGTTATATTTACCAGATTTAAATAAAAGAGGTGTTGTTAGATAGGTCGTGACGCGAGCTATCTAGGTATGTATAATTTATTGTTCCCAAAAAAATGAGGGAGCAAGTTATTCAAAGAAAATCTCAGAAAATTTTCGAAAAAGCGGTAAATTGAGTTTTGTTTGTTGAAAATTTACTACTTTTATTAACCAGATCTTAATAAAGGAGGTGTTATTTGATAGGCCTTGACGAGTTCTATCTAAATATATATAATTAAAAATTCCAAAAATAAATTTCGAAAAGTTATAAGCGAAGCGCCTTGGAAAATTCCTTAAAAATGCCGAAAGTCAAAATGAATGTGAAAATTTAGTAACTTCTATTTACCCAACCTATACAAAGGAGGTGTTATTAGATAGGCCTTGATGAGGGCTATCTAGATCTGTAACTATGTCAACTTTGAGGTGAAGCGTTATCGAATAATTCGACAAAAACCTCGAAAATTTGTTAATTTAGAAATTTAAAAATATTCTAAGTCCAGAAACTAAAATTTTTCTTTGTTTTTCAGGTTATTATCTTCCCACGGGACGCAGGAGTGTCTACAAAGATGATATCAACAAATAACAACAACACTAGCAGCTGTATTCGATTCAAATTTCGCACAAATGTTCCAAATGTGCACCCCTAAGGTAGACTTTCAAAAGTAAACAAACAGTAATGAAAATTTTAAAAGTCAATTTCCCAATTTTCCGTCAGGCGGATCCGGACGAAAGTGGTGTCGTTCGACGGGTAATTAACAGGGCTATCTAAATATATATAAATGATAATTTGGAAAACAAAGGCTATCGAATTAATCGAGAAAAACCTCAAAAATGACTAAAATTTAAATTTAAATGTTGAATTTCTAAGGTTATATTTACCAGATTTAAATAAAAGAGGTGTTGTTAGATAGGTCGTGACGCGAGCTATCTAGGTATGTATAATTTATTGTTCCCAAAAAAATGAGGGAGCAAGTTATTCAAAGAAAATCTCAGAAAATTTTCGAAAAAGCGGTAAATTGAGTTTTGTTTGTTGAAAATTTACTACTTTTATTAACCAGATCTTAATAAAGGAGGTGTTATTTGATAGGCCTTGACGAGTTCTATCTAAATATATATAATTAAAAATTCCAAAAATAAATTTCGAAAAGTTATAAGCGAAGCGCCTTGGAAAATTCCTTAAAAATGCCGAAAGTCAAAATGAATGTGAAAATTTAGTAACTTCTATTTACCCAACCTATACAAAGGAGGTGTTATTAGATAGGCCTTGATGAGGGCTATCTAGATCTGTAACTATGTCAACTTTGAGGTGAAGCGTTATCGAATAATTCGACAAAAACCTCGAAAATTTGTTAATTTAGAAATTTAAAAATATTCTAAGTCCAGAAACTAAAATTTTTCTTTGTTTTTCAGGTTATTATCTTCCCACGGGACGCAGGAGTGTCTACAAAGATGATATCAACAAATAACAACAACACTAGCAGCTGTATTCGATTCAAATTTCGCACAAATGTTCCAAATGTGCACCCCTAAGGTAGACTTTCAAAAGTAAACAAACAGTAATGAAAATTTTAAAAGTCAATTTCCCAATTTTCCGTCAGGCGGATCCGGACGAAAGTGGTGTCGTTCGACGGGTAATTAACAGGGCTATCTAAATATATATAAATGATAATTTGGAAAACAAAGGCTATCGAATTAATCGAGAAAAACCTCAAAAATGACTAAAATTTAAATTTAAATGTTGAATTTCTAAGGTTATATTTACCAGATTTAAATAAAAGAGGTGTTGTTAGATAGGTCGTGACGCGAGCTATCTAGGTATGTATAATTTATTGTTCCCAAAAAAATGAGGGAGCAAGTTATTCAAAGAAAATCTCAGAAAATTTTCGAAAAAGCGGTAAATTGAGTTTTGTTTGTTGAAAATTTACTACTTTTATTAACCAGATCTTAATAAAGGAGGTGTTATTTGATAGGCCTTGACGAGTTCTATCTAAATATATATAATTAAAAATTCCAAAAATAAATTTCGAAAAGTTATAAGCGAAGCGCCTTGGAAAATTCCTTAAAAATGCCGAAAGTCAAAATGAATGTGAAAATTTAGTAACTTCTATTTACCCAACCTATACAAAGGAGGTGTTATTAGATAGGCCTTGATGAGGGCTATCTAGATCTGTAACTATGTCAACTTTGAGGTGAAGCGTTATCGAATAATTCGACAAAAACCTCGAAAATTTGTTAATTTAGAAATTTAAAAATATTCTAAGTCCAGAAACTAAAATTTTTCTTTGTTTTTCAGGTTATTATCTTCCCACGGGACGCAGGAGTGTCTACAAAGATGATATCAACAAATAACAACAACACTAGCAGCTGTATTCGATTCAAATTTCGCACAAATGTTCCAAATGTGCACCCCTAAGGTAGACTTTCAAAAGTAAACAAACAGTAATGAAAATTTTAAAAGTCAATTTCCCAATTTTCCGTCAGGCGGATCCGGACGAAAGTGGTGTCGTTCGACGGGTAATTAACAGGGCTATCTAAATATATATAAATGATAATTTGGAAAACAAAGGCTATCGAATTAATCGAGAAAAACCTCAAAAATGACTAAAATTTAAATTTAAATGTTGAATTTCTAAGGTTATATTTACCAGATTTAAATAAAAGAGGTGTTGTTAGATAGGTCGTGACGCGAGCTATCTAGGTATGTATAATTTATTGTTCCCAAAAAAATGAGGGAGCAAGTTATTCAAAGAAAATCTCAGAAAATTTTCGAAAAAGCGGTAAATTGAGTTTTGTTTGTTGAAAATTTACTACTTTTATTAACCAGATCTTAATAAAGGAGGTGTTATTTGATAGGCCTTGACGAGTTCTATCTAAATATATATAATTAAAAATTCCAAAAATAAATTTCGAAAAGTTATAAGCGAAGCGCCTTGGAAAATTCCTTAAAAATGCCGAAAGTCAAAATGAATGTGAAAATTTAGTAACTTCTATTTACCCAACCTATACAAAGGAGGTGTTATTAGATAGGCCTTGATGAGGGCTATCTAGATCTGTAACTATGTCAACTTTGAGGTGAAGCGTTATCGAATAATTCGACAAAAACCTCGAAAATTTGTTAATTTAGAAATTTAAAAATATTCTAAGTCCAGAAACTAAAATTTTTCTTTGTTTTTCAGGTTATTATCTTCCCACGGGACGCAGGAGTGTCTACAAAGATGATATCAACAAATAACAACAACACTAGCAGCTGTATTCGATTCAAATTTCGCACAAATGTTCCAAATGTGCACCCCTAAGGTAGACTTTCAAAAGTAAACAAACAGTAATGAAAATTTTAAAAGTCAATTTCCCAATTTTCCGTCAGGCGGATCCGGACGAAAGTGGTGTCGTTCGACGGGTAATTAACAGGGCTATCTAAATATATATAAATGATAATTTGGAAAACAAAGGCTATCGAATTAATCGAGAAAAACCTCAAAAATGACTAAAATTTAAATTTAAATGTTGAATTTCTAAGGTTATATTTACCAGATTTAAATAAAAGAGGTGTTGTTAGATAGGTCGTGACGCGAGCTATCTAGGCATGTATAATTTATTGTTCCCAAAAAAATGAGGGAGCAAGTTATTCAAAGAAAATCTCAGAAAATTTTCGAAAAAGCGGTAAATTGAGTTTTGTTTGTTGAAAATTTACTACTTTTATTAACCAGATCTTAATAAAGGAGGTGTTATTTGATAGGCCTTGACGAGTTCTATCTAAATATATATAATTAAAAATTCCAAAAATAAATTTCGAAAAGTTATAAGCGAAGCGCCTTGGAAAATTCCTTAAAAATGCCGAAAGTCAAAATGAATGTGAAAATTTAGTAACTTCTATTTACCCAACCTATACAAAGGAGGTGTTATTAGATAGGCCTTGATGAGGGCTATCTAGATCTGTAACTATGTCAACTTTGAGGTGAAGCGTTATCGAATAATTCGACAAAAACCTCGAAAATTTGTTAATTTAGAAATTTAAAAATATTCTAAGTCCAGAAACTAAAATTTTTCTTTGTTTTTCAGGTTATTATCTTCCCACGGGACGCAGGAGTGTCTACAAAGATGATATCAACAAATAACAACAACACTAGCAGCTGTATTCGATTCAAATTTCGCACAAATGTTCCAAATGTGCACCCCTAAGGTAGACTTTCAAAAGTAAACAAACAGTAATGAAAATTTTAAAAGTCAATTTCCCAATTTTCCGTCAGGCGGATCCGGACGAAAGTGGTGTCGTTCGACGGGTAATTAACAGGGCTATCTAAATATATATAAATGATAATTTGGAAAACAAAGGCTATCGAATTAATCGAGAAAAACCTCAAAAATGACTAAAATTTAAATTTAAATGTTGAATTTCTAAGGTTATATTTACCAGATTTAAATAAAAGAGGTGTTGTTAGATAGGTCGTGACGCGAGCTATCTAGGTATGTATAATTTATTGTTCCCAAAAAAATGAGGGAGCAAGTTATTCAAAGAAAATCTCAGAAAATTTTCGAAAAAGCGGTAAATTGAGTTTTGTTTGTTGAAAATTTACTACTTTTATTAACCAGATCTTAATAAAGGAGGTGTTATTTGATAGGCCTTGACGAGTTCTATCTAAATATATATAATTAAAAATTCCAAAAATAAATTTCGAAAAGTTATAAGCGAAGCGCCTTGGAAAATTCCTTAAAAATGCCGAAAGTCAAAATGAATGTGAAAATTTAGTAACTTCTATTTACCCAACCTATACAAAGGAGGTGTTATTAGATAGGCCTTGATGAGGGCTATCTAGATCTGTAACTATGTCAACTTTGAGGTGAAGCGTTATCGAATAATTCGACAAAAACCTCGAAAATTTGTTAATTTAGAAATTTAAAAATATTCTAAGTCCAGAAACTAAAATTTTTCTTTGTTTTTCAGGTTATTATCTTCCCACGGGACGCAGGAGTGTCTACAAAGATGATATCAACAAATAACAACAACACTAGCAGCTGTATTCGATTCAAATTTCGCACAAATGTTCCAAATGTGCACCCCTAAGGTAGACTTTCAAAAGTAAACAAACAGTAATGAAAATTTTAAAAGTCAATTTCCCAATTTTCCGTCAGGCGGATCCGGACGAAAGTGGTGTCGTTCGACGGGTAATTAACAGGGCTATCTAAATATATATAAATGATAATTTGGAAAACAAAGGCTATCGAATTAATCGAGAAAAACCTCAAAAATGACTAAAATTTAAATTTAAATGTTGAATTTCTAAGGTTATATTTACCAGATTTAAATAAAAGAGGTGTTGTTAGATAGGTCGTGACGCGAGCTATCTAGGTATGTATAATTTATTGTTCCCAAAAAAATGAGGGAGCAAGTTATTCAAAGAAAATCTCAGAAAATTTTCGAAAAAGCGGTAAATTGAGTTTTGTTTGTTGAAAATTTACTACTTTTATTAACCAGATCTTAATAAAGGAGGTGTTATTTGATAGGCCTTGACGAGTTCTATCTAAATATATATAATTAAAAATTCCAAAAATAAATTTCGAAAAGTTATAAGCGAAGCGCCTTGGAAAATTCCTTAAAAATGCCGAAAGTCAAAATGAATGTGAAAATTTAGTAACTTCTATTTACCCAACCTATACAAAGGAGGTGTTATTAGATAGGCCTTGATGAGGGCTATCTAGATCTGTAACTATGTCAACTTTGAGGTGAAGCGTTATCGAATAATTCGACAAAAACCTCGAAAATTTGTTAATTTAGAAATTTAAAAATATTCTAAGTCCAGAAACTAAAATTTTTCTTTGTTTTTCAGGTTATTATCTTCCCACGGGACGCAGGAGTGTCTACAAAGATGATATCAACAAATAACAACAACACTAGCAGCTGTATTCGATTCAAATTTCGCACAAATGTTCCAAATGTGCACCCCTAAGGTAGACTTTCAAAAGTAAACAAACAGTAATGAAAATTTTAAAAGTCAATTTCCCAATTTTCCGTCAGGCGGATCCGGACGAAAGTGGTGTCGTTCGACGGGTAATTAACAGGGCTATCTAAATATATATAAATGATAATTTGGAAAACAAAGGCTATCGAATTAATCGAGAAAAACCTCAAAAATGACTAAAATTTAAATTTAAATGTTGAATTTCTAAGGTTATATTTACCAGATTTAAATAAAAGAGGTGTTGTTAGATAGGTCGTGACGCGAGCTATCTAGGTATGTATAATTTATTGTTCCCAAAAAAATGAGGGAGCAAGTTATTCAAAGAAAATCTCAGAAAATTTTCGAAAAAGCGGTAAATTGAGTTTTGTTTGTTGAAAATTTACTACTTTTATTAACCAGATCTTAATAAAGGAGGTGTTATTTGATAGGCCTTGACGAGTTCTATCTAAATATATATAATTAAAAATTCCAAAAATAAATTTCGAAAAGTTATAAGCGAAGCGCCTTGGAAAATTCCTTAAAAATGCCGAAAGTCAAAATGAATGTGAAAATTTAGTAACTTCTATTTACCCAACCTATACAAAGGAGGTGTTATTAGATAGGCCTTGATGAGGGCTATCTAGATCTGTAACTATGTCAACTTTGAGGTGAAGCGTTATCGAATAATTCGACAAAAACCTCGAAAATTTGTTAATTTAGAAATTTAAAAATATTCTAAGTCCAGAAACTAAAATTTTTCTTTGTTTTTCAGGTTATTATCTTCCCACGGGACGCAGGAGTGTCTACAAAGATGATATCAACAAATAACAACAACACTAGCAGCTGTATTCGATTCAAATTTCGCACAAATGTTCCAAATGTGCACCCCTAAGGTAGACTTTCAAAAGTAAACAAACAGTAATGAAAATTTTAAAAGTCAATTTCCCAATTTTCCGTCAGGCGGATCCGGACGAAAGTGGTGTCGTTCGACGGGTAATTAACAGGGCTATCTAAATATATATAAATGATAATTTGGAAAACAAAGGCTATCGAATTAATCGAGAAAAACCTCAAAAATGACTAAAATTTAAATTTAAATGTTGAATTTCTAAGGTTATATTTACCAGATTTAAATAAAAGAGGTGTTGTTAGATAGGTCGTGACGCGAGCTATCTAGGTATGTATAATTTATTGTTCCCAAAAAAATGAGGGAGCAAGTTATTCAAAGAAAATCTCAGAAAATTTTCGAAAAAGCGGTAAATTGAGTTTTGTTTGTTGAAAATTTACTACTTTTATTAACCAGATCTTAATAAAGGAGGTGTTATTTGATAGGCCTTGACGAGTTCTATCTAAATATATATAATTAAAAATTCCAAAAATAAATTTCGAAAAGTTATAAGCGAAGCGCCTTGGAAAATTCCTTAAAAATGCCGAAAGTCAAAATGAATGTGAAAATTTAGTAACTTCTATTTACCCAACCTATACAAAGGAGGTGTTATTAGATAGGCCTTGATGAGGGCTATCTAGATCTGTAACTATGTCAACTTTGAGGTGAAGCGTTATCGAATAATTCGACAAAAACCTCGAAAATTTGTTAATTTAGAAATTTAAAAATATTCTAAGTCCAGAAACTAAAATTTTTCTTTGTTTTTCAGGTTATTATCTTCCCACGGGACGCAGGAGTGTCTACAAAGATGATATCAACAAATAACAACAACACTAGCAGCTGTATTCGATTCAAATTTCGCACAAATGTTCCAAATGTGCACCCCTAAGGTAGACTTTCAAAAGTAAACAAACAGTAATGAAAATTTTAAAAGTCAATTTCCCAATTTTCCGTCAGGCGGATCCGGACGAAAGTGGTGTCGTTCGACGGGTAATTAACAGGGCTATCTAAATATATATAAATGATAATTTGGAAAACAAAGGCTATCGAATTAATCGAGAAAAACCTCAAAAATGACTAAAATTTAAATTTAAATGTTGAATTTCTAAGGTTATATTTACCAGATTTAAATAAAAGAGGTGTTGTTAGATAGGTCGTGACGCGAGCTATCTAGGTATGTATAATTTATTGTTCCCAAAAAAATGAGGGAGCAAGTTATTCAAAGAAAATCTCAGAAAATTTTCGAAAAAGCGGTAAATTGAGTTTTGTTTGTTGAAAATTTACTACTTTTATTAACCAGATCTTAATAAAGGAGGTGTTATTTGATAGGCCTTGACGAGTTCTATCTAAATATATATAATTAAAAATTCCAAAAATAAATTTCGAAAAGTTATAAGCGAAGCGCCTTGGAAAATTCCTTAAAAATGCCGAAAGTCAAAATGAATGTGAAAATTTAGTAACTTCTATTTACCCAACCTATACAAAGGAGGTGTTATTAGATAGGCCTTGATGAGGGCTATCTAGATCTGTAACTATGTCAACTTTGAGGTGAAGCGTTATCGAATAATTCGACAAAAACCTCGAAAATTTGTTAATTTAGAAATTTAAAAATATTCTAAGTCCAGAAACTAAAATTTTTCTTTGTTTTTCAGGTTATTATCTTCCCACGGGACGCAGGAGTGTCTACAAAGATGATATCAACAAATAACAACAACACTAGCAGCTGTATTCGATTCAAATTTCGCACAAATGTTCCAAATGTGCACCCCTAAGGTAGACTTTCAAAAGTAAACAAACAGTAATGAAAATTTTAAAAGTCAATTTCCCAATTTTCCGTCAGGCGGATCCGGACGAAAGTGGTGTCGTTCGACGGGTAATTAACAGGGCTATCTAAATATATATAAATGATAATTTGGAAAACAAAGGCTATCGAATTAATCGAGAAAAACCTCAAAAATGACTAAAATTTAAATTTAAATGTTGAATTTCTAAGGTTATATTTACCAGATTTAAATAAAAGAGGTGTTGTTAGATAGGTCGTGACGCGAGCTATCTAGGTATGTATAATTTATTGTTCCCAAAAAAATGAGGGAGCAAGTTATTCAAAGAAAATCTCAGAAAATTTTCGAAAAAGCGGTAAATTGAGTTTTGTTTGTTGAAAATTTACTACTTTTATTAACCAGATCTTAATAAAGGAGGTGTTATTTGATAGGCCTTGACGAGTTCTATCTAAATATATATAATTAAAAATTCCAAAAATAAATTTCGAAAAGTTATAAGCGAAGCGCCTTGGAAAATTCCTTAAAAATGCCGAAAGTCAAAATGAATGTGAAAATTTAGTAACTTCTATTTACCCAACCTATACAAAGGAGGTGTTATTAGATAGGCCTTGATGAGGGCTATCTAGATCTGTAACTATGTCAACTTTGAGGTGAAGCGTTATCGAATAATTCGACAAAAACCTCGAAAATTTGTTAATTTAGAAATTTAAAAATATTCTAAGTCCAGAAACTAAAATTTTTCTTTGTTTTTCAGGTTATTATCTTCCCACGGGACGCAGGAGTGTCTACAAAGATGATATCAACAAATAACAACAACACTAGCAGCTGTATTCGATTCAAATTTCGCACAAATGTTCCAAATGTGCACCCCTAAGGTAGACTTTCAAAAGTAAACAAACAGTAATGAAAATTTTAAAAGTCAATTTCCCAATTTTCCGTCAGGCGGATCCGGACGAAAGTGGTGTCGTTCGACGGGTAATTAACAGGGCTATCTAAATATATATAAATGATAATTTGGAAAACAAAGGCTATCGAATTAATCGAGAAAAACCTCAAAAATGACTAAAATTTAAATTTAAATGTTGAATTTCTAAGGTTATATTTACCAGATTTAAATAAAAGAGGTGTTGTTAGATAGGTCGTGACGCGAGCTATCTAGGTATGTATAATTTATTGTTCCCAAAAAAATGAGGGAGCAAGTTATTCAAAGAAAATCTCAGAAAATTTTCGAAAAAGCGGTAAATTGAGTTTTGTTTGTTGAAAATTTACTACTTTTATTAACCAGATCTTAATAAAGGAGGTGTTATTTGATAGGCCTTGACGAGTTCTATCTAAATATATATAATTAAAAATTCCAAAAATAAATTTCGAAAAGTTATAAGCGAAGCGCCTTGGAAAATTCCTTAAAAATGCCGAAAGTCAAAATGAATGTGAAAATTTAGTAACTTCTATTTACCCAACCTATACAAAGGAGGTGTTATTAGATAGGCCTTGATGAGGGCTATCTAGATCTGTAACTATGTCAACTTTGAGGTGAAGCGTTATCGAATAATTCGACAAAAACCTCGAAAATTTGTTAATTTAGAAATTTAAAAATATTCTAAGTCCAGAAACTAAAATTTTTCTTTGTTTTTCAGGTTATTATCTTCCCACGGGACGCAGGAGTGTCTACAAAGATGATATCAACAAATAACAACAACACTAGCAGCTGTATTCGATTCAAATTTCGCACAAATGTTCCAAATGTGCACCCCTAAGGTAGACTTTCAAAAGTAAACAAACAGTAATGAAAATTTTAAAAGTCAATTTCCCAATTTTCCGTCAGGCGGATCCGGACGAAAGTGGTGTCGTTCGACGGGTAATTAACAGGGCTATCTAAATATATATAAATGATAATTTGGAAAACAAAGGCTATCGAATTAATCGAGAAAAACCTCAAAAATGACTAAAATTTAAATTTAAATGTTGAATTTCTAAGGTTATATTTACCAGATTTAAATAAAAGAGGTGTTGTTAGATAGGTCGTGACGCGAGCTATCTAGGTATGTATAATTTATTGTTCCCAAAAAAATGAGGGAGCAAGTTATTCAAAGAAAATCTCAGAAAATTTTCGAAAAAGCGGTAAATTGAGTTTTGTTTGTTGAAAATTTACTACTTTTATTAACCAGATCTTAATAAAGGAGGTGTTATTTGATAGGCCTTGACGAGTTCTATCTAAATATATATAATTAAAAATTCCAAAAATAAATTTCGAAAAGTTATAAGCGAAGCGCCTTGGAAAATTCCTTAAAAATGCCGAAAGTCAAAATGAATGTGAAAATTTAGTAACTTCTATTTACCCAACCTATACAAAGGAGGTGTTATTAGATAGGCCTTGATGAGGGCTATCTAGATCTGTAACTATGTCAACTTTGAGGTGAAGCGTTATCGAATAATTCGACAAAAACCTCGAAAATTTGTTAATTTAGAAATTTAAAAATATTCTAAGTCCAGAAACTAAAATTTTTCTTTGTTTTTCAGGTTATTATCTTCCCACGGGACGCAGGAGTGTCTACAAAGATGATATCAACAAATAACAACAACACTAGCAGCTGTATTCGATTCAAATTTCGCACAAATGTTCCAAATGTGCACCCCTAAGGTAGACTTTCAAAAGTAAACAAACAGTAATGAAAATTTTAAAAGTCAATTTCCCAATTTTCCGTCAGGCGGATCCGGACGAAAGTGGTGTCGTTCGACGGGTAATTAACAGGGCTATCTAAATATATATAAATGATAATTTGGAAAACAAAGGCTATCGAATTAATCGAGAAAAACCTCAAAAATGACTAAAATTTAAATTTAAATGTTGAATTTCTAAGGTTATATTTACCAGATTTAAATAAAAGAGGTGTTGTTAGATAGGTCGTGACGCGAGCTATCTAGGTATGTATAATTTATTGTTCCCAAAAAAATGAGGGAGCAAGTTATTCAAAGAAAATCTCAGAAAATTTTCGAAAAAGCGGTAAATTGAGTTTTGTTTGTTGAAAATTTACTACTTTTATTAACCAGATCTTAATAAAGGAGGTGTTATTTGATAGGCCTTGACGAGTTCTATCTAAATATATATAATTAAAAATTCCAAAAATAAATTTCGAAAAGTTATAAGCGAAGCGCCTTGGAAAATTCCTTAAAAATGCCGAAAGTCAAAATGAATGTGAAAATTTAGTAACTTCTATTTACCCAACCTATACAAAGGAGGTGTTATTAGATAGGCCTTGATGAGGCCTATCTAGATCTGTAACTATGTCAACTTTGAGGTGAAGCGTTATCGAATAATTCGACAAAAACCTCGAAAATTTGTTAATTTAGAAATTTAAAAATATTCTAAGTCCAGAAACTAAAATTTTTCTTTGTTTTTCAGGTTATTATCTTCCCACGGGACGCAGGAGTGTCTACAAAGATGATATCAACAAATAACAACAACACTAGCAGCTGTATTCGATTCAAATTTCGCACAAATGTTCCAAATGTGCACCCCTAAGGTAGACTTTCAAAAGTAAACAAACAGTAATGAAAATTTTAAAAGTCAATTTCCCAATTTTCCGTCAGGCGGATCCGGACGAAAGTGGTGTCGTTCGACGGGTAATTAACAGGGCTATCTAAATATATATAAATGATAATTTGGAAAACAAAGGCTATCGAATTAATCGAGAAAAACCTCAAAAATGACTAAAATTTAAATTTAAATGTTGAATTTCTAAGGTTATATTTACCAGATTTAAATAAAAGAGGTGTTGTTAGATAGGTCGTGACGCGAGCTATCTAGGTATGTATAATTTATTGTTCCCAAAAAAATGAGGGAGCAAGTTATTCAAAGAAAATCTCAGAAAATTTTCGAAAAAGCGGTAAATTGAGTTTTGTTTGTTGAAAATTTACTACTTTTATTAACCAGATCTTAATAAAGGAGGTGTTATTTGATAGGCCTTGACGAGTTCTATCTAAATATATATAATTAAAAATTCCAAAAATAAATTTCGAAAAGTTATAAGCGAAGCGCCTTGGAAAATTCCTTAAAAATGCCGAAAGTCAAAATGAATGTGAAAATTTAGTAACTTCTATTTACCCAACCTATACAAAGGAGGTGTTATTAGATAGGCCTTGATGAGGCCTATCTAGATCTGTAACTATGTCAACTTTGAGGTGAAGCGTTATCGAATAATTCGACAAAAACCTCGAAAATTTGTTAATTTAGAAATTTAAAAATATTCTAAGTCCAGAAACTAAAATTTTTCTTTGTTTTTCAGGTTATTATCTTCCCACGGGACGCAGGAGTGTCTACAAAGATGATATCAACAAATAACAACAACACTAGCAGCTGTATTCGATTCAAATTTCGCACAAATGTTCCAAATGTGCACCCCTAAGGTAGACTTTCAAAAGTAAACAAACAGTAATGAAAATTTTAAAAGTCAATTTCCCAATTTTCCGTCAGGCGGATCCGGACGAAAGTGGTGTCGTTCGACGGGTAATTAACAGGGCTATCTAAATATATATAAATGATAATTTGGAAAACAAAGGCTATCGAATTAATCGAGAAAAACCTCAAAAATGACTAAAATTTAAATTTAAATGTTGAATTTCTAAGGTTATATTTACCAGATTTAAATAAAAGAGGTGTTGTTAGATAGGTCGTGACGCGAGCTATCTAGGTATGTATAATTTATTGTTCCCAAAAAAATGAGGGAGCAAGTTATTCAAAGAAAATCTCAGAAAATTTTCGAAAAAGCGGTAAATTGAGTTTTGTTTGTTGAAAATTTACTACTTTTATTAACCAGATCTTAATAAAGGAGGTGTTATTTGATAGGCCTTGACGAGTTCTATCTAAATATATATAATTAAAAATTCCAAAAATAAATTTCGAAAAGTTATAAGCGAAGCGCCTTGGAAAATTCCTTAAAAATGCCGAAAGTCAAAATGAATGTGAAAATTTAGTAACTTCTATTTACCCAACCTATACAAAGGAGGTGTTATTAGATAGGCCTTGATGAGGCCTATCTAGATCTGTAACTATGTCAACTTTGAGGTGAAGCGTTATCGAATAATTCGACAAAAACCTCGAAAATTTGTTAATTTAGAAATTTAAAAATATTCTAAGTCCAGAAACTAAAATTTTTCTTTGTTTTTCAGGTTATTATCTTCCCACGGGACGCAGGAGTGTCTACAAAGATGATATCAACAAATAACAACAACACTAGCAGCTGTATTCGATTCAAATTTCGCACAAATGTTCCAAATGTGCACCCCTAAGGTAGACTTTCAAAAGTAAACAAACAGTAATGAAAATTTTAAAAGTCAATTTCCCAATTTTCCGTCAGGCGGATCCGGACGAAAGTGGTGTCGTTCGACGGGTAATTAACAGGGCTATCTAAATATATATAAATGATAATTTGGAAAACAAAGGCTATCGAATTAATCGAGAAAAACCTCAAAAATGACTAAAATTTAAATTTAAATGTTGAATTTCTAAGGTTATATTTACCAGATTTAAATAAAAGAGGTGTTGTTAGATAGGTCGTGACGCGAGCTATCTAGGTATGTATAATTTATTGTTCCCAAAAAAATGAGGGAGCAAGTTATTCAAAGAAAATCTCAGAAAATTTTCGAAAAAGCGGTAAATTGAGTTTTGTTTGTTGAAAATTTACTACTTTTATTAACCAGATCTTAATAAAGGAGGTGTTATTTGATAGGCCTTGACGAGTTCTATCTAAATATATATAATTAAAAATTCCAAAAATAAATTTCGAAAAGTTATAAGCGAAGCGCCTTGGAAAATTCCTTAAAAATGCCGAAAGTCAAAATGAATGTGAAAATTTAGTAACTTCTATTTACCCAACCTATACAAAGGAGGTGTTATTAGATAGGCCTTGATGAGGCCTATCTAGATCTGTAACTATGTCAACTTTGAGGTGAAGCGTTATCGAATAATTCGACAAAAACCTCGAAAATTTGTTAATTTAGAAATTTAAAAATATTCTAAGTCCAGAAACTAAAATTTTTCTTTGTTTTTCAGGTTATTATCTTCCCACGGGACGCAGGAGTGTCTACAAAGATGATATCAACAAATAACAACAACACTAGCAGCTGTATTCGATTCAAATTTCGCACAAATGTTCCAAATGTGCACCCCTAAGGTAGACTTTCAAAAGTAAACAAACAGTAATGAAAATTTTAAAAGTCAATTTCCCAATTTTCCGTCAGGCGGATCCGGACGAAAGTGGTGTCGTTCGACGGGTAATTAACAGGGCTATCTAAATATATATAAATGATAATTTGGAAAACAAAGGCTATCGAATTAATCGAGAAAAACCTCAAAAATGACTAAAATTTAAATTTAAATGTTGAATTTCTAAGGTTATATTTACCAGATTTAAATAAAAGAGGTGTTGTTAGATAGGTCGTGACGCGAGCTATCTAGGTATGTATAATTTATTGTTCCCAAAAAAATGAGGGAGCAAGTTATTCAAAGAAAATCTCAGAAAATTTTCGAAAAAGCGGTAAATTGAGTTTTGTTTGTTGAAAATTTACTACTTTTATTAACCAGATCTTAATAAAGGAGGTGTTATTTGATAGGCCTTGACGAGTTCTATCTAAATATATATAATTAAAAATTCCAAAAATAAATTTCGAAAAGTTATAAGCGAAGCGCCTTGGAAAATTCCTTAAAAATGCCGAAAGTCAAAATGAATGTGAAAATTTAGTAACTTCTATTTACCCAACCTATACAAAGGAGGTGTTATTAGATAGGCCTTGATGAGGCCTATCTAGATCTGTAACTATGTCAACTTTGAGGTGAAGCGTTATCGAATAATTCGACAAAAACCTCGAAAATTTGTTAATTTAGAAATTTAAAAATATTCTAAGTCCAGAAACTAAAATTTTTCTTTGTTTTTCAGGTTATTATCTTCCCACGGGACGCAGGAGTGTCTACAAAGATGATATCAACAAATAACAACAACACTAGCAGCTGTATTCGATTCAAATTTCGCACAAATGTTCCAAATGTGCACCCCTAAGGTAGACTTTCAAAAGTAAACAAACAGTAATGAAAATTTTAAAAGTCAATTTCCCAATTTTCCGTCAGGCGGATCCGGACGAAAGTGGTGTCGTTCGACGGGTAATTAACAGGGCTATCTAAATATATATAAATGATAATTTGGAAAACAAAGGCTATCGAATTAATCGAGAAAAACCTCAAAAATGACTAAAATTTAAATTTAAATGTTGAATTTCTAAGGTTATATTTACCAGATTTAAATAAAAGAGGTGTTGTTAGATAGGTCGTGACGCGAGCTATCTAGGTATGTATAATTTATTGTTCCCAAAAAAATGAGGGAGCAAGTTATTCAAAGAAAATCTCAGAAAATTTTCGAAAAAGCGGTAAATTGAGTTTTGTTTGTTGAAAATTTACTACTTTTATTAACCAGATCTTAATAAAGGAGGTGTTATTTGATAGGCCTTGACGAGTTCTATCTAAATATATATAATTAAAAATTCCAAAAATAAATTTCGAAAAGTTATAAGCGAAGCGCCTTGGAAAATTCCTTAAAAATGCCGAAAGTCAAAATGAATGTGAAAATTTAGTAACTTCTATTTACCCAACCTATACAAAGGAGGTGTTATTAGATAGGCCTTGATGAGGCCTATCTAGATCTGTAACTATGTCAACTTTGAGGTGAAGCGTTATCGAATAATTCGACAAAAACCTCGAAAATTTGTTAATTTAGAAATTTAAAAATATTCTAAGTCCAGAAACTAAAATTTTTCTTTGTTTTTCAGGTTATTATCTTCCCACGGGACGCAGGAGTGTCTACAAAGATGATATCAACAAATAACAACAACACTAGCAGCTGTATTCGATTCAAATTTCGCACAAATGTTCCAAATGTGCACCCCTAAGGTAGACTTTCAAAAGTAAACAAACAGTAATGAAAATTTTAAAAGTCAATTTCCCAATTTTCCGTCAGGCGGATCCGGACGAAAGTGGTGTCGTTCGACGGGTAATTAACAGGGCTATCTAAATATATATAAATGATAATTTGGAAAACAAAGGCTATCGAATTAATCGAGAAAAACCTCAAAAATGACTAAAATTTAAATTTAAATGTTGAATTTCTAAGGTTATATTTACCAGATTTAAATAAAAGAGGTGTTGTTAGATAGGTCGTGACGCGAGCTATCTAGGTATGTATAATTTATTGTTCCCAAAAAAATGAGGGAGCAAGTTATTCAAAGAAAATCTCAGAAAATTTTCGAAAAAGCGGTAAATTGAGTTTTGTTTGTTGAAAATTTACTACTTTTATTAACCAGATCTTAATAAAGGAGGTGTTATTTGATAGGCCTTGACGAGTTCTATCTAAATATATATAATTAAAAATTCCAAAAATAAATTTCGAAAAGTTATAAGCGAAGCGCCTTGGAAAATTCCTTAAAAATGCCGAAAGTCAAAATGAATGTGAAAATTTAGTAACTTCTATTTACCCAACCTATACAAAGGAGGTGTTATTAGATAGGCCTTGATGAGGCCTATCTAGATCTGTAACTATGTCAACTTTGAGGTGAAGCGTTATCGAATAATTCGACAAAAACCTCGAAAATTTGTTAATTTAGAAATTTAAAAATATTCTAAGTCCAGAAACTAAAATTTTTCTTTGTTTTTCAGGTTATTATCTTCCCACGGGACGCAGGAGTGTCTACAAAGATGATATCAACAAATAACAACAACACTAGCAGCTGTATTCGATTCAAATTTCGCACAAATGTTCCAAATGTGCACCCCTAAGGTAGACTTTCAAAAGTAAACAAACAGTAATGAAAATTTTAAAAGTCAATTTCCCAATTTTCCGTCAGGCGGATCCGGACGAAAGTGGTGTCGTTCGACGGGTAATTAACAGGGCTATCTAAATATATATAAATGATAATTTGGAAAACAAAGGCTATCGAATTAATCGAGAAAAACCTCAAAAATGACTAAAATTTAAATTTAAATGTTGAATTTCTAAGGTTATATTTACCAGATTTAAATAAAAGAGGTGTTGTTAGATAGGTCGTGACGCGAGCTATCTAGGTATGTATAATTTATTGTTCCCAAAAAAATGAGGGAGCAAGTTATTCAAAGAAAATCTCAGAAAATTTTCGAAAAAGCGGTAAATTGAGTTTTGTTTGTTGAAAATTTACTACTTTTATTAACCAGATCTTAATAAAGGAGGTGTTATTTGATAGGCCTTGACGAGTTCTATCTAAATATATATAATTAAAAATTCCAAAAATAAATTTCGAAAAGTTATAAGCGAAGCGCCTTGGAAAATTCCTTAAAAATGCCGAAAGTCAAAATGAATGTGAAAATTTAGTAACTTCTATTTACCCAACCTATACAAAGGAGGTGTTATTAGATAGGCCTTGATGAGGCCTATCTAGATCTGTAACTATGTCAACTTTGAGGTGAAGCGTTATCGAATAATTCGACAAAAACCTCGAAAATTTGTTAATTTAGAAATTTAAAAATATTCTAAGTCCAGAAACTAAAATTTTTCTTTGTTTTTCAGGTTATTATCTTCCCACGGGACGCAGGAGTGTCTACAAAGATGATATCAACAAATAACAACAACACTAGCAGCTGTATTCGATTCAAATTTCGCACAAATGTTCCAAATGTGCACCCCTAAGGTAGACTTTCAAAAGTAAACAAACAGTAATGAAAATTTTAAAAGTCAATTTCCCAATTTTCCGTCAGGCGGATCCGGACGAAAGTGGTGTCGTTCGACGGGTAATTAACAGGGCTATCTAAATATATATAAATGATAATTTGGAAAACAAAGGCTATCGAATTAATCGAGAAAAACCTCAAAAATGACTAAAATTTAAATTTAAATGTTGAATTTCTAAGGTTATATTTACCAGATTTAAATAAAAGAGGTGTTGTTAGATAGGTCGTGACGCGAGCTATCTAGGTATGTATAATTTATTGTTCCCAAAAAAATGAGGGAGCAAGTTATTCAAAGAAAATCTCAGAAAATTTTCGAAAAAGCGGTAAATTGAGTTTTGTTTGTTGAAAATTTACTACTTTTATTAACCAGATCTTAATAAAGGAGGTGTTATTTGATAGGCCTTGACGAGTTCTATCTAAATATATATAATTAAAAATTCCAAAAATAAATTTCGAAAAGTTATAAGCGAAGCGCCTTGGAAAATTCCTTAAAAATGCCGAAAGTCAAAATGAATGTGAAAATTTAGTAACTTCTATTTACCCAACCTATACAAAGGAGGTGTTATTAGATAGGCCTTGATGAGGGCTATCTAGATCTGTAACTATGTCAACTTTGAGGTGAAGCGTTATCGAATAATTCGACAAAAACCTCGAAAATTTGTTAATTTAGAAATTTAAAAATATTCTAAGTCCAGAAATTAAAAATTTTTCTTTATTTTTCAGGTAATTTTCTTCCCACGGGACGCAGGAGTGTCTACAAATATGATACCAACAAATAACAACGTTACTAGCAGCTGTTTTCAATGAAAATTTCGCACCGGTTAGGTTTTTTTTTTTTTTTTTTTTTTTTTTTTTTTTTTACGTGGTGGAATGCATTTACGCACTTCGCTCGCCTCCCGCGGGGGCAGGGGGTTCGCTTCGTGTGGGACTCCTGACCTCAAAGAGAAGCCAGACTACCCACTAAACCACCACGGTGTTCCTCCTTCACCTAATCCGAGCCACGGGATAGTTTGCTCACCGCGACTCGGCTAGGGACGCCCTTTGTTGTTGGGCACACCTCATGAATGCACCCCAGAAACACAGAGGGGCGCATTCCGCCACATTAGCATGGGGCGGCAGATCCCCCGATCCACCGCCGTGGCCACTCTCACCCAGGGACGCGTGCGGACTTCGCCCACCGGCATCCCTCCCCGGGACGCGTGCGAACTCCGCCCGCCGGCGTCCCCGTGGCCCGCGGGGCGAAAGAGCGAGCCCAGCCCACTCCCGCCCCAGCAGAGCCCCTCCTCTTGGCCGCCATCAGCCGTGAGGCGACGGCAGCCCGACACTCATCGCCGCCGGCCATAGCCGGAGCCACAGCCTACGGCGAGAGGTCTGCTTTTTACGACTTTGCTGTCGGGTTTTAGAGTCTTTTCCTTGACGCGGGCCGGCCAGTTAAGGCAAGCCCTCCGGCCAACAGGTTTTCAGCATACCCTCCTGGAGCCACCAGTCAGGTCACTGTTGAGCCCCTGTTGGTTACGGAACGCGAGAGGGTGGCTAGGCCTCTCTCGCCGACGGTGGCACTAGTGCCTGTCAGCCCCTGAGTTAACAGTGGGCCGACCCGCCCCTCGATCCCGCCGAGCCCTGAAAAGGGCTGCTGCGGATCCCACCCCGCGACCCCCTCGTGCAATGGGGTCAAGCCCTGAAAAGGGCTGTCGGGTTATTGGTCAGACGGCCAGCATACAGAGCTCCTGAGAGTCAGAGTATCCTGACCGCCTGTCCAGGGCGCACCAGCCTCCACGCTTCCGCTCCCCAGGACCGGAGTCCAAAGGGAGAAGAAACGCGTAAGCCAACGTGGAGGTTACCCGACGCCGCGCCCCTCGCACCGGTTTTTTTTTTTTTTTTTTTTTTTTTTTTACGTGGTGGAATGCATTTACGCACTTCGCTCGCCTCCCGCGGGGGCAGGGGGTTCGCTTCGTGTGGGACTCCTGACCTCAAAGAGAAGCCAGACTACCCACTAAACCACCACGGTGTTCCTCCTTCACCTAATCCGAGCCACGGGATAGTTTGCTCACCGCGACTCGGCTAGGGACGCCCTTTGTTGTCGGGCTCTCCTCCTGAATGCACCCCGGAAACACAGAAGGGCGCATTCCGCCACATTAGCATGGGGCGGCAGATCCCCCGACCCACCGCCCGTGGCCACTCTCACCCAGGGACGCGTGCGGACTTCGCCCACCGGCATCCCTCCCCGGGACGCGTGCGAACTCCGCCCGCCGGCGTCCCCGTGGCCCGCGGGGCGAAAGAGCGAGCCCAGCCCACTCCCGCCCCAGCAGAGCCCCTCCTCTTGGCCGCCATCAGCCGTGAGGCGACGGCAGCCCGACACTCATCGCCGCCGGCCATAGCCGGAGCCACAGCCTACGGCGAGAGGTCTGCTTTTTACGACTTTGCTGTCGGGTTTTAGAGTCTTTTCCTTGACGCGGGCCGGCCAGTTAAGGCAAGCCCTCCGGCCAACAGGTTTTCAGCATACCCTCCTGGAGCCACCAGTCAGGTCACTGTTGAGCCCCTGTTGGTTACGGAACGCGAGAGGGTGGCTAGGCCTCTCTCGCCGACGGTGGCACTAGTGCCTGTCAGCCCCTGAGTTAACAGTGGGCCGACCCGCCCCTCGATCCCGCCGAGCCCTGAAAAGGGCTGCTGCGGATCCCACCCCGCGACCCCCTCGTGCAATGGGGTCAAGCCCTGAAAAGGGCTGTCGGGTTATTGGTCAGACGGCCAGCATACAGAGCTCCTGAGAGTCAGAGTATACTGACCGCCTGTCCAGGGCGCACCAGCCTCCACGCTTCCGCTCCCCAGGACCGGAGTCCAAAGGGGGAAGAAACGCGTAAGCCAACGTGGAGGTTACCCGACGCCGCGCCCCCCCCTCGCACCGGTTAGGTTAGGTTAGGTTAGGTTAGGTTAGGTTAGGTTAGGTTTTTTTTTTTTTTTTTTTTTTTTTTTTTTTTTTTTTTTTTTTTTATATACTGACTCACCTCCAACATTATCGGAGCCCTTATGTATCCTTTTTTCTCTTTGTTACTCTTTAGATATTTTGTGGCGGCATCGTTTATGCCCTTCGCACTGGTATTCTGCATACTCATTCTTCAATCTTTTGTGGGTGGGACGCCCACATATGGAATTTATTCTAATTTCTATTACTATGGTTCTTTTTATATTTTCTGTACTATATATCTAATCCATTTATCTTATTTGTAGGGAATAATGTTACACGTAATGTTTACTTCTACTTGTTCTTACCTAGTTACACTTTATTAAGCTTATTCTATTTAAGTGCCTTACCTATTTCATATTCTTATTTGTACTGTTTACTTAATTACTATTTATATTTACTGTTTATTTTTTTATGCTTATGTTATTATATGTATAATATATAACTAAACATATTTATTTATCTGTCTTATCATTTTCTTTCTCTATTCGCTATTTTAATACAGTGTTTTAGGAAACTATCTATGTATTTTACAAGTGTTCTCTCTTTTCAGCTGGTTTTGTTCTTACTGTCTTCTGGTTCCGTGTTTATTTGGGCGTTTAAAGATTTTGGGGGGCTGTTTGGTCAGTGTTAGGGTCGCAAGTACACGGTGGGCCTCCCCACACCCGACACAGCTCGGGTATTTGGAGGGCCCATCGTGCCCTGTAAGGACCTGCGTAGTGGTGTCTGTCGGTCTCACACATTTCCTAGTACCTTCGCAATGAGTTCGCGGACGGAGCAAGGCACCGTCCCCGACCTGCAATGCCGACTTGGAATTACTCTAGAATTCATAGCTGGCATCCCTGTGGACGGTGCCTAGCTTCCTCCGTATGTGTTGTACTGTGAGTCCGCTGTCTGCCGTTCCGTACCCCAAAGTTGGTGTGCCCGTCTTGCCAGTTCCGCCATCAGGAATACGCCACCCTGGATCTGGCCAGCATCTCCCATTTGCCGCGTACTGGGCACTCGGCACTGAATGCGTTGTGCTCAACGCGATCCAGGCCTTCGCGCACACAGTTGCAGCATTTGGGTGCCGCCCCAGCCAGCCAGTCGGCGCATTTTGCTTTAAGGTGGGGTCCCCCACAGTGGCTACACTTTTCAGTGTTTTCCCTGCAGAGCCGTCTCCCGTGCCCGTAGCCTAGACATAGGGAACATTGGACCAGGGGAGACTGGTCCTCAACCCTGATCCTCTGCAGGTCGATATGCACGACCTCTCTTTCTTGCAATCTGGTCCAGATTTTAGGGGAGACTCTAAGAACCACGTGGTGCGTGTGGAGATTTCTAGCTCTTTTTTTAAAGAGCACCTCGATTTGTTCGTCTTCTTTGCTGAGGCCGTCAAATACATCCGTATTCTGGTTCTTAAGAGCCATCAGGATGTCCTCGTCTGTGTTACTCTTCAAGAGATCCTTTAACACGACGAGAGGGTTCTTATTCTTGACGTCCTCCACGTTAAGTTGTTCCTTCACCCTAGCAAGCCTTTCCTTGATCTTCTCCCTTCCTTCCTCAGTGCGACATCCTAATATTATTTTTCTGTCCTTCGCTTTCCTCACTCTGTCCACTGTGACCCACCCCTCCTTAGCGTTCACAGCCTTCTTGATGCGTTCCAAGACTTCCTCCCCCGTATCCATTTCGTTTGTTGAGGTGACAACAACCGAGTGGAGCGCGGTTTGTAGTTGTTTGGGGGCTTGTAAAACTGGCCGACTGGCTACTGCGCCGGCATAGGACAGCTTTCCTGCTTGTTCCTGTTTTACCTGCAGCGCCTCTTTCAGATCGTCCAGTTTGGTGGTGTTTATTTTTAGAAGGTGGCTATGCTCCTCGAGCGCCTTCCTTAGCGACTCCGTCTCTATCGTCGTCGCTCCCACTACTTCAGGTTCTCTACTAGTCTCCGTGTTGGTGCCTCTATCCTGCGTCGCGGCTGATGTTTTTGCCTTGGACGCTTCCGCCTCCTTGACTAGTTGGTAGAGGTGATCTATAGCATTAAGGATCCCCACCTTAAGGTCTGTCTTCAGATTGCGGGACTCGCCCACGCAAGTCTTCGCTCTCTGAAGCCAGACCCTAGCTTGGGCTGTCCTGCTGCTCGACTTTTGCGGTTCCTGTCCCGGCCCCGGTGACGTCCTGGTGGCCTCCGTGGATGTTCTACGGGTAACAGGTGGTTTTAGTAGTTTGGGTGGGTGCGGGTGCGTTTTGGAGGTGCAGGGTTTGGGGTCGACCTTCCCTGCCTCACCCACGCTTCGCCTCACGCTAGTTGTAGTAGAGGAGGGTCCCGCCTCTTCCTTGGTGTTAAGGGGGCTTTTATCGGATCTGCTCTCTGGCCTCTTTGCGGGCGTCCGTATTCCCATCATTTTTGTCTTAGATGTTGGTGAGTCTGACCGTCAAGTTTTTTAAAATGCTACTTATATGATAAATGTGATGTGTAAGCTGTAGGAGCAATGTAAATATGTAAAATGTGTAAATATTGTGTGAGCAATTAAGCAACGTAAACTATAGTTTAAATATTCTTGTGAGTGTCTAGTGTAAAGTGTCTGTCTGACCCTGTATAGGGGGGTGTGTCAAATGTACGTCAAACTTAAATTTAGTGGTAGGTAAAACTCAGTTCTACCTAGTTATAGCGGAGGTCCTGCTCTATGTTGAGCTGTTCAAATTATTTATGGAGGTGTATATTGCCTCAGTCTACTAAATAAAATAGCACGAAATCCTTAGCAACCTTTTGTAGATTAAAAAATTTTTAGTCGATACCAATTGTTGGCGATCCCTGTAAGCAAAGCCTATATACCCAGTGAAATATGGGAGGGTGGGCGGGCAGTTTTTTAATTTTCCGTCAGGCGGATCCGGACGAGAGTGGTGTCGTTCGACGGGTAATTGAAAGGGCTATTTAAATATATATAATTAGTAATTTGGAAAACAAAGGCTATCGAATTAATCGACAAAAACCTCAAAAATGACTAAAATTGAAATTTAAATGTTGAATTTCTAAGGTTATATTTACCAGATTTAAATAAAAGAGGTGTTGTTAGATAGGTCGTGACGCGAGCTATCTAGGTATGTATAATTTATTGTTCCCAAAAAATGAGGGAGCAAGTTATTCAAAGAAAATCTCAGAAAATTTTCGAAAAAGCGGTAAATTGAGTTTTGTTTGTTGAAAATTTACTACTTTTATTAACCAGATCTTAATAAAGGAGGTGTTATTAGATAGGCCTTGACGAGTTCTATCTAAATATATATAATTAAAAATTCCAAAAATAAATTTCGAAAAGTTATAAGCGAAGCGCCTTGGAAAATTCCTTAAAAATGCCGAAAGTCAAAATGAATGTGAAAATTTAGTAACTTCTATTTACCCAACCTATACAAAGGAGGTGTTATTAGATAGGCCTTGATGAGGGCTATCTAGATCTGTAACTATGTCAACTTTGAGGTGAAGCGTTATCGAATAATTCGACAAAAACCTCGAACGGGACGCGTGCAAGCTCCGCCCGCCGGCGTCCCCCCCGCCGGTGGCCCGCGGGGCGAAAGAGCGAGTCCAGCCCACTCCCGCCCCAGCAGAGCCCCTCCTCTTGGCCGCCATCAGCCGTGAGGCGACGGCAGCCCGACACTCATCGCCGCCGGCCATAGCCGGAGCCACAGCCTACGGCGAGAGGTCTGCTTTTTACGACTTTGCTGTCGGGTTTTAGAGTCTTTTCCTTGACGCGGGCCGGCCAGTTAAGGCAAGCCCTCCGGCCAACAGGTTCTCAGCATACCCTCCTGGAGCCACCAGTCAGGTCACTGTTGAGCCCCTGTTGGTTACGGAACGCGAGAGGGTGGCTAGGCCTCTCTCGCCGACGGTGGCACTAGTGCCTGTCAGCCCCTGAGTTAACAGTGGGCCGACCCGCCCCTCGATCCCGCCGAGCCCTGAAAAGGGCTGCTGCGGATCCCACCCCGCGACCCCCTCGTACAATGGGGTCAAGCCCTGAAAAGGGCTGTCGGGTTATTGGTCAGACGGCCAGCATACAGAGCTCCTGAGAGTCAGAGTATCCCGACCGCCTGTCCAGGGCGCACCAGCCTCCACGCTTCTGCTCCCCAGGACCGGAGTCCAAAGGGGGAAGAAACGCGTAAGCCAACGTGGAGGTTACCCGACGCCGCGCCCCCGCACCGGTTTTTTTTTTTTTTTTTTTTTTTTTTTTTTTACGTGGTGGAATGCATTTACGCACTTCGCTCGCCTCCCGCGGGGGCAGGGGGTTCGCTTCGTGTGGGACTCCTGACCTCAAAGAGAAGCCAGACTACCCACTAAACCACCACGGTGTTCCTCCTTCACCTAATCCGAGCCACGGGATAGTTTGCTCACCGCGACTCGGCTAGGGACGCCCTTTGTTGTCGGGCACACCTCATGAATGCACCCCGGAAACACAGAAGGGCGCATTCCGCCACATTAGCATGGGGCGGCAGATCCCCCGATCCACCGCCCGTGGCCACTCTCACCCAGGGACGCGTGCGGACTTCGCCCACCGGCATCCCTCCCCGGGACGCGTGCGAACTCCGCCCGCCGGCGTCCCCGTGGCCCGCGGGGCGAAAGAGCGAGCCCAGCCCACTCCCGCCCCAGCAGAGCCCCTCCTCGTGGCCGCCATCAGCCGTGAGGCGACGGCAGCCCGACACTCATCGCCGCCGGCCATAGCCGGAGCCACAGCCTACGGCGAGAGGTCTGCTTTTTACGACTTTGCTGTCGGGTTTTAGAGTCTTTTCCTTGACGCGGGCCGGCCAGTTAAGGCAAGCCCTCCGGCCAACAGGTTCTCAGCATACCCTCCTGGAGCCACCAGTCAGGTCACTGTTGAGCCCCTGTTGGTTACGGAACGCGAGAGGGTGGCTAGGCCTCTCACACCGACGGTGGCACTAGTGCCTGTCAGCCCCTGAGTAAACAGTGGGCCGACCCGCCCCTCGATCCCGCCGAGCCCTGAAAAGGGCTGCTGCGGATCCCACCCCGCGACCCCCTCGTGCAATGGGGTCAAGCCCTGAAAAGGGCTGTCGGGTTATTGGTCAGACGGCCAGCATACAGAGCTCCTGAGAGTCAGAGTATCCTGACCGCCTGTCCAGGGCGCACCAGCCTCCACGCTTCTGCTCCCCAGGACCGGAGCCCAAAGGGGGAAGAAACGCGTAAGCCAACGTGGAGGTTACCCGACGCCGCGCCCCCCCCCCGCACCGGTTTTTTTTTTTTTTTTTTTTTTTTTTTACGTGGTGGAATGCATTTACGCACTTCGCTCGCCTCCCGCGGGGGCAGGGGGTTCGCTTCGTGTGGGACTCCTGACCTCAAAGAGAAGCCAGACTACCCACTAAACCACCACGGTGTTCCTCCTTCACCTAATCCGAGCCACGGGATAGTTTGCTCACCGCGACTCGGCTAGGGACGCCCTTTGTTGTCGGGCTCTTCTCCTGAATGCACCCCGGAAACACAGAAGGGCGCATTCCGCCACATTAGCATGGGGCGGCAGATCCCCCGATCCACCGCCCGTGGCCACTCTCACCCAGGGACGCGTGCGGACTTCGCCCACCGGCATCCCTCCCCGGGACGCGTGCGAACTCCGCCCGCCGGCGTCCCCGTGGCCCGCGGGGCGAAAGAGCGAGCCCAGCCCACTCCCGCCCCAGCAGAGCCCCTCCTCGTGGCCGCCATCAGCCGTGAGGCGACGGCAGCCCGACACTCATCGCCGCCGGCCATAGCCGGAGCCACAGCCTACGGCGAGAGGTCTGCTTTTTACGACTTTGCTGTCGGGTTTTAGAGTCTTTTCCTTGACGCGGGCCGGCCAGTTAAGGCAAGCCCTCCGGCCAACAGGTTCTCAGCATACCCTCCTGGAGCCACCAGTCAGGTCACTGTTGAGCCCCTGTTGGTTACGGAACGCGAGAGGGTGGCTAGGCCTCTCACACCGACGGTGGCACTAGTGCCTGTCAGCCCCTGAGTAAACAGTGGGCCGACCCGCCCCTCGATCCCGCCGAGCCCTGAAAAGGGCTGCTGCGGATCCCACCCCGCGACCCCCTCGTGCAATGGGGTCAAGCCCTGAAAAGGGCTGTCGGGTTATTGGTCAGACGGCCAGCATACAGAGCTCCTGAGAGTCAGAGTATCCTGACCGCCTGTCCAGGGCGCACCAGCCTCCACGCTTCTGCTCCCCAGGACCGGAGCCCAAAGGGGGAAGAAACGCGTAAGCCAACGTGGAGGTTACCCGACGCCGCGCCCCCCCCCGCACCGGTTAGGTTAGGTTAGGTTAGGTTAGGTTAGGTTAGGTTAGGTTAGGTTAGGTTAGGTTTTTTTTTTTTTTTTTTTTTTTTTACGTGGTGGAATGCATTTACGCACTTCGCTCGCCTCCCGCGGGGGCAGGGGGTTCGCTTCGTGTGGGACTCCTGACCTCAAAGAGAAGCCAGACTACCCACTAAACCACCACGGTGTTCCTCCTTCACCTAATCCGAGCCACGGGATAGTTTGCTCACCGCGACTCGGCTAGGGACGCCCTTTGTTGTCGGGCTCTTCTCCTGAATGCACCCCGGAAACACAGAAGGGCGCATTCCGCCACATTAGCATGGGGCGGCAGATCCCCCGACCCACCGCCCGTGGCCACTCTCACCCAGGGACGCGTGCGAACTTCGCCCGCCGGCATCCCTCCCCGGGACGCGTGCGAACTCCGCCCGCCGGCGTCCCCGTGGCCCGCGGGGCGAAAGAGCGAGCCCAGCCCACTCCCGCCCCAGCAGAGCCCCTCCTCTTGGCCGCCATCAGCCGTGAGGCGACGGCAGCCCGACACTCATCGCCGCCGGCCATAGCCGGAGCCACAGCCTACGGCGAGAGGTCTGCTTTTTACGACTTTGCTGTCGGGTTTTGGAGTCTTTTCCTTGACGCGGGCCGGCCAGTTAAGGCAAGCCCTCCGGCCAACAGGTTTTCAGCATACCCTCCTGGAGCCACCAGTCAGGTCACTGTTGAGCCCCTGTTGGTTACGGAACGCGAGAGGGTGGCTAGGCCTCTCTCGCCGACGGTGGCACTAGTGCCTGTCAGCCCCTGAGTTAACAGTGGGCCGACCCGCCCCTTGATCCCGCCGAGCCCTGAAAAGGGCTGCTGCGGATCCCACCCCGCGACCCCCTCGTGCAATGGGGTCAAGCCCTGAAAAGGGCTGTCGGGTTATTGGTCAGACGGCCAGCATACAGAGCTCCTGAGAGTCAGAGTATCCTGACCGCCTGTCCAGGGCGCACCAGCCTCCACGCTTCTGCTCCCCAGGACCGGAGTCCAAAGGGGGAAGAAACGCGTAAGCCAACGTGGAGGTTACCCGACGCCGCGCCCCAGGTTAGGTTAGGTTAGGTTAGGTTAGGTTTTTTTTTTTTTTTTTTTTTTTTTTTTTTTTTTTTTTTTTTTTTTTTTTTTTTTTACGTGGTGGAATGCATTTACGCACTTCGCTCACCCCCCGCGGGGGCAGGGGGTTCGCTTCGTGTGGGACTCCTGACCTCGAAGAGAGGCCAGACTACCCACTAAACCACCACGGTGTTCCTCCTTCACCTAAACCGAGCCGCGGGATAGTTTGCTCACCGCGACTCGGCTAGGGACGCCCTTTTTATCGGGCTCACCTCTGTCGAGGCCCCACCATCCGGGCCACCGTGCCCAGATGATGGGGCCTGTCCTCCTCATGAATGCACCCCAGGAACACAGAGGGGCGCATTCCGCCACATTAGCGTGGGGCAGCAGGTCCCCCGACCCACCGCCCGTGGCCACTCTCATTCGGGGACGCGGGCGAATTGTGCTCGCCGGCGCCCCCTCGCCGCGGGTCTGCGGGGCGGGAGAGTGAGCCCAGCTCGCTCCCGCTCCCGCAGAGCCTCTCTCTTGGCCGCCATCACCTCGTCAGCGAACGAGGCAACGGCAGCCCAACACTCTTCGCTGCCGGCCATAGCTGGAACTACGACCGACAGCGAGAGGTCCGCACCAATGGTGCTTATGAGGGCCGCCCTTTGTCCGTCCCACGCTTCACACACAGCCAGGGTGTGGTAGGCCGTGTCCGGGTCTCCGCTGGTGCAGTTTCGGCACCGGGGCTCCGACTCTATCCCCACCACTTCCCACAGGTACTTGGCAAAACAGCCATGGCCCGTGAGAAGTTGGGTGAGGTGGTATGACGGGGCCCCATGACCCCTCTCTACCCACTGACGCAGGACGGGCCTGACGGCCCCCACAAGCAGCGATCCGCTGCGCGTCGCCCGCAGTCTTTCAGCCCACTTCCGGAAGAGATCATCGCGAGCCGATTGTCTCCAGCGATCAATCTCCTCCGGAGGCGGCCGACCCCCGATAGCACGCCGCATCAGGGCGCCCTCGTCGTACACCCTCTTGAGGACGCCGGCCTCGAGATCCCAGGGGATACTCCCCGCAATCAGACACGCCGCCTCGTAAGAGACGGTGTGGTACGCCCGTGCAGCCCTCTGCGCTATGGCGCGCTGCGGTCGTCGCAGCAGCGCGACATTCGCCGGGCAGAGAGCCTCCGCCCATATGGGCGCTCCGTAGAGCGCCTTGGAGCGCACCACTCCGTCATAGAGACGGCGGCATGCAGACCCTGGGCCTCCGCTGTTGGGCAGCAACCGCGAGAGCATTCCGGCAAATGCCAGCAACTTCGGTGCCAGCTGCCGGAAATGCTCCGCGAACCGCCACCGACTGTCGAGAACGAGCCCGAGGTATTTCAGGCTGGTCCCGACAGCGATGGGGATGCCGCCCACCATGATGGTCCTATCTCGAGGCGGCGTCTGCCGGGGCCCGTGGAAGAAGAGGGCCTCGGACTTTTCGAGGGAGACTTTCAGGCCGAGCGCCTCGATGCGACGCACTACGTGGGCTACACCTGCCGTGGCAAGGACGGCGGCGTCCCGAAATGTGGGGGCCCGCGCGGTGACTAGGGTATCGTCGGCGTAGCAAAGTACACCGACCCCCCGAAGATTAGCACCGCGCAGGACCCAATCATAACCTATGTTCCACAGGAGCGGCCCGAGGACCGACCCCTGTGGAACGCCACAAGACATGCCCCTGCGGACCACCCCGTCTTGGGCCGGGTAAATGATGACCCGGTCCACGAAGTAGTCCGCAAGGACGCGCCTGAGGTACCACGGGACATTGTGGTACCTCAACGCCTCCGCAATGGTTCCCCAGGGGAGGGTGTTGAAGGCGTTCGCTATATCCAACGATACAGCCAACAGCACCTCACCCCCGGAGACCGCTTCATTGACGCTGTCCCGCAGTCGGGATATCGCGTCGAGGGTCGACCTCCCACGACGGAAGCCGAACTGGCCATCGCTCAGATTGGGCCCCGCCCCCTCCAGGTGGCCGACGAGACGCGCAGCGAGCACCCGCTCAAAAAGCTTGCACATCTCGTCGAGCAACACGATGGGGCGGTAGGCCGACGGCGATTCGGCTGGGCGCCCGTGCTTTTTGAGCAGCACGAGCTTGCCGGTTTTCCATCGTCGAGGGACTCTCCCCGACACCAGACACTCCGACATGAGGGACAGCGTCTCCTCCTCTAGTGCCGGCATGACGGTGACGATAACCTTCCCAGGGACGCCGTCCGGGCCCGGGGCACGATTCCTGGACCGGAGTGCCAGTATCGCAGCCCCTAACTCGGCCTCGGACACGGGAGGTATCGCCCCTTCGTCTGCCGGCACCTGGCTTGGTGTTGCCATCCGCGGCGGGGTCCACTCTTCCCTGGCAGGGAAGAGGGAGCTGACCACTCGGTCCAGAAGGCTCGGCTCGAGAGTTCTGGTGAGGGGAGGCGCCCAAGGCTGGAGTTTCTGACTCACAATCTTGTACGGCCGCCCCCACGGATCTCGGTCGAGGCTCTCGAGCCACTCCTTCCAGGCCTCGTCCTTGGCGGCTTTGATCGCCGAGCTGAGGGCCCGACGAGCGGAAAGGTACGCGGCGTGCAACTCTTCTTCGCGGGCGAGATCCCTAACGGCCCGCCTTCGGCTGCGGGTGTACTGCCTCTGGGCCGCGTGACTCGCGGCACGCAGCTCGGCCAAGTGGGGACGCCACCAGTACACCTGCCTCCGGGGCGGGATAGGTCTCGCCCTCTGCATCGCCGCGTCGCAGACGCGAGTCAGTGCTCCAGCGAGCCACTCGCATCTCGCGTCCACGTCCTGACCGCTGTCGACAGCAGCCCATCGCTCGACGATAGCCGCCTCTCGGGCCAGCTCCCGGTCCAGTGTTCCGAGCCGCCACCGCGGACCTTCCCCTACCACGGGGCGGTCCAGTGCCACACGCGGCGTCGCCGCGGGGGCAGAGACGATGTCGAACCGGATGTACCGGTGGTCAGACGAAGTCTCCACCCCCTCGACGACCCGCCAGTTGTGTATGCGACGGGCCAGGCCAGAGCTCGCGAAAGAAAGATCGACTACCGACCCGGCCCGGGCCCGCACAAACGTATGGACCGCCCCTCGGTTCAGCAGCACCAAGCCTTGGGACACCGCCCACTCCTCCACCATCTCCCCCCGGGCATCGGTCGCCGGGGATCCCCACGCCCGTGAGTGAGCGTTGAAATCCCCGGCCACCACAACCGGGGTGGGGTGCACTTCCGCCAGCAGAGCCCCGACCTCCGTGAGCAACTGCTCGAACTCGGCGAGGCTTCTGCTGGGGGGACAGTACACCCCAATGACCGCAGCGCCACCCAGCGCGACGAGTACGCACCCTCGGCCCTTCCGCACTCTGTCGAAAGGAGGGGCCGTTCGCTGAGCGACGATAGCCACCAAGCCGCCGCGGTCGCCGGCCCAGTTAGGGCTGTTGCGAACGCAATACGGCTCGGCGACTACTGCCATTGTCGTCTGCCACTGCGCCATGGATTGGGCCAGAAGGTCCTGGGCCGTGGCGCAGTGGTTGACGTTGGCCTGCAGTATGGAGATGGTTTGGGCCATTAGGTTTGGGCAGTGTCCATCTCCTCCTCCCTATTCGGCAGCAGGGTGGGCGAGGGCGTGGGTTTCGCCCCACCTGCTGCTCTCCTTTTAGCCCCCCTGCTTCGGGAGGCCGCCTTGCATTGCGCCGACCCAAGCCGGTGGCCGGACGCCGCACCCTCCGCCGAACATATGAGGCATCTGGGCTCCGCGGAGCAGGTGGCCGACTTGTGGCCTTCCTGCCCGCAACGGAAGCAGAGCGCACTGCGGTCTGTGGCCGCAGAGCACTTGGCCCCGACGTGACCCGGCTCGAGGCAGCGGAAGCACCGCGCCGGCCTCGATTCCAGGATGGTCAGTCTGACCACTGACCACCCGACGACGATGCGGCGGCCATCGGTCAGTTTCTTAGCCGCCTCAACCGGGCACCGTAGCCAGGCAGTGCCCTGTCGGCTAGGTGGGCGCTGTATGTCGCCCACCTTGATGTGGTCGGCAGCACAGCCCCCCTCCGCCGCCAGCAACGCGGCCACCGACTCTTTCGAGGCCGAGTCGCCCAGCCCAGAGATGCGCATCTCCACGCATCTCTCCGGCCTAGCGACTCGGACCTCTTCGAGCACCTCCCTCAGTTTAGCCGCGAGCTGGTCCGCCTTCCGGCTTCTGTCGGCGCCAGCCACCTCCAGGATCCGACCTCCGGTTACCGCGTTGCGGAGTCGGAGGCCGTCGATGCCCAAACCCTTGAGGTCTATCGACCTCTCGGCTTTGGACATCACCTGCGCGTAGGTGACGCCCCGCTCTACGGCACCCGGCTGCAGCGTGACTGTGACCGCCGCCGTTTGCGGGGTGCGCAATTTGCGGGGCTTCCTTTTCCGCTTGGTGGCTGACGCTACTGGAGTGGCAGCGGTTGGGGCAGCCGACCCGGCAGGGGGCGGTTTAGGCTTCTTTGGCCTAGCCGCCACCTCGCTCCATGTTCCGCTTTGCGGGAGCGGGGCGGGAGCCAACGTCGAAGTCGAAGTCGACGGGGGCTTCCGGGCAGCCTCCGCCTCCTTCGCCGCGGCCGTCTTCTTCCCTGCCTTCTTCTTCTTCTTCCTCTCCTCCTTCCCCCCCGGCGGCCCGGTAAGGCTCGGCCCTGCCTCCACCTGCCCGCCTGGCATTGGAGGAGAGAGGGGAGGGGGGAGAGGTTCTGAGGGAGACGTCTCAGGCTCGGGCTCAAGTGCGCCGGTGGACCGCGCCGCATTCCTCGCGTCCGCCTGCAGCGGCGGACGGATGCGGGTCTCCGGCAGCAGGCGGTCAGCGATCCCCGCGAGCCGGGCGTCGACCAGGAAGCCGATCTCTTCCCGGCTCATCGGGGGCGGTGCAGCCTCCGCCTGCTGCTTCATGGCCCGCATTTCGGCCCGCACAGCCGCCAGCTCGGCCTGGAGCTTGGCCACCTCCTCCGATTCCGTGCGGGACATCAGAACGCGCACGTTCTCCATAATGGAGCCACACGCGTCCTTGAGGTCCCGCACGTATTGGCCCTTTAAATTGGAGCTCTTGGCGGCGATGGTTTGGACCACCTTCACCGCCGCCTCTATTGAGCCCGAGATCTCCTCGGCACTGAGAGACTGGGTGTCCGAGGATACCAGTCCCGCTTGGGGCTGCAGACTGGGCTGCGGCTGCGGGCCAGGGGTCTCTCTGAGATAGAGAGCCCTCCGCCGCTGCAGGCGCAGCTCATCTGCGAGCTCCTCTTCTGCTCGGAGCTCAAGCTCACGCTCCTTAGCCGCGTTGAGCTCCGCTTTGGCCTTGGCTAGACCGACGTATTCTCCCGTTTTCGGGGGACGGCCACGGTTCCTTTTAGGCCCCCGCCCATCCACCGAATCGCTGTCACTTTGCGCTGGCGATTCCAACGAATTGGTGCGCTTACGCCAGAGTCTTCCCCTTGGTGGGGAAGACGAGCGCGCAACTCCAGGCAAGCTGGCAGCGGTCATCCGCTCCAGCACCACCGCTGGCACCATTTCACCGACAGAGACGGAAGACCTTGCGGTCTCCGTCCCCATCTCCGTCTCCATCTCCTCCGCCAAAACTGGCACATCATCATTTTGGTTTTTGGTTTTTAAATTAGACAAATCCATAAGAGTCCCACGAGTGTGGGGGAAAAGAAAGTCCATCCGGGCGGTGCCCCCTGCACCCGGATAAGCCTATATACTGTGGAGGTCGGCCGGTATCCACAGGTTTTTACGACTTCGCTGTCGGGTGTTATAGACTGTCCTTGTCATGGGCCGGCCAATTAAGGCAAGCCCTCCGGCCAACAGGTTCTCAGCATACCCTCCTGGAGCCACCAGTCAGGTCACAGTTGAGCCCCTGTTGGTTACGGAACGCGAGAGGGTGGCTAGGCCTCTCCCACCGACGGTGGCACTAGTGCCTGTCAGCCCCTGAGTAATCAGTGGGCCGACCCGTCCCTCGATCCAGCATCTCTCCCCTGTCCCCTCTGAAAACAGAGGGGTACTGGGAGCGATGGCGAGCCCTGAAAAGGGCTACGCGGATCCCACGACCCCCTCGTGCAATGGGGTCAGTTGTCGGGTTATTGGTCAGACGGCCAGCATACAGAGCTCCTGAGAGTCAGAGTATCCTGACCGCCTGTCCAGGGCGCACCAGCCTCCACGCTTCTGCTCCCCAGGACCGGAGTCCAAAGGGGGAAGAAACGCGTAAGCCAACGTGGAGGTTACCCGACGCCGCGCCCCAGGTTAGGTTAGGTTAGGTTAGGTTAGGTTAGGTTAGGTTAGGTTAGGTTAGGTTAGGTTAGGTTAGGTTTTTTTTTTTTTTTTTTTTTTTTTTTTTTTTTTTTTTTTTTTTTTTTTGTGAGGTCTTTTGGACCTCTTCGCTTTTCCCCGTCCATGGCGAGACAGGACCTTGTAATGGCATGTGTTTTTATTTGTGTGGTTATTTTTCCAGACTCGCACCAAGTGCCTCTCACTTGTCTTCTCATTTTAACTTTTGTTTTATTTCGTTGCGATGTATTTATATTCAAATTTTGTTTTTAGTTTCTAAGAATAACATATTTTAATTGTTTACATATATACTTTTAAGTTCTGATTTGGTTTAACAGTTCAATTAATTCAGTTTCTAAAATTTTAAATATTTATTATTTATTACCTCTTTTCTTCCAATAATTGCTATTCCTTCTGGATTAATGTTTCTTCTTATTTTATTTATCTGTGTAGCTATATGTTTATTTATCTGTTTAGCTGCAACATGTTCCAGTTTAGTCCTCTTTGATGTTTAGTGTTACCATTATTATGTATCTGCGACCGTGTTATTCATGACTCAATGTGTTTTTTATTTTTGTCTGTTAGTGTATGAAGTTTATGTGTAAGTGTTCCTGTTTTATTGTCAATATAATATATATAGACTATTATATATATTTATTGCAATTTCTTGTGCTGTTTTTTGTTTTACTTGTTTGTGTATATGTCTAGTGTTTGCGAGCGTGTATAGATTTGTGCGTATATTTCATAATATATTTATCAAATCTGTGTATGTTAGTGTGTGTGTTCTGATGTGTGAGTGAGTCATAAATACGACGTCGTTTGTCGTGCCAGGTAATCCCACTTCGTCCGGGTCGGGCAGTCGGCGCTAAATGCGTTATGGCCCGTATTCCCCAGCCCAGAGTGCAGGCAATTGCAGCACTGCGGTTGGCTGCCCGCGGTGTAGTCGGGGCATTTCTCACGTAAGTGTGAGCCTCCGCAGTGGCTGCACCTGTCCACACTCTGGGTGCAGAACCTGCGACCATGGCCGAACGCAAGGCACCTAGTGCACTGGATGAGCGGAGACTGGTCCTCCACTCTGACCCTTTGCAGGTCCAGGTAGAGGGTTCCAGCCTCCGTCATCCTTTGCCACACCCTTGGTTTCACCTGAAGCACGACATGTGAGGCTTTGGGATTTTTAGTCCTCTTTTTAAATTTTATGGCAACTTCTTGCTCCTCTTGTGGTAGGCCCACGAAAATACCGGCGTTCTGGGTGTAAAGAGCCCTCACCGTCTCGTCGTCGTCACCGTCCCAGAAGACGTCTTTGAGGACGACGAGCGGGTCCTTGTTTTTCATGGGCACTACCACAAGCCCATCATCAGAGTTCAGGATTTTGTCCGTTATCTTGTCGCGCTCCGCCTCCGTGTCACACCCCAAGATAACTCTGCTCCCTTTGGCCTTCCTGGCCTTATTGACCTTTAGGCCAGTACTCCTGGCGTCGACCGCCTTCCTCACCCTGGCGAGTACCTCATCGGCTGTCTCCTGACTATCCTTTGAGGTCACCGCCACCGAGTGAAGAGCCGGTCGGCGCCCGGGTCTGGCTGCTGCAGCGCTGGCATAAGTCTTGGTGGGGATCGGGTCCGGGACGCTCACGGGAGCTAGTCCCTTAACGGCTGCGCTGATGTGCGTCTGTGTTTCGCAGACAATATCTCTAGCGACAGTCCCAACCAGGTCTTCGAGTTGGGACTGCGCACGCATTATCATCAACTCCGTCGCCTTGTCAATGTCTACCTGGGTCTCCTCGATCTTCTCGAAGACCCTTTCCAAGGCGACGGCGCTTCCAGCCTGCGAACCCTCCACGATCCCATCGACCACCTTCTCTATCTGGAGCTTGGTCTCCCCGGCCCTGTCGACAATGTGCTCGATGATTTCGGAGCCCCGGTCAGCATTGTCTTCATCGAGGTGTTGTATTCTTTGTGTCAGGGTCTCCTCCATTTGGCCAAGCCTCGCAATTAGTGCGTCTTCAACTGCCCCCAGCCTCTCCAGCAATGCCTCCTCCCTTCCCGAGGACGTGGCCAAAACTGTAGCAGCCCCAGGCGCCGCCGTCTCCAGTTCCTTGATCCGCTTGCTCAGCTCAAAGAGCACGCGGATGCATTTGTCGGACTGGGACTCCAGGAAGACCTTTATGTCCCGCCGCATTTGGGGGTATTGTGCGACTTTGACGGGAATGTCTTCAAAGGTCTTCATGACCTCCTGGAGTAGAAGGTCACTCGACTGGCTAGCGTAGTTGGTCTGCTGCCTCCTGTAGTGATCCATGTTGTCGAGTGACCTTCGTTTAGTTTCCGGCCTTCTTATGAAGGTTTTGGCGGCGTCCTGGACTATCGATGGTGAGGTGGTGATGCCGGGAGCGGCTTGTCCCTTGGCTGCGCCAGATGTGGGTGGCGTCTGGAACATTGTTTAAAACTGTGTACGTGTGAGAGAATGTGATGTAGTGTGTAGTGCGTGTGGACGGGGAAATTTGTCAGTGTGTGTATAGTGTATTAAACCCTGTATAGGGGGAGTGTGTGTCAATTAAAAATGTGTGTCTGACCCTGTATAGGGGGGTGGGTGTCAATTTGTGTTATTTCTTAAAATTAGTTATAGGTAAGAAATAGCTTTACCTAGTTAAAAGTTTTTAAAATTTAAAATTTAAATCAGTAAAATAGTAATTGCTCTAATTTGAGCCGGTCTGATAGTATGGTGAGGTGTATAGAGCCTCGGTCAGTTAGTTAAAAAGATTTAAAAATTTTAAAATAAAAGAGGTACGAAATTTTTCTAGTTTGATTGAGGGGTCAGTGACCTTTACTCCAGAAAGTCTATATAGCCCAGTGAAATATGGGAGGGTGGGCGGGCAATTTTTTAATTTTCCGTCAGGCGGATCCGGACGAGAGTGGTGTCGTTCGACGGGTAATTGAAAGGGCTATTTAAATATATATAATTAGTAATTTGGAAAACAAAGGCTATCGAATTAATCGACAAAAACCTCAAAAATGACTAAAATTGAAATTTAAATGTTGAATTTCTAAGGTTATATTTACCAGATTTAAATAAAAGAGGTGTTGTTAGATAGGTCGTGACGCGAGCTATCTAGGTATGTATAATTTATTGTTCCCAAAAAATGAGGGAGCAAGTTATTCAAAGAAAATCTCAGAAAATTTTCGAAAAAGCGGTAAATTGAGTTTTGTTTGTTGAAAATTTACTACTTTTATTAACCAGATCTTAATAAAGGAGGTGTTATTAGATAGGCCTTGACGAGTTCTATCTAAATATATATAATTAAAAATTCCAAAAATAAATTTCGAAAAGTTATAAGCGAAGCGCCTTGGAAAATTCCTTAAAAATGCCGAAAGTCAAAATGAATGTTGAGATTTAGCAACTTCTATTTACCCAACCTATACAAAGGAGGTGTTATTAGATAGGCCTTGATGAGGGCTATCTAGATCTGTAACTATGTCAAGTTTGAAGCGAAGCGTTATCGAGTAATTCGACAAAAACCTCGAAAATTTGGTAGTTTAGAAATTTAAAAATATTCTAAGTCCAGAAATTAAAAATTTTTCTTTATTTTTCAGGTAATTTTCTTCCCACGGGACGCAGGAGTGTCTACAAATATAATACCAACAAATAACAACGTTACTAGCAGCTGTTTTCAATGAAAATTTCGCACAAATGTTCCAAATGTTCACCCCTAAGGTAGACTTTGGAAAGTAAACAAACAATACCGAAAATTTTATAAGTCAATTTCCCAATTTTCCGTCAGGCGGATCCGGACGAGAGTGGTGTCGTTCGACGGGTAATTGAAAGGGCTATTTAAATATATATAATTAGTAATTTGGAAAACAAAGGCTATCGAATTAATCGACAAAAACCTCAAAAATGACTAAAATTGAAATTTAAATGTTGAATTTCTAAGGTTATATTTACCAGATTTAAATAAAAGAGGTGTTGTTAGATAGGTCGTGACGCGAGCTATCTAGGTATGTATAATTTATTGTTCCCAAAAAATGAGGGAGCAAGTTATTCAAAGAAAATCTCAGAAAATTTTCGAAAAAGCGGTAAATTGAGTTTTGTTTGTTGAAAATTTACTACTTTTATTAACCAGATCTTAATAAAGGAGGTGTTATTAGATAGGCCTTGACGAGTTCTATCTAAATATATATAATTAAAAATTCCAAAAATAAATTTCGAAAAGTTATAAGCGAAGCGCCTTGGAAAATTCCTTAAAAATGCCGAAAGTCAAAATGAATGTTGAGATTTAGCAACTTCTATTTACCCAACCTATACAAAGGAGGTGTTATTAGATAGGCCTTGATGAGGGCTATCTAGATCTGTAACTATGTCAAGTTTGAAGCGAAGCGTTATCGAGTAATTCGACAAAAACCTCGAAAATTTGGTAGTTTAGAAATTTAAAAATATTCTAAGTCCAGAAATTAAAAATTTTTCTTTATTTTTCAGGTAATTTTCTTCCCACGGGACGCAGGAGTGTCTACAAATATAATACCAACAAATAACAACGTTACTAGCAGCTGTTTTCAATGAAAATTTCGCACAAATGTTCCAAATGTTCACCCCTAAGGTAGACTTTGGAAAGTAAACAAACAATACCGAAAATTTTATAAGTCAATTTCCCAATTTTCCGTCAGGCGGATCCGGACGAGAGTGGTGTCGTTCGACGGGTAATTGAAAGGGCTATTTAAATATATATAATTAGTAATTTGGAAAACAAAGGCTATCGAATTAATCGACAAAAACCTCAAAAATGACTAAAATTGAAATTTAAATGTTGAATTTCTAAGGTTATATTTACCAGATTTAAATAAAAGAGGTGTTGTTAGATAGGTCGTGACGCGAGCTATCTAGGTATGTATAATTTATTGTTCCCAAAAAATGAGGGAGCAAGTTATTCAAAGAAAATCTCAGAAAATTTTCGAAAAAGCGGTAAATTGAGTTTTGTTTGTTGAAAATTTACTACTTTTATTAACCAGATCTTAATAAAGGAGGTGTTATTAGATAGGCCTTGACGAGTTCTATCTAAATATATATAATTAAAAATTCCAAAAATAAATTTCGAAAAGTTATAAGCGAAGCGCCTTGGAAAATTCCTTAAAAATGCCGAAAGTCAAAATGAATGTTGAGATTTAGCAACTTCTATTTACCCAACCTATACAAAGGAGGTGTTATTAGATAGGCCTTGATGAGGGCTATCTAGATCTGTAACTATGTCAAGTTTGAAGCGAAGCGTTATCGAGTAATTCGACAAAAACCTCGAAAATTTGGTAGTTTAGAAATTTAAAAATATTCTAAGTCCAGAAATTAAAAATTTTTCTTTATTTTTCAGGTAATTTTCTTCCCACGGGACGCAGGAGTGTCTACAAATATAATACCAACAAATAACAACGTTACTAGCAGCTGTTTTCAATGAAAATTTCGCACAAATGTTCCAAATGTTCACCCCTAAGGTAGACTTTGGAAAGTAAACAAACAATACCGAAAATTTTATAAGTCAATTTCCCAATTTTCCGTCAGGCGGATCCGGACGAGAGTGGTGTCGTTCGACGGGTAATTGAAAGGGCTATTTAAATATATATAATTAGTAATTTGGAAAACAAAGGCTATCGAATTAATCGACAAAAACCTCAAAAATGACTAAAATTGAAATTTAAATGTTGAATTTCTAAGGTTATATTTACCAGATTTAAATAAAAGAGGTGTTGTTAGATAGGTCGTGACGCGAGCTATCTAGGTATGTATAATTTATTGTTCCCAAAAAATGAGGGAGCAAGTTATTCAAAGAAAATCTCAGAAAATTTTCGAAAAAGCGGTAAATTGAGTTTTGTTTGTTGAAAATTTACTACTTTTATTAACCAGATCTTAATAAAGGAGGTGTTATTAGATAGGCCTTGACGAGTTCTATCTAAATATATATAATTAAAAATTCCAAAAATAAATTTCGAAAAGTTATAAGCGAAGCGCCTTGGAAAATTCCTTAAAAATGCCGAAAGTCAAAATGAATGTTGAGATTTAGCAACTTCTATTTACCCAACCTATACAAAGGAGGTGTTATTAGATAGGCCTTGATGAGGGCTATCTAGATCTGTAACTATGTCAAGTTTGAAGCGAAGCGTTATCGAGTAATTCGACAAAAACCTCGAAAATTTGGTAGTTTAGAAATTTAAAAATATTCTAAGTCCAGAAATTAAAAATTTTTCTTTATTTTTCAGGTAATTTTCTTCCCACGGGACGCAGGAGTGTCTACAAATATAATACCAACAAATAACAACGTTACTAGCAGCTGTTTTCAATGAAAATTTCGCACAAATGTTCCAAATGTTCACCCCTAAGGTAGACTTTGGAAAGTAAACAAACAATACCGAAAATTTTATAAGTCAATTTCCCAATTTTCCGTCAGGCGGATCCGGACGAGAGTGGTGTCGTTCGACGGGTAATTGAAAGGGCTATTTAAATATATATAATTAGTAATTTGGAAAACAAAGGCTATCGAATTAATCGACAAAAACCTCAAAAATGACTAAAATTGAAATTTAAATGTTGAATTTCTAAGGTTATATTTACCAGATTTAAATAAAAGAGGTGTTGTTAGATAGGTCGTGACGCGAGCTATCTAGGTATGTATAATTTATTGTTCCCAAAAAATGAGGGAGCAAGTTATTCAAAGAAAATCTCAGAAAATTTTCGAAAAAGCGGTAAATTGAGTTTTGTTTGTTGAAAATTTACTACTTTTATTAACCAGATCTTAATAAAGGAGGTGTTATTAGATAGGCCTTGACGAGTTCTATCTAAATATATATAATTAAAAATTCCAAAAATAAATTTCGAAAAGTTATAAGCGAAGCGCCTTGGAAAATTCCTTAAAAATGCCGAAAGTCAAAATGAATGTTGAGATTTAGCAACTTCTATTTACCCAACCTATACAAAGGAGGTGTTATTAGATAGGCCTTGATGAGGGCTATCTAGATCTGTAACTATGTCAAGTTTGAAGCGAAGCGTTATCGAGTAATTCGACAAAAACCTCGAAAATTTGGTAGTTTAGAAATTTAAAAATATTCTAAGTCCAGAAATTAAAAATTTTTCTTTATTTTTCAGGTAATTTTCTTCCCACGGGACGCAGGAGTGTCTACAAATATAATACCAACAAATAACAACGTTACTAGCAGCTGTTTTCAATGAAAATTTCGCACAAATGTTCCAAATGTTCACCCCTAAGGTAGACTTTGGAAAGTAAACAAACAATACCGAAAATTTTATAAGTCAATTTCCCAATTTTCCGTCAGGCGGATCCGGACGAGAGTGGTGTCGTTCGACGGGTAATTGAAAGGGCTATTTAAATATATATAATTAGTAATTTGGAAAACAAAGGCTATCGAATTAATCGACAAAAACCTCAAAAATGACTAAAATTGAAATTTAAATGTTGAATTTCTAAGGTTATATTTACCAGATTTAAATAAAAGAGGTGTTGTTAGATAGGTCGTGACGCGAGCTATCTAGGTATGTATAATTTATTGTTCCCAAAAAATGAGGGAGCAAGTTATTCAAAGAAAATCTCAGAAAATTTTCGAAAAAGCGGTAAATTGAGTTTTGTTTGTTGAAAATTTACTACTTTTATTAACCAGATCTTAATAAAGGAGGTGTTATTAGATAGGCCTTGACGAGTTCTATCTAAATATATATAATTAAAAATTCCAAAAATAAATTTCGAAAAGTTATAAGCGAAGCGCCTTGGAAAATTCCTTAAAAATGCCGAAAGTCAAAATGAATGTTGAGATTTAGCAACTTCTATTTACCCAACCTATACAAAGGAGGTGTTATTAGATAGGCCTTGATGAGGGCTATCTAGATCTGTAACTATGTCAAGTTTGAAGCGAAGCGTTATCGAGTAATTCGACAAAAACCTCGAAAATTTGGTAGTTTAGAAATTTAAAAATATTCTAAGTCCAGAAATTAAAAATTTTTCTTTATTTTTCAGGTAATTTTCTTCCCACGGGACGCAGGAGTGTCTACAAATATAATACCAACAAATAACAACGTTACTAGCAGCTGTTTTCAATGAAAATTTCGCACAAATGTTCCAAATGTTCACCCCTAAGGTAGACTTTGGAAAGTAAACAAACAATACCGAAAATTTTATAAGTCAATTTCCCAATTTTCCGTCAGGCGGATCCGGACGAGAGTGGTGTCGTTCGACGGGTAATTGAAAGGGCTATTTAAATATATATAATTAGTAATTTGGAAAACAAAGGCTATCGAATTAATCGACAAAAACCTCAAAAATGACTAAAATTGAAATTTAAATGTTGAATTTCTAAGGTTATATTTACCAGATTTAAATAAAAGAGGTGTTGTTAGATAGGTCGTGACGCGAGCTATCTAGGTATGTATAATTTATTGTTCCCAAAAAATGAGGGAGCAAGTTATTCAAAGAAAATCTCAGAAAATTTTCGAAAAAGCGGTAAATTGAGTTTTGTTTGTTGAAAATTTACTACTTTTATTAACCAGATCTTAATAAAGGAGGTGTTATTAGATAGGCCTTGACGAGTTCTATCTAAATATATATAATTAAAAATTCCAAAAATAAATTTCGAAAAGTTATAAGCGAAGCGCCTTGGAAAATTCCTTAAAAATGCCGAAAGTCAAAATGAATGTTGAGATTTAGCAACTTCTATTTACCCAACCTATACAAAGGAGGTGTTATTAGATAGGCCTTGATGAGGGCTATCTAGATCTGTAACTATGTCAAGTTTGAAGCGAAGCGTTATCGAGTAATTCGACAAAAACCTCGAAAATTTGGTAGTTTAGAAATTTAAAAATATTCTAAGTCCAGAAATTAAAAATTTTTCTTTATTTTTCAGGTAATTTTCTTCCCACGGGACGCAGGAGTGTCTACAAATATAATACCAACAAATAACAACGTTACTAGCAGCTGTTTTCAATGAAAATTTCGCACAAATGTTCCAAATGTTCACCCCTAAGGTAGACTTTGGAAAGTAAACAAACAATACCGAAAATTTTATAAGTCAATTTCCCAATTTTCCGTCAGGCGGATCCGGACGAGAGTGGTGTCGTTCGACGGGTAATTGAAAGGGCTATTTAAATATATATAATTAGTAATTTGGAAAACAAAGGCTATCGAATTAATCGACAAAAACCTCAAAAATGACTAAAATTGAAATTTAAATGTTGAATTTCTAAGGTTATATTTACCAGATTTAAATAAAAGAGGTGTTGTTAGATAGGTCGTGACGCGAGCTATCTAGGTATGTATAATTTATTGTTCCCAAAAAATGAGGGAGCAAGTTATTCAAAGAAAATCTCAGAAAATTTTCGAAAAAGCGGTAAATTGAGTTTTGTTTGTTGAAAATTTACTACTTTTATTAACCAGATCTTAATAAAGGAGGTGTTATTAGATAGGCCTTGACGAGTTCTATCTAAATATATATAATTAAAAATTCCAAAAATAAATTTCGAAAAGTTATAAGCGAAGCGCCTTGGAAAATTCCTTAAAAATGCCGAAAGTCAAAATGAATGTTGAGATTTAGCAACTTCTATTTACCCAACCTATACAAAGGAGGTGTTATTAGATAGGCCTTGATGAGGGCTATCTAGATCTGTAACTATGTCAAGTTTGAAGCGAAGCGTTATCGAGTAATTCGACAAAAACCTCGAAAATTTGGTAGTTTAGAAATTTAAAAATATTCTAAGTCCAGAAATTAAAAATTTTTCTTTATTTTTCAGGTAATTTTCTTCCCACGGGACGCAGGAGTGTCTACAAATATAATACCAACAAATAACAACGTTACTAGCAGCTGTTTTCAATGAAAATTTCGCACAAATGTTCCAAATGTTCACCCCTAAGGTAGACTTTGGAAAGTAAACAAACAATACCGAAAATTTTATAAGTCAATTTCCCAATTTTCCGTCAGGCGGATCCGGACGAGAGTGGTGTCGTTCGACGGGTAATTGAAAGGGCTATTTAAATATATATAATTAGTAATTTGGAAAACAAAGGCTATCGAATTAATCGACAAAAACCTCAAAAATGACTAAAATTGAAATTTAAATGTTGAATTTCTAAGGTTATATTTACCAGATTTAAATAAAAGAGGTGTTGTTAGATAGGTCGTGACGCGAGCTATCTAGGTATGTATAATTTATTGTTCCCAAAAAATGAGGGAGCAAGTTATTCAAAGAAAATCTCAGAAAATTTTCGAAAAAGCGGTAAATTGAGTTTTGTTTGTTGAAAATTTACTACTTTTATTAACCAGATCTTAATAAAGGAGGTGTTATTAGATAGGCCTTGACGAGTTCTATCTAAATATATATAATTAAAAATTCCAAAAATAAATTTCGAAAAGTTATAAGCGAAGCGCCTTGGAAAATTCCTTAAAAATGCCGAAAGTCAAAATGAATGTTGAGATTTAGCAACTTCTATTTACCCAACCTATACAAAGGAGGTGTTATTAGATAGGCCTTGATGAGGGCTATCTAGATCTGTAACTATGTCAAGTTTGAAGCGAAGCGTTATCGAGTAATTCGACAAAAACCTCGAAAATTTGGTAGTTTAGAAATTTAAAAATATTCTAAGTCCAGAAATTAAAAATTTTTCTTTATTTTTCAGGTAATTTTCTTCCCACGGGACGCAGGAGTGTCTACAAATATAATACCAACAAATAACAACGTTACTAGCAGCTGTTTTCAATGAAAATTTCGCACAAATGTTCCAAATGTTCACCCCTAAGGTAGACTTTGGAAAGTAAACAAACAATACCGAAAATTTTATAAGTCAATTTCCCAATTTTCCGTCAGGCGGATCCGGACGAGAGTGGTGTCGTTCGACGGGTAATTGAAAGGGCTATTTAAATATATATAATTAGTAATTTGGAAAACAAAGGCTATCGAATTAATCGACAAAAACCTCAAAAATGACTAAAATTGAAATTTAAATGTTGAATTTCTAAGGTTATATTTACCAGATTTAAATAAAAGAGGTGTTGTTAGATAGGTCGTGACGCGAGCTATCTAGGTATGTATAATTTATTGTTCCCAAAAAATGAGGGAGCAAGTTATTCAAAGAAAATCTCAGAAAATTTTCGAAAAAGCGGTAAATTGAGTTTTGTTTGTTGAAAATTTACTACTTTTATTAACCAGATCTTAATAAAGGAGGTGTTATTAGATAGGCCTTGACGAGTTCTATCTAAATATATATAATTAAAAATTCCAAAAATAAATTTCGAAAAGTTATAAGCGAAGCGCCTTGGAAAATTCCTTAAAAATGCCGAAAGTCAAAATGAATGTTGAGATTTAGCAACTTCTATTTACCCAACCTATACAAAGGAGGTGTTATTAGATAGGCCTTGATGAGGGCTATCTAGATCTGTAACTATGTCAAGTTTGAAGCGAAGCGTTATCGAGTAATTCGACAAAAACCTCGAAAATTTGGTAGTTTAGAAATTTAAAAATATTCTAAGTCCAGAAATTAAAAATTTTTCTTTATTTTTCAGGTAATTTTCTTCCCACGGGACGCAGGAGTGTCTACAAATATAATACCAACAAATAACAACGTTACTAGCAGCTGTTTTCAATGAAAATTTCGCACAAATGTTCCAAATGTTCACCCCTAAGGTAGACTTTGGAAAGTAAACAAACAATACCGAAAATTTTATAAGTCAATTTCCCAATTTTCCGTCAGGCGGATCCGGACGAGAGTGGTGTCGTTCGACGGGTAATTGAAAGGGCTATTTAAATATATATAATTAGTAATTTGGAAAACAAAGGCTATCGAATTAATCGACAAAAACCTCAAAAATGACTAAAATTGAAATTTAAATGTTGAATTTCTAAGGTTATATTTACCAGATTTAAATAAAAGAGGTGTTGTTAGATAGGTCGTGACGCGAGCTATCTAGGTATGTATAATTTATTGTTCCCAAAAAATGAGGGAGCAAGTTATTCAAAGAAAATCTCAGAAAATTTTCGAAAAAGCGGTAAATTGAGTTTTGTTTGTTGAAAATTTACTACTTTTATTAACCAGATCTTAATAAAGGAGGTGTTATTAGATAGGCCTTGACGAGTTCTATCTAAATATATATAATTAAAAATTCCAAAAATAAATTTCGAAAAGTTATAAGCGAAGCGCCTTGGAAAATTCCTTAAAAATGCCGAAAGTCAAAATGAATGTTGAGATTTAGCAACTTCTATTTACCCAACCTATACAAAGGAGGTGTTATTAGATAGGCCTTGATGAGGGCTATCTAGATCTGTAACTATGTCAAGTTTGAAGCGAAGCGTTATCGAGTAATTCGACAAAAACCTCGAAAATTTGGTAGTTTAGAAATTTAAAAATATTCTAAGTCCAGAAATTAAAAATTTTTCTTTATTTTTCAGGTAATTTTCTTCCCACGGGACGCAGGAGTGTCTACAAATATAATACCAACAAATAACAACGTTACTAGCAGCTGTTTTCAATGAAAATTTCGCACAAATGTTCCAAATGTTCACCCCTAAGGTAGACTTTGGAAAGTAAACAAACAATACCGAAAATTTTATAAGTCAATTTCCCAATTTTCCGTCAGGCGGATCCGGACGAGAGTGGTGTCGTTCGACGGGTAATTGAAAGGGCTATTTAAATATATATAATTAGTAATTTGGAAAACAAAGGCTATCGAATTAATCGACAAAAACCTCAAAAATGACTAAAATTGAAATTTAAATGTTGAATTTCTAAGGTTATATTTACCAGATTTAAATAAAAGAGGTGTTGTTAGATAGGTCGTGACGCGAGCTATCTAGGTATGTATAATTTATTGTTCCCAAAAAATGAGGGAGCAAGTTATTCAAAGAAAATCTCAGAAAATTTTCGAAAAAGCGGTAAATTGAGTTTTGTTTGTTGAAAATTTACTACTTTTATTAACCAGATCTTAATAAAGGAGGTGTTATTAGATAGGCCTTGACGAGTTCTATCTAAATATATATAATTAAAAATTCCAAAAATAAATTTCGAAAAGTTATAAGCGAAGCGCCTTGGAAAATTCCTTAAAAATGCCGAAAGTCAAAATGAATGTTGAGATTTAGCAACTTCTATTTACCCAACCTATACAAAGGAGGTGTTATTAGATAGGCCTTGATGAGGGCTATCTAGATCTGTAACTATGTCAAGTTTGAAGCGAAGCGTTATCGAGTAATTCGACAAAAACCTCGAAAATTTGGTAGTTTAGAAATTTAAAAATATTCTAAGTCCAGAAATTAAAAATTTTTCTTTATTTTTCAGGTAATTTTCTTCCCACGGGACGCAGGAGTGTCTACAAATATAATACCAACAAATAACAACGTTACTAGCAGCTGTTTTCAATGAAAATTTCGCACAAATGTTCCAAATGTTCACCCCTAAGGTAGACTTTGGAAAGTAAACAAACAATACCGAAAATTTTATAAGTCAATTTCCCAATTTTCCGTCAGGCGGATCCGGACGAGAGTGGTGTCGTTCGACGGGTAATTGAAAGGGCTATTTAAATATATATAATTAGTAATTTGGAAAACAAAGGCTATCGAATTAATCGACAAAAACCTCAAAAATGACTAAAATTGAAATTTAAATGTTGAATTTCTAAGGTTATATTTACCAGATTTAAATAAAAGAGGTGTTGTTAGATAGGTCGTGACGCGAGCTATCTAGGTATGTATAATTTATTGTTCCCAAAAAATGAGGGAGCAAGTTATTCAAAGAAAATCTCAGAAAATTTTCGAAAAAGCGGTAAATTGAGTTTTGTTTGTTGAAAATTTACTACTTTTATTAACCAGATCTTAATAAAGGAGGTGTTATTAGATAGGCCTTGACGAGTTCTATCTAAATATATATAATTAAAAATTCCAAAAATAAATTTCGAAAAGTTATAAGCGAAGCGCCTTGGAAAATTCCTTAAAAATGCCGAAAGTCAAAATGAATGTTGAGATTTAGCAACTTCTATTTACCCAACCTATACAAAGGAGGTGTTATTAGATAGGCCTTGATGAGGGCTATCTAGATCTGTAACTATGTCAAGTTTGAAGCGAAGCGTTATCGAGTAATTCGACAAAAACCTCGAAAATTTGGTAGTTTAGAAATTTAAAAATATTCTAAGTCCAGAAATTAAAAATTTTTCTTTATTTTTCAGGTAATTTTCTTCCCACGGGACGCAGGAGTGTCTACAAATATAATACCAACAAATAACAACGTTACTAGCAGCTGTTTTCAATGAAAATTTCGCACAAATGTTCCAAATGTTCACCCCTAAGGTAGACTTTGGAAAGTAAACAAACAATACCGAAAATTTTATAAGTCAATTTCCCAATTTTCCGTCAGGCGGATCCGGACGAGAGTGGTGTCGTTCGACGGGTAATTGAAAGGGCTATTTAAATATATATAATTAGTAATTTGGAAAACAAAGGCTATCGAATTAATCGACAAAAACCTCAAAAATGACTAAAATTGAAATTTAAATGTTGAATTTCTAAGGTTATATTTACCAGATTTAAATAAAAGAGGTGTTGTTAGATAGGTCGTGACGCGAGCTATCTAGGTATGTATAATTTATTGTTCCCAAAAAATGAGGGAGCAAGTTATTCAAAGAAAATCTCAGAAAATTTTCGAAAAAGCGGTAAATTGAGTTTTGTTTGTTGAAAATTTACTACTTTTATTAACCAGATCTTAATAAAGGAGGTGTTATTAGATAGGCCTTGACGAGTTCTATCTAAATATATATAATTAAAAATTCCAAAAATAAATTTCGAAAAGTTATAAGCGAAGCGCCTTGGAAAATTCCTTAAAAATGCCGAAAGTCAAAATGAATGTTGAGATTTAGCAACTTCTATTTACCCAACCTATACAAAGGAGGTGTTATTAGATAGGCCTTGATGAGGGCTATCTAGATCTGTAACTATGTCAAGTTTGAAGCGAAGCGTTATCGAGTAATTCGACAAAAACCTCGAAAATTTGGTAGTTTAGAAATTTAAAAATATTCTAAGTCCAGAAATTAAAAATTTTTCTTTATTTTTCAGGTAATTTTCTTCCCACGGGACGCAGGAGTGTCTACAAATATAATACCAACAAATAACAACGTTACTAGCAGCTGTTTTCAATGAAAATTTCGCACAAATGTTCCAAATGTTCACCCCTAAGGTAGACTTTGGAAAGTAAACAAACAATACCGAAAATTTTATAAGTCAATTTCCCAATTTTCCGTCAGGCGGATCCGGACGAGAGTGGTGTCGTTCGACGGGTAATTGAAAGGGCTATTTAAATATATATAATTAGTAATTTGGAAAACAAAGGCTATCGAATTAATCGACAAAAACCTCAAAAATGACTAAAATTGAAATTTAAATGTTGAATTTCTAAGGTTATATTTACCAGATTTAAATAAAAGAGGTGTTGTTAGATAGGTCGTGACGCGAGCTATCTAGGTATGTATAATTTATTGTTCCCAAAAAATGAGGGAGCAAGTTATTCAAAGAAAATCTCAGAAAATTTTCGAAAAAGCGGTAAATTGAGTTTTGTTTGTTGAAAATTTACTACTTTTATTAACCAGATCTTAATAAAGGAGGTGTTATTAGATAGGCCTTGACGAGTTCTATCTAAATATATATAATTAAAAATTCCAAAAATAAATTTCGAAAAGTTATAAGCGAAGCGCCTTGGAAAATTCCTTAAAAATGCCGAAAGTCAAAATGAATGTTGAGATTTAGCAACTTCTATTTACCCAACCTATACAAAGGAGGTGTTATTAGATAGGCCTTGATGAGGGCTATCTAGATCTGTAACTATGTCAAGTTTGAAGCGAAGCGTTATCGAGTAATTCGACAAAAACCTCGAAAATTTGGTAGTTTAGAAATTTAAAAATATTCTAAGTCCAGAAATTAAAAATTTTTCTTTATTTTTCAGGTAATTTTCTTCCCACGGGACGCAGGAGTGTCTACAAATATAATACCAACAAATAACAACGTTACTAGCAGCTGTTTTCAATGAAAATTTCGCACAAATGTTCCAAATGTTCACCCCTAAGGTAGACTTTGGAAAGTAAACAAACAATACCGAAAATTTTATAAGTCAATTTCCCAATTTTCCGTCAGGCGGATCCGGACGAGAGTGGTGTCGTTCGACGGGTAATTGAAAGGGCTATTTAAATATATATAATTAGTAATTTGGAAAACAAAGGCTATCGAATTAATCGACAAAAACCTCAAAAATGACTAAAATTGAAATTTAAATGTTGAATTTCTAAGGTTATATTTACCAGATTTAAATAAAAGAGGTGTTGTTAGATAGGTCGTGACGCGAGCTATCTAGGTATGTATAATTTATTGTTCCCAAAAAATGAGGGAGCAAGTTATTCAAAGAAAATCTCAGAAATTTTCGAAAAAGCGGTAAATTGAGTTTTGTTTGTTGAAAATTTACTACTTTTATTAACCAGATCTTAATAAAGGAGGTGTTATTAGATAGGCCTTGACGAGTTCTATCTAAATATATATAATTAAAAATTCCAAAAATAAATTTCGAAAAGTTATAAGCGAAGCGCCTTGGAAAATTCCTTAAAAATGCCGAAAGTCAAAATGAATGTTGAGATTTAGCAACTTCTATTTACCCAACCTATACAAAGGAGGTGTTATTAGATAGGCCTTGATGAGGGCTATCTAGATCTGTAACTATGTCAAGTTTGAAGCGAAGCGTTATCGAGTAATTCGACAAAAACCTCGAAAATTTGGTAGTTTAGAAATTTAAAAATATTCTAAGTCCAGAAATTAAAAATTTTTCTTTATTTTTCAGGTAATTTTCTTCCCACGGGACGCAGGAGTGTCTACAAATATAATACCAACAAATAACAACGTTACTAGCAGCTGTTTTCAATGAAAATTTCGCACAAATGTTCCAAATGTTCACCCCTAAGGTAGACTTTGGAAAGTAAACAAACAATACCGAAAATTTTATAAGTCAATTTCCCAATTTTCCGTCAGGCGGATCCGGACGAGAGTGGTGTCGTTCGACGGGTAATTGAAAGGGCTATTTAAATATATATAATTAGTAATTTGGAAAACAAAGGCTATCGAATTAATCGACAAAAAC
>OX421321.1:0-2500 GCA_949125395.1 Diaphora mendica
ATTACCTATAATTAATTTAAGCTTACTACAAACTGACACCCCCCCCTATACAGGGTCAGACACACACAGTTAATTGTCACACCCCTCCATACAGGGTCACACAAACATATACTTTACACGCAAGACAATTTTCCCCGTCACATACACAACACACTACACACACTCTCTTACCGCACTTCTCGCACATTGTTTATTTATATTGTCACACGCACCCCCAACATGTCCACCACTGGAACCTTCACAAACAGACGACTCAGCTTTGCCTCATTATCACCATCGCCGGAGGCAACGACGATCCCGGCAGAAAAGCGCAGCTACCATGCCTCCCGAAACTGCCAAATAATCAGAGAACAACTCAAAATCTCGGGGAACATCAAAAGAGAAATAAAGAGGGAGATCGAATGCAGAATTAACATCATTGAACAAATTTTTAAAGAATACGAAAAGGACAGAACAATATCAATTGTGGATCAGAGCTTCGAAGTCGTGGGGGCTTCACGTGCTGACACAAACAATCAAATCCTTAGAAAGATGGAAGAGAATGAGAAAATACTGAAAAATAACGCTAGAGCCATAGAACAGATAAAAGAAAGCCTAGAAAAGCAAGACAATAGAGAAAAGAAAATAGAGGAGAATGAAAAGATATTAAGAGAAAACGCAAAAGCCATGGAAGAGATAAAAGAAATGATAGAAAGTCAAGACGATAAAGGAAAAGAGAGAGAAAGAAAAGGAACATCAACAGCGACCTATGCGGAGATAGTGACGAGCCGCCCTGAAGCCCAGCTTCCGGAGCGGACGACCCTGCACTCTGTGGTCGTTACGTCTAAGGACGAGATGGACACAGGGGAGCAGGTAATAGAGAGACTGCGAAAGGCTGCAAGCGAGGATGAAGGCTGGATCAAGGTAGAAAAAATAAGAAAAGCTAAGGACAGGAAAGTGATAGTAGGGTACAAAACAGAAGAGGATAGAAAACAGGCCCAAAAAAGATTGACAGAGAAAGGCATAGATCTGGTAGTGGAGGAGATAAAAAATAAGGATCCCCTCCTGGTACTATACGGCGTCCAAAAGACCCAAACGGACGAGGACCTAGTGAGGGCCGTGAGGTGCAGGAACCGGGAGATATTCCGGGACCTGACACCGGACCAGGACAGGCTAACGGTTCGGTACAGGAGGAGAGCCAAAAATCCCCACACGTGCCACGTGGTGCTCAGGGTCTCCCCGACGATTTGGTCCCGTGCCCTAGACAGAGGAAGGCTGCATGTCGATCTGCAACCCATCAAGGTTGCGGACCAGTCCCCTCTAGTGCAGTGCTCCCTGTGTCTGGGATACGGGCACAGCAAGAGGTTCTGCACCACAACTATACCTAACTGCAGCCATTGTGGCGGGCCCCACCTAAGGGCCGAATGCCCGGACGCTGCCTGTGGTGCAGAACCAAACTGCTGCAACTGCCAGGGGGAGAGGCTGAGCAGCACGGGGCACAACGCCTTCAGCGCTGAGTGCCCAGTCCGCCAAAAGTGGGACTATCTGGCGAGGTTAACCACGGCATATTCGTGACACACTCATTCATACACACACGACACAGAAACACACACACACGAACACACACAGATATTGAAAGTATATTGTGAACATATACCGAGACATCATAACACGCACACAAACACTGAACACGCACACACAACTAAAATAAACTGCATAATAAATTATTCACGACCGGGCTTATAATAATTGTTTATATTTAAGCATATAAATAGATTGTTGATAACGAAGGCGGAATTAATGCTAAAAATAAAAAACATGTACAGACACGAACATCATTTTTAGACATTTAAATCACGCAAAACATAGATTATAACAACAAATCACAAAATCACACAAAAAACACTCACAAAAACACTGGACAAGAACACAAAACAAATTACACAAAGTCACAAATGCCGTGGCCTCATAGATGGGAAAACCACAAACGAAATACACTTGGAGAACAAAACTATTAGTAATACAACAAATTTAAATAAGGAAAAAGCATAACTAAAAAGAAAATAAGCACAAATAGCATCAATCAGAAAATAACCTAATATAAAACAATATACATAAATAGTAAAATAACAGATCAGCATAATACCTCGATAACTAACTAAAAAATTACACGATCATTAATTAACTTTAAATAAATTTAGCATTGAAAATCATTTAATTGTATTTAGAATTATTGCCTAAAGATACAAAATAGATATTAATACCATAAACGATAAAAGAAAAGAGTATTTAAGAAAATAATAATGTATTTTAAAAATTTTAGAAATAATGCCATGCTGTAAAACTTTGTATAATAATAATATAAGAAAACCAAATAGAACATAGTAAAAAATTAATAAAAGCCAAGAGACGAATGGGAGGCACTTGGTGCGAAACACATACAACAACGAACTGTAACAATATACAATCAGTAAAAAAAGTCCTGTCGTTACTATGGACGGGGGAAAGCGGCGTTATCCTA
>OX421321.1:5000-7500 GCA_949125395.1 Diaphora mendica
ACCTAACCTAACCTAACCTAACCTAACCTAACCTAACCTAACCTAACCTAACCTAACCTAACCTAACCTAACCTAACCTAACCTAACCTAACCTAACCTAACCTAACCTAACCTAACCTAACCTAACCTAACCTAACCTAACCTAACCTAACCTAACCTAACCTAACCTAACCTAACCTAACCTAACCTAACCTAACCTAACCTAACCTAACCTAACCTAACCTAACCTAACCTAACCTAACCTAACCTAACCTAACCTAACCTAACCTAACCTAACCTAACCTAACCTAACCTAACCTAACCTAACCTAACCTAACCTAACCTAACCTAACCTAACCTAACCTAACCTAACCTAACCTAACCTAACCTAACCTAACCTAACCTAACCTAACCTAACCTAACCTAACCTAACCTAACCTAACCTAACCTAACCTAACCTAACCTAACCTAACCTAACCTAACCTAACCTAACCTAACCTAACCTAACCTAACCTAACCTAACCTAACCTAACCTAACCTAACCTAACCTAACCTAACCTAACCTAACCTAACCTAACCTAACCTAACCTAACCTAACCTAACCTAACCTAACCTAACCTAACCTAACCTAACCTAACCTAACCTAACCTAACCTAACCTAACCTAACCTAACCTAACCTAACCTAACCTAACCTAACCTAACCTAACCTAACCTAACCTAACCTAACCTAACCTAACCTAACCTAACCTAACCTAACCTAACCTAACCTAACCTAACCTAACCTAACCTAACCTAACCTAACCTAACCTAACCTAACCTAACCTAACCTAACCTAACCTAACCTAACCTAACCTAACCTAACCTAACCTAACCTAACCTAACCTAACCTAACCTAACCTAACCTAACCTAACCTAACCTAACCTAACCTAACCTAACCTAACCTAACCTAACCTAACCTAACCTAACCTAACCTAACCTAACCTAACCTAACCTAACCTAACCTAACCTAACCTAACCTAACCTAACCTAACCTAACCTAACCTAACCTAACCTAACCTAACCTAACCTAACCTAACCTAACCTAACCTAACCTAACCTAACCTAACCTAACCTAACCTAACCTAACCTAACCTAACCTAACCTAACCTAACCTAACCTAACCTAACCTAACCTAACCTAACCTAACCTAACCTAACCTAACCTAACCTAACCTAACCTAACCTAACCTAACCTAACCTAACCTAACCTAACCTAACCTAACCTAACCTAACCTAACCTAACCTAACCTAACCTAACCTAACCTAACCTAACCTAACCTAACCTAACCTAACCTAACCTAACCTAACCTAACCTAACCTAACCTAACCTAACCTAACCTAACCTAACCTAACCTAACCTAACCTAACCTAACCTAACCTAACCTAACCTAACCTAACCTAACCTAACCTAACCTAACCTAACCTAACCTAACCTAACCTAACCTAACCTAACCTAACCTAACCTAACCTAACCTAACCTAACCTAACCTAACCTAACCTAACCTAACCTAACCTAACCTAACCTAACCTAACCTAACCTAACCTAACCTAACCTAACCTAACCTAACCTAACCTAACCTAACCTAACCTAACCTAACCTAACCTAACCTAACCTAACCTAACCTAACCTAACCTAACCTAACCTAACCTAACCTAACCTAACCTAACCTAACCTAACCTAACCTAACCTAACCTAACCTAACCTAACCTAACCTAACCTAACCTAACCTAACCTAACCTAACCTAACCTAACCTAACCTAACCTAACCTAACCTAACCTAACCTAACCTAACCTAACCTAACCTAACCTAACCTAACCTAACCTAACCTAACCTAACCTAACCTAACCTAACCTAACCTAACCTAACCTAACCTAACCTAACCTAACCTAACCTAACCTAACCTAACCTAACCTAACCTAACCTAACCTAACCTAACCTAACCTAACCTAACCTAACCTAACCTAACCTAACCTAACCTAACCTAACCTAACCTAACCTAACCTAACCTAACCTAACCTAACCTAACCTAACCTAACCTAACCTAACCTAACCTAACCTAACCTAACCTAACCTAACCTAACCTAACCTAACCTAACCTAACCTAACCTAACCTAACCTAACCTAACCTAACCTAACCTAACCTAACCTAACCTAACCTAACCTAACCTAACCTAACCTAACCTAACCTAACCTAACCTAACCTAACCTAACCTAACCTAACCTAACCTAACCTAACCTAACCTAACCTAACCTAACCTAACCTAACCTAACCTAACCTAACCTAACCTAACCTAACCTAACCTAACCTAACCTAACCTAACCTAACCTAACCTAACCTAACCTAACCTAACCTAACCTAACCTAACCTAACCTAACCTAACCTAACCTAACCTAACCTAACCTAACCTAACCTAACCTAACCTAACCTAACCTAACCTAACCTAACCTAACCTAACCTAACCTAACCTAACCTAACCTA
>OX421321.1:12500-22500 GCA_949125395.1 Diaphora mendica
GATCCGCCTGACGGAAAATTGGGAAATTGACTTTTTAAATTTTCATTACTGTTTGTTTACTTTTGAAAGTCTACCTTAGGGGTGCACATTTGGAACATTTGTGCGAAATTTGAATCGAATACAGCTGCTAGTGTTGTTGTTATTTGTTGATATCATCTTTGTAGACACTCCTGCGTCCCGTGGGAAGAAAATTACCTGAAAAACAAAGAAAAATTTTTAATTTCTGGACTTAGAATATTTTTAAATTTCTAAATTAACAAATTTTCGAGGTTTTTGTCGAATTATTCGATAACGCTTCACCTCAAAGTTGACATAGTTACAGATCTAGATAGCCCTCATCAAGGCCTATCTAATAACACCTCCTTTGTACAGGTTGGGTAAATAGAAGTTACTAAATTTTCACATTCATTTTGACTTTCGGCATTTTTAAGGAATTTTCCAAGGCGCTTCGCTTATAACTTTTCGAAATTTATTTTTGGAATTTTTAATTATATATATTTAGATAGAACTCGTCAAGGCCTATCTAATAACACCTCTTTTATTAACATTCGGTTAATAAAAGTAGTAAATTTTCAACATACAAAACCCAGATTACCGTTTTTTCGAAAATTTTCTGCGATTTTCTTTTAATAACTTGCCCCCTTATTTTTTGGAAATAATAAATTATACATATCTAGATAGCTCGCGTCACGACCTATCTAGCAACACCTCTTTTATTTAAATCTGGTAAATAGAATCTTAGAAATCCGACTTTTAAATTTCAATTTTAGTCATTTTTGAGGTTTTTCTCGATTAATTCGATAGCCTTTGTTTTCCAAATTATCATTTATATATATTTAGATAGCCCTGTTAATTACCCGTCGAACGACACCACTCTCGTCCGGATCCGCCTGACGGAAAATTGGGAAATTGACTTTTTAAATTTTCATTACTGTTTGTTTACTTTTGAAAGTCTACCTTAGGGGTGCACATTTGGAACATTTGTGCGAAATTTGAATCGAATACAGCTGCTAGTGTTGTTGTTATTTGTTGATATCATCTTTGTAGACACTCCTGCGTCCCGTGGGAAGAAAATTACCTGAAAAACAAAGAAAAATTTTTAATTTCTGGACTTAGAATATTTTTAAATTTCTAAATTAACAAATTTTCGAGGTTTTTGTCGAATTATTCGATAACGCTTCACCTCAAAGTTGACATAGTTACAGATCTAGATAGCCCTCATCAAGGCCTATCTAATAACACCTCCTTTGTACAGGTTGGGTAAATAGAAGTTACTAAATTTTCACATTCATTTTGACTTTCGGCATTTTTAAGGAATTTTCCAAGGCGCTTCGCTTATAACTTTTCGAAATTTATTTTTGGAATTTTTAATTATATATATTTAGATAGAACTCGTCAAGGCCTATCTAATAACACCTCTTTTATTAACATTCGGTTAATAAAAGTAGTAAATTTTCAACATACAAAACCCAGATTACCGTTTTTTCGAAAATTTTCTGCGATTTTCTTTTAATAACTTGCCCCCTTATTTTTTGGAAAGGGTATATAGGCTCGGCTTGGCAGGGGTCGACAACCTGTGGTATCGATTAAAAAAAAAAATTTTTATTCACAACCTGTTGCTAAGGATTTCACATATTTTATTTTGTTGACTGAGGCAATATACACCTCTTCAATACATCGAACGGCTTATACAGAGCGGAAACTTTTAATTCTTTTAATTGTAGTTTATAATTGTTTATATAACTAGGTAGAACAGTGTTCTACCTACGCATAGTTTTAAGCTTATTGACACTTAAAAACCCACCCCCCTATACAGGGTCAGACATACACATCTACACAATATTACACCTTGGACAATTTTCCCCGTCCACTCGCACTACACACTACACCACATTTTCTCACATACGCACACATACCAGCAACATGTTCCAGACGCCACCCACATCTGGCACAGCCAAGGGACAAACCGCTCCCAACGCCACCACCTCACCCTCGATAGTGCAGGACGCCGCCAAAACTTTTATACGAAGGCCAGAGACCAAAAGACGGTCACTCGACAACATGGACCAATACCGGAGGCAGCAGACCAACTACGCTAGCCAGTCGAGTGACCAGTTACTCCAGGAGGTCATGAAGACCTTCGAAGATATTCCCGTCAAAGTCGCTCAATACCCACAGATGCGGCGGGATATCAAGGTCTTCCTGGAGTCCCAGTCCGACAGATGCATCCGTGTGCTCTTTGAGCTCAGCAGGCGGATGAAGGGACTGGAGACGGCGGCGTCCGGGGCTGCTACGGACGCGGTAGCGGCACCCTCTAGTAGGGAGGAGATACTGCTGGAGAGACTGAGGGTGATGGAAGCAAACATCACTGCGAAGCTTGGCCAGGTGGAAGAGGACCTAAAAACAGGCATGGAGAACCTCAACAGTGGCAATGATGAGCGGGGCGCCGACATCATTGACCATGTTTTTAACAAGGCTGAGGAGACAAAGACCGCTATAGAGAAGGCTGCCGAGGGGGTCGTGGAGAGGGTCTTCGGAAAGATCGAGGAGACCCAGGTCGACATCGACCAGGCGACCGAGATCATGGTTATGCGCGCGCAGTCCCAGATCGAAGACCTGATTGGGACTGTCGCAAGGGATGTCGTCATTGAGACCCAGACGCACATCGGCGCAGCCATGAAGGGACTGAAACTCGAAAGCGTCCCGGACCCGACCCCCCCCAAGACCTATGCTAGCGTAACTGCGACCGGACCCGGGCGCCGGCCGGCGCTCCACTCGGTGGCGGTGACCTCAACGGACAGCCAGGAGACTGCCGATGAGGTACTCGCCAGAGTGAAGAAGGCGGTCGACGCCAGGAGTACTGGTCTAAAGGTTAGCAAGGCTAGAAAGGCTAAAGGCAGCACCGTCATCCTGGGCTGTGACACGGAAGTGGAACGGGACAGGGTGACGGAGAAGATCAGGAACCGTGATGACGGGCTTGTGGTGGTGCCCATGCGAAATAAGGATCCACTCGTCGTCCTCAAAGACGTCTTTGTGGACGGTGACGACGACGAGATGGTGAGGGCTATATACACCCAAAACACCGACTTTTTCATGGGCCTACCACAAGAAGAATCTAAAATAGCGGTCAAATACAAAAGAAGGACTCGTAATCCGAAGACCTCGCACGTGGTCTTGCAGGTAACGCCTAAAGTGTGGCAGAGGATGACGGAGACTGGGATTCTATACCTGGACCTGCAAAGGGTCAGAGTGGAGGACCAGTCTCCGCTCATCCAATGCACCAAGTGCCTTGGATTCGGCCATGGTCGCAAATTCTGCACCGAGAGTGTAGACAGGTGCAGCCACTGCGGAGGCCCGCACCTGCGTGGGGAATGCCCCAAATACTCTGCGGGCAGTGAACCGCAGTGCTGCAATTGCCTGCACTCTAGGTTAAAGAACACGGGTCATAACGCTTTTAGCACTGAATGCCCAACCCGCCAAAAATGGGACTACTTGGCGAGATCCAACACCGCATATTTATGACTCACACACTCACGTACATACACATACTACACAGAAACACTCACACACACAACACATGATTTATGAAATATATAATAAATATATACGAATACATCAAAACATGCACACAAACATTAAACACGTACACATCAGGACTAATTCACAAATGAAGTTGCAACAATTATATATATCTGAGCATATACATATATTGTTGACAAGAGGGGTAGACACAAAGTGAATTAGGTAAAACTAACACGCACATAAACACTGAACAGTACACATAACAATTACACGAAGTCATAAATATCACGATCTCACATGTTGGAAGGAAAATGGTTGTATGAGATGTCTAACAGACACCAGTAACAGAAATAAATAGATACACTGATAAGATTTACAGACACTGATAAGAATTAAATATTATAATCCAGAAGGAACAGTCATTGAAATGGGATAAATAGATTAGATATTATTAGCTAATAAATATAAGTAAAGAAAGACATAGCAGATATCATAGGCATAAATAATAAACTGTAGAAATAAATGTTAAAGCATATTGAGAATAATAGATTAAATTAAGTATAACAAATAAATAAGAAATATTAAAGCTTGTAACACAGCACAGATAGTTTGATAATAAAGTAATAAGTAATAATGTGTAATAAGTAATAATAAACAAGTTAATATTAAATAAACAGTTAAAAATCACATAATGCAAATAAGAAAGATGATGAGGAGAGGCACGTAGTGCAAAGGATTTAATTAAGTAAACGACATAAATAAAACATCCAGTATAATAAGGTCCTGTCGTACCTTTGGACGGGGAAAAGCAGAAGAGGTTGAAAGACCTCAAAAAAAAAAAAAAAAAAAAAAAAAAAAAAAAAAAAACCTAACCTAACCTAACCTAACCTAACCTAACCTAACCTAACCTAACCTAACCTAACCTAACCTAACCTAACCTAACCTAACCTAACCTAACCTAACCTAACCTAACCTAACCTAACCTAACCTAACCTAACCTAACCTAACCTAACCTAACCTAACCTAACCTAACCTAACCTAACCTAACCTAACCTAACCTAACCTAACCTAACCTAACCTAACCTAACCTAACCTAACCTAACCTAACCTAACCTAACCTAACCTAACCTAACCTAACCTAACCTAACCTAACCTAACCTAACCTAACCTAACCTAACCTAACCTAACCTAACCTAACCTAACCTAACCTAACCTAACCTAACCTAACCTAACCTAACCTAACCTAACCTAACCTAACCTAACCTAACCTAACCTAACCTAACCTAACCTAACCTAACCTAACCTAACCTAACCTAACCTAACCTAACCTAACCTAACCTAACCTAACCTAACCTAACCTAACCTAACCTAACCTAACCTAACCTAACCTAACCTAACCTAACCTAACCTAACCTAACCTAACCTAACCTAACCTAACCTAACCTAACCTAACCTAACCTAACCTAACCTAACCTAACCTAACCTAACCTAACCTAACCTAACCTAACCTAACCTAACCTAACCTAACCTAACCTAACCTAACCTAACCTAACCTAACCTAACCTAACCTAACCTAACCTAACCTAACCTAACCTAACCTAACCTAACCTAACCTAACCTAACCTAACCTAACCTAACCTAACCTAACCTAACCTAACCTAACCTAACCTAACCTAACCTAACCTAACCTAACCTAACCTAACCTAACCTAACCTAACCGGCGAAATTTGAATCGAATACAGCTGCTAGTGTTGTTGTTATTTGTTGATATCATCTTTGTAGACACTCCTGCGTCCCGTGGGAAGATAATAACCTGAAAAACAAAGAAAAATTTTAGTTTCTGGACTTAGAATATTTTTAAATTTCTAAATTAACAAATTTTCGAGGTTTTTATCGAATTATTCGATAACGCTTCACCTCAAAGTTGACATAGTTACAGATCTAGATAGCCCTCATCAAGGCCTATCTAATAACACCTCCTTTGTATAGGTTGGGTAAATAGAAGTTACTAAATTTTCACATTCATTTTGACTTTCGGCATTTTTAAGGAATTTTCCAAGGCGCTTCGCTTATAACTTTTCGAAATTTATTTTTGGAATTTTTAATTATATATATTTAGATAGAACTCGTCAAGGCCTATCTAATAACACCTCCTTTATTAAGATCTGGTTAATAAAAGTAGTAAATTTTCAACAAACAAAACTCAATTTACCGCTTTTTCGAAAATTTTCTGAGATTTTCTTTGAATAACTTGCTCCCTCATTTTTTGGGAACAATAAATTATACATACCTAGATAGCTCGCGTCACGACCTATCTAACAACACCTCTTTTATTTAAATCTGGTAAATATAACCTTAGAAATTCAACATTTAAATTTCAATTTTAGTCATTTTTGAGGTTTTTGTCGATTAATTCGATAGCCTTTGTTTTCCAAATTATCATTTATATATATTTAGGTAGCCCTTTCAATTACCCGTCGAACGACACCACTCTCGTCCGGATCCGCCTGACGGAAAATTGGGAAATTGACTTTTAAAATTTTCATTACTGTTTGTTTACTTTTGAAAGTCTACCTTAGGGGTGCACATTTGGAACATTTGTGCGAAATTTGAATCGAATACAGCTGCTAGTGTTGTTGTTATTTGTTGATATCATCTTTGTAGACACTCCTGCGTCCCGTGGGAAGATAATAACCTGAAAAACAAAGAAAAATTTTAGTTTCTGGACTTAGAATATTTTTAAATTTCTAAATTAACAAATTTTCGAGGTTTTTATCGAATTATTCGATAACGCTTCACCTCAAAGTTGACATAGTTACAGATCTAGATAGCCCTCATCAAGGCCTATCTAATAACACCTCCTTTGTATAGGTTGGGTAAATAGAAGTTACTAAATTTTCACATTCATTTTGACTTTCGGCATTTTTAAGGAATTTTCCAAGGCGCTTCGCTTATAACTTTTCGAAATTTATTTTTGGAATTTTTAATTATATATATTTAGATAGAACTCGTCAAGGCCTATCTAATAACACCTCCTTTATTAAGATCTGGTTAATAAAAGTAGTAAATTTTCAACAAACAAAACTCAATTTACCGCTTTTTCGAAAATTTTCTGAGATTTTCTTTGATACTGCTCCCCTTATTAAGATCTGGTTAATAAAAGTAGTAAATTTTCAACAAACAAAACTCAATTTACCGCTTTTTCGAAAATTTTCTGAGATTTTCTTTGAATAACTTGCTCCCTCATTTTTTGGGAACAATAAATTATACATACCTAGATAGCTCGCGTCACGACCTATCTAACAACACCTCTTTTATTTAAATCTGGTAAATATAACCTTAGAAATTCAACATTTAAATTTCAATTTTAGTCATTTTTGAGGTTTTTGTCGATTAATTCGATAGCCTTTGTTTTCCAAATTATCATTTATATATATTTAGGTAGCCCTTTCAATTACCCGTCGAACGACACCACTCTCGTCCGGATCCGCCTGACGGAAAATTGGGAAATTGACTTTTAAAATTTTCATTACTGTTTGTTTACTTTTGAAAGTCTACCTTAGGGGTGCACATTTGGAACATTTGTGCGAAATTTGAATCGAATACAGCTGCTAGTGTTGTTGTTATTTGTTGATATCATCTTTGTAGACACTCCTGCGTCCCGTGGGAAGATAATAACCTGAAAAACAAAGAAAAATTTTAGTTTCTGGACTTAGAATATTTTTAAATTTCTAAATTAACAAATTTTCGAGGTTTTTATCGAATTATTCGATAACGCTTCACCTCAAAGTTGACATAGTTACAGATCTAGATAGCCCTCATCAAGGCCTATCTAATAACACCTCCTTTGTATAGGTTGGGTAAATAGAAGTTACTAAATTTTCACATTCATTTTGACTTTCGGCATTTTTAAGGAATTTTCCAAGGCGCTTCGCTTATAACTTTTCGAAATTTATTTTTGGAATTTTTAATTATATATATTTAGATAGAACTCGTCAAGGCCTATCTAATAACACCTCCTTTATTAAGATCTGGTTAATAAAAGTAGTAAATTTTCAACAAACAAAACTCAATTTACCGCTTTTTCGAAAATTTTCTGAGATTTTCTTTGAATAACTTGCTCCCTCATTTTTTGGGAACAATAAATTATACATACCTAGATAGCTCGCGTCACGACCTATCTAACAACACCTCTTTTATTTAAATCTGGTAAATATAACCTTAGAAATTCAACATTTAAATTTCAATTTTAGTCATTTTTGAGGTTTTTGTCGATTAATTCGATAGCCTTTGTTTTCCAAATTATCATTTATATATATTTAGGTAGCCCTTTCAATTACCCGTCGAACGACACCACTCTCGTCCGGATCCGCCTGACGGAAAATTGGGAAATTGACTTTTAAAATTTTCATTACTGTTTGTTTACTTTTGAAAGTCTACCTTAGGGGTGCACATTTGGAACATTTGTGCGAAATTTGAATCGAATACAGCTGCTAGTGTTGTTGTTATTTGTTGATATCATCTTTGTAGACACTCCTGCGTCCCGTGGGAAGATAATAACCTGAAAAACAAAGAAAAATTTTAGTTTCTGGACTTAGAATATTTTTAAATTTCTAAATTAACAAATTTTCGAGGTTTTTATCGAATTATTCGATAACGCTTCACCTCAAAGTTGACATAGTTACAGATCTAGATAGCCCTCATCAAGGCCTATCTAATAACACCTCCTTTGTATAGGTTGGGTAAATAGAAGTTACTAAATTTTCACATTCATTTTGACTTTCGGCATTTTTAAGGAATTTTCCAAGGCGCTTCGCTTATAACTTTTCGAAATTTATTTTTGGAATTTTTAATTATATATATTTAGATAGAACTCGTCAAGGCCTATCTAATAACACCTCCTTTATTAAGATCTGGTTAATAAAAGTAGTAAATTTAGTCATTTTTGAGGTTTTTGTCGATTAATTCGATAGCCTTTGTTTTCCAAATTATCATTTATATATATTTAGGTAGCCCTTTCAATTACCCGTCGAACGACACCACTCTCGTCCGGATCCGCCTGACGGAAAATTAAAAAATTGCCCGCCCACCCTCCCATATTTCACTGGGCTATATAGACTTTCTGGAGTAAAGGTCACTGACCCCTCCTTTTAAATTCCAGGAAAAATTTTTAATCATTGTTTTAATTTCGCACTCTTTTTATTTTCTGACCGAGGCATTATACACCTCACTATATTAACAGACCGGCTCAAATTAGAGCATTAAAATATTATTAGTGATTTAAACTTTTAGATTTTAAATAATTAACTTAACTAGGTAGAACTGTTTTTACCTACATCTAATTTTAAGTAGTAATACAATTGACACCCACCCCCTTATACAGGGTCAGACACACACTTCAATTTGACACACACCCCCCTTTACAGGGTCATACAGATCTTACACACGGACAACTTTCCCCCGTCACACTCATTACACATTATATACACACTCTCTCATACACAACACACACACGATGTTCCAAACACCCCCAACATCTGGCACGGCTCCCGGCGCCTCTACCTCGCCCACAATAGTGCAGGACGCCGCGAAGACGTTTATCAGGAGACCAACCACCAAAAGGAGGTCACTGGACAACATGACCACCTATAAGAGACAGCAATACAGCTACGCTGATCAGTCCAGTGACCAACTGCTCCAGGAGGTAATGAAGACCTTCGAGGACATACCCTTGAAGGTCCAACAGTACCCTCAAATGAGGAAGGACATTAAGACCTTCCTGGAGCAGAACTCCGATAGATGTCAGCGCATCCTCTTCGAGCTCAGTGGGAGGATGAAGAGCTTGGAGAAGGCGGCGTCCGACACCGCTGGTGCGGCGGTCGCGGCTACACCTCCCGTAAAGGAGAGAGCCGCCGCTACGGCCGCGCCCCCGGCTCACGAAGAGAAAATACTGGACAAATTGGGGGAGATGGAAATAAAAATATATAAATGGTTTAAAGAGTCACACGATAAGCTGAAGAAAGAACTCCGGGAACTTGGCGAGGAGAACGATGCACGAACCGTGGCCACAACGGAACTTTTTCATGAAAAGTTAGAAAGGGCACAAACTGAAATCGACCAAACGACCAAGGAACAAATTGTGCGTGCGCAGTCCCATATAGAAGACCTAATTGGGACTGCAGCCAGAGACGTTGTGGTCGAAACCAAAACGCACTTCGGCGTCGCCGTCAAAGAACTGGCTACCCAGAAACAAGGTGTCCCGGAGCATAACCCCCAGACTTACGCCAGCGTCGCAGCGGCCAGACCCCGGCGCCGGCCGGCACTTCACTCTGTGGCTGTTACCTCTAAGGATAGACAGGAGACGGCCGGAGAGGTATTCACCAGGGTGGAGAAGGCGGTCGACGCCAGGAGTACTGGCCTAAAAATCTCAAAGGCCAGAAAGGCGAAGAATAGCGTCGTCATTCTTGGCTGCGACACG
>OX421321.1:27500-35000 GCA_949125395.1 Diaphora mendica
AACCTAACCTAACCTAACCTAACCTAACCTAACCTAACCTAACCTAACCTAACCTAACCTAACCTAACCTAACCTAACCTAACCTAACCTAACCTAACCTAACCTAACCTAACCTAACCTAACCTAACCTAACCTAACCTAACCTAACCTAACCTAACCTAACCTAACCTAACCTAACCTAACCTAACCTAACCTAACCTAACCTAACCTAACCTAACCTAACCTAACCTAACCTAACCTAACCTAACCTAACCTAACCTAACCTAACCTAACCTAACCTAACCTAACCTAACCTAACCTAACCTAACCTAACCTAACCTAACCTAACCTAACCTAACCTAACCTAACCTAACCTAACCTAACCTAACCTAACCTAACCTAACCTAACCTAACCTAACCTAACCTAACCTAACCTAACCTAACCTAACCTAACCTAACCTAACCTAACCTAACCTAACCTAACCTAACCTAACCTAACCTAACCTAACCTAACCTAACCTAACCTAACCTAACCTAACCTAACCTAACCTAACCTAACCTAACCTAACCTAACCTAACCTAACCTAACCTAACCTAACCTAACCTAACCTAACCTAACCTAACCTAACCTAACCTAACCTAACCTAACCTAACCTAACCTAACCTAACCTAACCTAACCTAACCTAACCTAACCTAACCTAACCTAACCTAACCTAACCTAACCTAACCTAACCTAACCTAACCTAACCTAACCTAACCTAACCTAACCTAACCTAACCTAACCTAACCTAACCTAACCTAACCTAACCTAACCTAACCTAACCTAACCTAACCTAACCTAACCTAACCTAACCTAACCTAACCTAACCTAACCTAACCTAACCTAACCTAACCTAACCTAACCTAACCTAACCTAACCTAACCTAACCTAACCTAACCTAACCTAACCTAACCTAACCTAACCTAACCTAACCTAACCTAACCTAACCTAACCTAACCTAACCTAACCTAACCTAACCTAACCTAACCTAACCTAACCTAACCTAACCTAACCTAACCTAACCTAACCTAACCTAACCTAACCTAACCTAACCTAACCTAACCTAACCTAACCTAACCTAACCTAACCTAACCTAACCTAACCTAACCTAACCTAACCTAACCTAACCTAACCTAACCTAACCTAACCTAACCTAACCTAACCTAACCTAACCTAACCTAACCTAACCTAACCTAACCTAACCTAACCTAACCTAACCTAACCTAACCTAACCTAACCTAACCTAACCTAACCTAACCTAACCTAACCTAACCTAACCTAACCTAACCTAACCTAACCTAACCTAACCTAACCTAACCTAACCTAACCTAACCTAACCTAACCTAACCTAACCTAACCTAACCTAACCTAACCTAACCTAACCTAACCTAACCTAACCTAACCTAACCTAACCTAACCTAACCTAACCTAACCTAACCTAACCTAACCTAACCTAACCTAACCTAACCTAACCTAACCTAACCTAACCTAACCTAACCTAACCTAACCTAACCTAACCTAACCTAACCTAACCTAACCTAACCTAACCTAACCCGTGCGAAATTTGAATCGAATACAGCTGCTAGTGTTGTTGTTATTTGTTGATATCATCTTTGTAGACACTCCTGCGTCCCGTGGGAAGATAATAACCTGAAAAACAAAGAAAAATTTTAGTTTCTGGACTTAGAATATTTTTAAATTTCTAAATTAACAAATTTTCGAGGTTTTTGTCGAATTATTCGATAACGCTTCACCTCAAAGTTGACATAGTTACAGATCTAGATAGCCCTCATCAAGGCCTATCTAATAACACCTCCTTTGTATAGGTTGGGTAAATAGAAGTTACTAAATTTTCACATTCATTTTGACTTTCGGCATTTTTAAGGAATTTTCCAAGGCGCTTCGCTTATAACTTTTCGAAATTTATTTTTGGAATTTTTAATTATATATATTTAGATAGAACTCGTCAAGGCCTATCTAATAACACCTCTTTTATTAACATTCGGTTAATAAAAGTACTAAATTTTCTACATACAAATCTCAGTTTACCGTTTTTTCGGAAATTTTCTGAGATTTTCCTTTAATAACTTGCCCCCTTATTTTTTGTAAACAATAAATTATACATATCTAGATAGCTCGCGTCACGACCTATCTAACAACACCACTTTTAAGTAAATCTGGTAAATTGAATCTTAGAAATTCAACATTTAAATTTCAATTTTAGTCATTTTTGAGGTTTTTGTCGATTAATTCGATAGCCTTTGTTGTCCAAATTATCAATTATATATATTTAAATAGCCCTTTCAATTACCCGTCGAACGACACCACTTTCGTCCGGATCCGCCTGACGGAAAATTGGGAAATTGACTTTTAAAATTTTCATTACTGTTTGTTTACTTTTGAAAGTCTACCTTAGGGGTGCACATTTGGAACATTTGTGCGAAATTTGAATCGAATACAGCTGCTAGTGTTGTTGTTATTTGTTGATATCATCTTTGTAGACACTCCTGCGTCCCGTGGGAAGATAATAACCTGAAAAACAAAGAAAAATTTTAGTTTCTGGACTTAGAATATTTTTAAATTTCTAAATTAACAAATTTTCGAGGTTTTTGTCGAATTATTCGATAACGCTTCACCTCAAAGTTGACATAGTTACAGATCTAGATAGCCCTCATCAAGGCCTATCTAATAACACCTCCTTTGTATAGGTTGGGTAAATAGAAGTTACTAAATTTTCACATTCATTTTGACTTTCGGCATTTTTAAGGAATTTTCCAAGGCGCTTCGCTTATAACTTTTCGAAATTTATTTTTGGAATTTTTAATTATATATATTTAGATAGAACTCGTCAAGGCCTATCTAATAACACCTCTTTTATTAACATTCGGTTAATAAAAGTACTAAATTTTCTACATACAAATCTCAGTTTACCGTTTTTTCGGAAATTTTCTGAGATTTTCCTTTAATAACTTGCCCCCTTATTTTTTGTAAACAATAAATTATACATATCTAGATAGCTCGCGTCACGACCTATCTAACAACACCACTTTTAAGTAAATCTGGTAAATTGAATCTTAGAAATTCAACATTTAAATTTCAATTTTAGTCATTTTTGAGGTTTTTGTCGATTAATTCGATAGCCTTTGTTGTCCAAATTATCAATTATATATATTTAAATAGCCCTTTCAATTACCCGTCGAACGACACCACTTTCGTCCGGATCCGCCTGACGGAAAATTGGGAAATTGACTTTTAAAATTTTCATTACTGTTTGTTTACTTTTGAAAGTCTACCTTAGGGGTGCACATTTGGAACATTTGTGCGAAATTTGAATCGAATACAGCTGCTAGTGTTGTTGTTATTTGTTGATATCATCTTTGTAGACACTCCTGCGTCCCGTGGGAAGATAATAACCTGAAAAACAAAGAAAAATTTTAGTTTCTGGACTTAGAATATTTTTAAATTTCTAAATTAACAAATTTTCGAGGTTTTTGTCGAATTATTCGATAACGCTTCACCTCAAAGTTGACATAGTTACAGATCTAGATAGCCCTCATCAAGGCCTATCTAATAACACCTCCTTTGTATAGGTTGGGTAAATAGAAGTTACTAAATTTTCACATTCATTTTGACTTTCGGCATTTTTAAGGAATTTTCCAAGGCGCTTCGCTTATAACTTTTCGAAATTTATTTTTGGAATTTTTAATTATATATATTTAGATAGAACTCGTCAAGGCCTATCTAATAACACCTCTTTTATTAACATTCGGTTAATAAAAGTACTAAATTTTCTACATACAAATCTCAGTTTACCGTTTTTTCGGAAATTTTCTGAGATTTTCCTTTAATAACTTGCCCCCTTATTTTTTGTAAACAATAAATTATACATATCTAGATAGCTCGCGTCACGACCTATCTAACAACACCACTTTTAAGTAAATCTGGTAAATTGAATCTTAGAAATTCAACATTTAAATTTCAATTTTAGTCATTTTTGAGGTTTTTGTCGATTAATTCGATAGCCTTTGTTGTCCAAATTATCAATTATATATATTTAAATAGCCCTTTCAATTACCCGTCGAACGACACCACTTTCGTCCGGATCCGCCTGACGGAAAATTGGGAAATTGACTTTTAAAATTTTCATTACTGTTTGTTTACTTTTGAAAGTCTACCTTAGGGGTGCACATTTGGAACATTTGTGCGAAATTTGAATCGAATACAGCTGCTAGTGTTGTTGTTATTTGTTGATATCATCTTTGTAGACACTCCTGCGTCCCGTGGGAAGATAATAACCTGAAAAACAAAGAAAAATTTTAGTTTCTGGACTTAGAATATTTTTAAATTTCTAAATTAACAAATTTTCGAGGTTTTTGTCGAATTATTCGATAACGCTTCACCTCAAAGTTGACATAGTTACAGATCTAGATAGCCCTCATCAAGGCCTATCTAATAACACCTCCTTTGTATAGGTTGGGTAAATAGAAGTTACTAAATTTTCACATTCATTTTGACTTTCGGCATTTTTAAGGAATTTTCCAAGGCGCTTCGCTTATAACTTTTCGAAATTTATTTTTGGAATTTTTAATTATATATATTTAGATAGAACTCGTCAAGGCCTATCTAATAACACCTCTTTTATTAACATTCGGTTAATAAAAGTACTAAATTTTCTACATACAAATCTCAGTTTACCGTTTTTTCGGAAATTTTCTGAGATTTTCCTTTAATAACTTGCCCCCTTATTTTTTGTAAACAATAAATTATACATATCTAGATAGCTCGCGTCACGACCTATCTAACAACACCACTTTTAAGTAAATCTGGTAAATTGAATCTTAGAAATTCAACATTTAAATTTCAATTTTAGTCATTTTTGAGGTTTTTGTCGATTAATTCGATAGCCTTTGTTGTCCAAATTATCAATTATATATATTTAAATAGCCCTTTCAATTACCCGTCGAACGACACCACTTTCGTCCGGATCCGCCTGACGGAAAATTGGGAAATTGACTTTTAAAATTTTCATTACTGTTTGTTTACTTTTGAAAGTCTACCTTAGGGGTGCACATTTGGAACATTTGTGCGAAATTTGAATCGAATACAGCTGCTAGTGTTGTTGTTATTTGTTGATATCATCTTTGTAGACACTCCTGCGTCCCGTGGGAAGATAATAACCTGAAAAACAAAGAAAAATTTTAGTTTCTGGACTTAGAATATTTTTAAATTTCTAAATTAACAAATTTTCGAGGTTTTTGTCGAATTATTCGATAACGCTTCACCTCAAAGTTGACATAGTTACAGATCTAGATAGCCCTCATCAAGGCCTATCTAATAACACCTCCTTTGTATAGGTTGGGTAAATAGAAGTTACTAAATTTTCACATTCATTTTGACTTTCGGCATTTTTAAGGAATTTTCCAAGGCGCTTCGCTTATAACTTTTCGAAATTTATTTTTGGAATTTTTAATTATATATATTTAGATAGAACTCGTCAAGGCCTATCTAATAACACCTCTTTTATTAACATTCGGTTAATAAAAGTACTAAATTTTCTACATACAAATCTCAGTTTACCGTTTTTTCGGAAATTTTCTGAGATTTTCCTTTAATAACTTGCCCCCTTATTTTTTGTAAACAATAAATTATACATATCTAGATAGCTCGCGTCACGACCTATCTAACAACACCACTTTTAAGTAAATCTGGTAAATTGAATCTTAGAAATTCAACATTTAAATTTCAATTTTAGTCATTTTTGAGGTTTTTGTCGATTAATTCGATAGCCTTTGTTGTCCAAATTATCAATTATATATATTTAAATAGCCCTTTCAATTACCCGTCGAACGACACCACTTTCGTCCGGATCCGCCTGACGGAAAATTAAAAAATTGCCCGCCCACCCTCCCATATTTCACTGGGCCATATAGACTTTGTGGTGTAAGGGTCACTGACCTCTCCATTCAATTTCTAGGGAAAAATTTTATTCAATTGTTTTAATTTCGCACTCATTTTATTTAGTGACAGAGGCACTTTACACCTCAAATATTAATAGACCGGCTCAAATTAGAGCGAAAATTTTCGTTTGATTGTATTTCATTTTATTATTTTTAACTGTGTAGAACTACGTTCTACACAAACCTTATTGTTTAAGTTAGTTGTACGATTGACACACCCCCCTATACAGGGCTACACAAACATTTACATACTGACACTGACACACCCCCCCATACAGGGTTGAACACACATTTACACACATTTACAAAATAGACAACTTTCCCCGTTCACACACATTATACACCACATCACACTCTGTCACACACAACACATACATCAATATGTATAAAACACCACCAACGTCCGGCGCGGCCAAGAACTCGCAGAAGATTAGGGATCCGTCGATTGAAGAGGTCTTCCAGACGATCCCTATAGAGGAACGAATCGACTATGCCACCAGAGCCTGTAGAGTAATCAGGCAGCTGCTCAACGACTCAAGGAACCTCAAGAAAGAAATAAAGCGGGAGGTCGACAGAAGAGTCGATCTCCTAGAGAGATTAGTCAAAGGATATGAAGAAGACATGAAAAGATTGAAACAAGGGCAGAGTATCGAGACCACGGAGGTCCCGAACATAAATGCAAACAACGAAATCCTCAGTAAAATAAAGGACAACGAGAAGATATTAAAAGAAAACGCTAAGGTCCTGGAAGAGATAAAGAAAAGCATAGAAGAGCAAGATGATAGGGAAAAGGAGAGGGAGAGAAAAGGAACATCAAAAGAGAACGAGAGAATACTGAAGGAGAACGTTAAAGTTCTAGGAGAAATAAAAGAAAGGATAGAAAAACAAGATGATAGGGAAAAGGAGAGGGAGAGAAAAGTAACATCAAAGGAGAATGAAAGGATACTAAAGGAAAACGTTAAAGTTCTAGGAGAAATAAAAGAAATGATTGGAAAATACGATGAGAGTGAGAGAAAGGGAACACAAGCAGCGACCTATGCGGGGATAGTGGCAGGTCGCTCTGAAACTCGGCTCCCGGAGAGGACGACCCTGCACTCGATGGTCGTCACGTCCAAAAACGAACTGGACACCGGGGAGCAGGTCATAGAGCGACTAAGGAAAGCTGCGGACGAGGACGAGGGATGGGTGAAGGCAGAGAAAATAAGAAAGGCCAAAGACAGAAAAGTGATAATTGGTTACAAAACGGAAGAAGACAGAAAAAAGGCCCAAGAAAGACTAACAGAAAAAAGGAAAGACCTTGTGGTGGAAGAGATAAAGAATAGGGATCCCCTATTGGTACTGTACAGCGTCCTAAAAAATCTGACGGACGAGGACCTGGTAAAAGCTGTGAGGTGCAGAAACCAGGATATATTCCGGGACTTAACACCGGACCAGGACAGGCTGACAGTGCTCTATAGGAGGCGAGCAAAGAATCCCCACATGTGCCACGTGGTGCTCAGGGTCTCCCCGGCGGTTTGGTCTCG
>OX421321.1:40000-47500 GCA_949125395.1 Diaphora mendica
CCAGAGAAGCACCGAGGACGCCCTCTATACGCTGATGGAGCACGTACGGGACAAGTTGCGGCTGAAGAAGCTAATTGTCCTGGTGTCATTGGATATAGAGGGCGCGTTCGATAGCGCATGGTGGCCAGCGATCAGAGTCAGATTGGCTGAGGAAAGGTGCCCGGTAAACATTAGGAGGCTACTAGATAGCTACCTCGACTGCAGAAAGGTCAAAGTAAGGTATGCTGGGGAGGAGTGCACAAGAGAGACGAATAAGGGCTGCGTCCAAGGGTCAATTGGTGGTCCTATCTTGTGGAATCTACTGCTGGATCCGCTACTGCAGGAACTTGAGAAGAGAGGGTATTTCGTCCAAGCCTTTGCGGACGATATAGTAATGGTTATAGATGGTGACACAGCATCGCAAGTATCAGGAATCGCTAATGCAGCCCTCGCCCGTGTTCGGGATTGGGGTGTCAAAAATAAGATGAAATTTGCACCGCATAAAACATGCGCAATGGTTATTACAAATAAAATTAAACATGACACACCACACCTGAGCATGGCCGGTGTCGACATCGGCATGGTCACGAAAATGAAACTCCTGGGTCTAACAATTGACAATAAGTTGACCTTCAACGAACACACCACAAATATTTGTAAAAAAGCCGCAGACATATACAAACAGCTGTCTCGTGCGGCAAAGGTCAGCTGGGGACTAAATGTAGAGGTAATTAACAACATATATACAGCGGTGATCGAGCCGATCGTTACATACGGGGCGTGCACCTGGGCTCCCGCCGTCGGGAAGCTGGGAATAAGGAAGAGGCTAGGCACCATCCAACGAGGATTCGCACAGAAGCTTTGCAAGTCCTACCGCACCGTCTCTCTCAATGCGGCACTGGTACTGTCGGGGATACTTCCTCTCGACTTGCGTATACAAGAAGCAGCCGCAATGTATACTGCAAGGAGAGGGTCATCCAGTTACATTCCAGGAGACCGGGAGATTGAGGGTGTGGTGAGATTTGCGGAGATACCACATCCTGCTAAACAGATAGCCCTGACATTCACTTGCCTGGAAGACCAACAACAGCTTGTGGACAGTCGAGACGTGCAGACAGTGCGAATATTCACTGACGGCAGTAAGATTGAGGGGAAGGTCGGAGCCGCATTATCCCTATGGGATAATGATGGCGAAGTCCAGAACTTCAAACTGAGCCTTGCCGCGTACTGCACTGTCTTCCAGGCCGAATTATTGGCTATCTGCAAAGCAACAGAGATAATCCTTAAGCGCAATAATATCAGTTTTGAATTTTATAGTGATTCACGGTCGGCATTACAGGCGGTAGTGGATGGTGCCTCGCTTCATCCGCTGGCGTTTCGCGCCCGAGTGAATCTGGATGGGGCGTTGAACCAAGGCAAAATTGTAGATTTGTATTGGATCAAAGCACACGCAGGGCATCCGGGTAACGAGCGCGCAGACAAACTGGCTAAGGAGGCAGCATTGTCGTCGCGGAGGAAGCCGGACTATGACCAGTGTCCGGTTTCATACATCAAGCGTCAAATCCGTTTGGATTCGCTTGATGAGTGGAACCGGAGATATACGTCTGGCGAGACTGCCTCCGTGACGAAGATGTTCTTCCCGAACGCAGTATCGGCTTTCCGAATAGTGAGACAAATCAGACCTACAGGTGTAATCACACAAGTCCTCACAGGACACGGCGGGTTCTCCGAATACCTGAATCGCTTCAGGTGTAAGGAGAACCCCTCGTGTACCTGCGACTCAAACATCGCTCAAACAGTTCCCCACATTGTATTGGAGTGTCCCATCTACGCAATAGAACGATATGACCTAGAAATGAAAATTAACATAGAACTGAAAAAAGAAAAGATATCGGAAATCATGAGTGGAAATAATAGAGACAGTTTCTTGGAGTATTGTAAAAAGATAGCAGAAAAAGTCATAAAAAGCAATAAAGATAAGTAAAAGTAATATGTTTAGCTATATATTGTAACATATATAATTATAAGCATATAAATAAGTAGTACTAAACTAAATTAGAAAATAAATAAGCAGTAGACCAAGAATTGTAATAGATTAAGATAAATAAAATGTAAATAGATTAAGATAAACAAAATGTAATTAGACTAAGAAAAATGTAATAAACTGTGTGCACATTTAATTTCCCTAAGAGTATAAAAGTAGAGTAAAAATAAAGAAGTTAGTATAATTAGAATAGGTCTTGTAAGTGGGAGTCCCACCCACAAAAGGAAAGGATGGAAATGGATGAAAGAAAGACAATCAGTATGTAGCATAATAGTGCGAGAGGAATAATTGATAGACATGAGTGATAAAGAGCACTAGGATAGAAAAGGGCACCAATTACGTTGGTGGTTAGTCCGATAAAAAAAAAAAAAAAAAAAAAAAAAAAAAAAAAAAAAAAAAAAAAAAAAAAAAAAAAAAAAAAAAAAACCTAACCTAACCTAACCTAACCTAACCTAACCTAACCTAACCTAACCTAACCTAACCTAACCTAACCTAACCTAACCTAACCTAACCTAACCTAACCTAACCTAACCTAACCTAACCTAACCTAACCTAACCTAACCTAACCTAACCTAACCTAACCTAACCTAACCTAACCTAACCGTCTCGTACGCTTAGATGCCGTGACAACAGCGTTTTTACCTCGCTCCTCAGTGTAAAAATCGTGTGTGTAGCAAAGTGTCGCCGATTTTTAAGTGTAATAGCTTAAAAGTTGCGCCGTCGCAAGACGAACGTTTAGCAAAAAACCGCGTGGAAATCGGACCACAACTGTGGATTTTCCCAGAACATCAAGTGTTTTTTATTTAGGTTAAGTGCAGTGGAAAAAGTGTTAAACCCTAATAACTTTTTATTAAGATCTGTGACCTATACTTTTTCAACTGTAGGAGGGTGCGTCTCGGGGAGACCTACCTTTTGAGACCCCTCTTAGAATTTTCAGGCGAAGGATACCTAAGATAGTGACTTTTTTCCGAAAAGTGGAAATTCTAAAATATTAAGAAAACTTGACAAATTACACAGTGTGACACATCAAAAGTTGCGCCGTCACAAGACCTATACAACAGTGAAAACCGTGTTGAGATCGGATCAAAAACAAAAAATTTCCTTGAACAAAAACTAAAAAACTCAGTGAAAAAGTGTATAACAAAATTTTAAAACACATATAACTCCGTTTTCTAATCTATTACCCCCGGTTTTTAAGTTTTGAGAGGGTGCGTCTCGAGGTGCCACATCTTTTGAGGCCCCTCCCATAATTTTCCGGTCACGTTTGGAAAAGTTGGGAACTTTTTCCTAAAAACCGCGTGGTCAACACGTGCCACGAGGTCCCCGATCCCGGTCCCACAGGAACAAGTTTGGTGCTGAACACAGTACGAGACACCATCAGAAGCCAGGAACAGCATCGAACATTTAAAAAAGTTAAGTGGTTTTAAAACTATAAGGAGTCAAAGTGGGATAGACTGTTGTCAGCCCTAGACCTAAGGGTAGCTACCCGACCCCCACTTTTACACCTTAACTAACAACATACTAAGTGACAAAAGGGTACAAAACCTTCCCGGTTAAAATAGGATAAAAGACCTAAAAGTTGTAACATTGTAAACTTTAATCTAGAAAAACACTTCTTCAGGGTTGATTAAGGGTAGTTTAGCACCCCCCAGACTTTTGAGACCCAAATACAAGGCTAGGAAAAGCCGCGACTTACAACAGGAAGTTTTTCCGGTGAAGATTAGACATAAGATATTGATTATATTTAGCTTTTTAAAATCTAGGTTTTAAGTTAGTACTTAAGACTTTAACCTTAGATCTAAGTAAGTTGTAGACATATTTTCAAAATTTTTCTTTTAGGCATAATTAATATAGACCCTTGGGAATAGATCCTACCGCACCCCAAACTTCTAAGACAATTAGTATAATTATCACAGCATTGTAAAGAAGACCTATCCTCGAAACCTAGCGAAAATCTACGAAGAAATTTTTTGAAAATTCAGAGGTCCATACCTCTTAAACCAGCAGACGTATTGAAGATCTGACGCCGTAGAGATAATTTTTTAGACAACATCTTCCAAAAGCCATCAAAAAATTGGCCCTAAGCCAAAATTTGAAGGGGGTCATTTTCGGAAATTTTTTACGTAACATCAAAATTAGATCCAAACTTCGACCCCCTATATCTCCGGCGTCCGGGACCTGATCGAGCCAGACGAGGTGTCAGGAAGCCCCCCACGACAACCACTATCCATCCCACCTAAGATTAACAAATCGCGGTGAGGCTCTTCGGAGGGATAGGTGCGGAATTTGGGAGAAATCCCAATATCTCCGGACTGGCTGGGCGGATTTCGGTGAGGATTTTTGGATTCAAAGATTCCCCACCGGAGTCGCCTACTGACATCGCGGCTGTACCGATCCGGGTGAAACTTTCGCGAAAGAGTAGGTTTCGCGAAAGGAGAAACTGCAATATCTTTGGTCTGCCTGGGTTGTTTTTCGCCGGGTTCTCGGGAACGGGACCAGTGGAGAACGTACTACCACCTGTGCATCTTTGTGGAGATTAAAATTTTTTTGGAAATTTAAATTAAATTAATTTCATTTAGTTTCGGCATTATTTCTCGATAATACAAACCAAAATTAGGGCAAGGTGAATATCTCCGAACTGGCTGGCCCGATTTCGCCGAGATTTTGAAATCGGAGGTTTCTGGCAAAGGTGCACCCACTGGCACCATAAGCTGGACCGTTTTCGATGAAATAGGTTCAAATTGGGAGAAACACCGATAACTTCTATCTGGCTGGACCTTTCTCAAAAATTTTTTCGGGAGTGTCTTGGTAGTGCGGAGGACTACTCTACAGTGTAGAGAGGCGCTCTACATAGGGGCCCAAAATTACTTAAAATTTTTATTTGTTTTAAAAATTTTTCTCTTATATTCTAAATTTTTAACTTGACGGGACTATCTACATCCCCAACACCAGAACAGCTCTACTACGTAGAGTCAAACGTCTCTTTATAGAGAAAAATTACTCTACCTTTTTGTATATTGTGTATAACCTTGTGAGTCGACTCGACCCTATATTATTACTACTGTTAATTATAACCTGTTATATTTAGGTACTTAGGATTCACTTAAATAACGCAGTGTATTAAGTCTATTGACTTGTACAACTAGATTTTAATCTATAGTTAAGACTGGGATTATACGTCTCAAAACAAATAGATTTAGATAATATTAAGTATAACCACACCCCTCTATACAGGGTTGTATAACATTAATTTTAGAGATTGACAATTTTCCCCGCCCACTCAGAATGTATCAGACACCACCAGCATCTGTAGTAGTAAGGGGACAGGCCTCCCCTAGCACCAACACCTCGCCCTCGCTAGTGCTGGACGCCGCCAAGACGTTTATCAGGAGACCAACCACCAAAAGGAGGTCACTGGACAATATGACCACCTATAAGAGACAGCAAAACAGCTACGCTGATCAGCCCAGTGACCAACTGCTCCAGGAGGTAATGAAGACCTTCGAGGACATACCCTTGAAGGTCCAACAGTACCCTCAAATGAGGAAGGATATTAAGACCTTCCTGGAGCAGAACTCCGATAGATGTCAGCGCATCCTCTTCGAGCTCAGTGGGAGGATGAAGAGCTTGGAGAAGGCGGCTTCCGGCACCGCTGGTGCGGCGGCCGCGGCTACACCTCCCGTAAAGGAGAAAGCCGCCGCGACGGCCGCACCCCCGGCTCATGAGGAGAAAATACTGGGCAAACTGGGGGAGATAGAAACAAATATTTATAAATGGATAAAAGAGTCACATGATAACTTAAAGAAAGAACTCCGGGACCTTGGCGAGGAGAATGATGCACGAACCGTGGCCACAACGGAACTTTTTCACGAAAGGCTGGAAAGGGCACAGGCCGAAATCGACCAAACGACAAGGGATCAAATAGTGCATGCGCAGTCCCATATAGAAGACCTAATTGGGACTGTAGCCAGAGATGTTGTGGTCGAAACCAAAACGCACTTCGGCGTCGCCGTAAAAGAACTGGCTACCCAGAACCAAGGTGTCCCGGAGCAAAACCCCCAGACTTACGCCAGCGTCGCAGCGGCCAGACCCCGGCGCCGGCCGGCACTTCACTCTGTGGCTATTACCTCTAAGGATAGACAGGAGACGGCCGGAGAGGTATTCGCCAGGGTGGAGAAGGCGGTCGACGCCAGGAGTACAGGCCTAAAAATCTCAAAGGCCAGAAAGGCGAAGAATAGCGTCGTTATTCTTGGCTGCGACACGAAAGAAGAGATAGCGAGAGTGAGAACACAAATAGAAAGCAAAGGCGAAGGGCTTGTGGTAGAGCCCATGAAGAATAAGGACCCGCTGGTCGTCCTTAAGGACGTCCACGCGGAGAGCGACAATGACCAGATAATATCCGCCATATACGCACAGAACGCGGAAGTCTTCATGGGCCTACCACAGGAGGAAAGAGAGGCCAAAATTAAATATAGAAAAAGAACTAAGAATCCGGGGACTTCCCACATCGTCCTTCAAGTGGGGCCAAGAGTATGGCAGAGAATGGTGGAGGCTGGGACACTCTACTTGGACCTGCAAAGGGTCAGGGTGGAGGACCAGTCCCCACTCATTCAATGCACTAGGTGCCTGGCATTCGGACACGGCCGTAAGTTCTGCACCGAGAGTGTGGACAGGTGCAGTCACTGTGGGGGCCCGCACTTGCGCAAGGATTGCGTAGAATATAGTGCGAGTTCTGTACCGCGGTGCTGCAACTGTTCGCACTCTGGGTCGCAGAGCATCGGCCACAACGCCTTTAGCGCCGAATGCCCTACACGCGCCAAGTGGGATTACTTGGCGAGGGAGACCACGGCGTATCTATGACACACAAACACACAGAAACACACTATACAAAACATACATAAATACACATTGATATAATGAACATATTATAATAATATAGGAATATATCAAAACATGCACACAACAATAAACACTAGAATTACACTAATTTGACAGACATACACCGACCGAAACAGTTCACTATCAGGAACGAACAACTATATGTATAAATGTATATATATATATTGTTAAAGCATGACGCAACAGAAAAGAGTGAACTACGGATGGGAACACACACGGACAAAACACTAGACACGCACACAAAAAACAAGTATACAATACACAAATACGTGTCATGAACACCGAGTCTCCCTGACCGAGGGACGAGTGGGAGGCCCCTCGATAGGTAACGCATAAAGTCCCACTACAACAGATAGAGCTAAAACAAAATAACAAGTAGAAAATAAATATACTAGCGTAACTTATAACTGGCAACAAATGTAGACATATAAAACATGACAAATAAGTGGAATATATGTACAATGAATACAATAGATGAAACTGAATATAAAAATATTATGTAAATAAATGGAAATATATGTGTAATACATACAATGGATAGTAAAGGATATATAAATATAGTGTAAATAAATAAAAAC